>CM062504.1:4655101-4685101 GCA_031479575.1 Coregonus ussuriensis | reverse complement strand
GTATCCAGATTTTCATATCGTCATAACTCCCTTCTCTCATACCAAAAAACCCCAGCTAAAAAGACAATTGGGCGTCTATTACCATAATGCTAACAACATTAGCATAAGTCATATAGAATTTCAATGGAGGCTGGTAATTAAATATGCTAATGAGCGGAAACAAAAATAAACGAATTGCAAAGACAGGCAATCTAGCTCATAAAGTTATACATACACTATATATACAGCAGTATGTGGACACCCCTTCAAATTAGTGGATTCGGATATTTCAGCCACACCCGTTGCTGACAGGTGTATAAGATTGAGCACACAGCCATGCAATTTCCATAGACAAATATTGGCAGTAGAATGGCCTTACTGAAGAGCTCAGTAACCGTCATAGGATGCCACCTTTCCAACAAGTCAGTTCATCACATTTCTGCCCTGCTAGAGCTGCCCCGGTCAACTGTAAGTGCTGTTATTGTGAATTGGAAACATCTAGGAGCAACAACAGCTCAGCCGTGAAGTGGTAGGCCACACAAGCTCACAGAACGGGACCGGCGAGTGCTGAAGCGCGTAGCGCGTAAAAATCATCTGTCCTCGGTTGCAACACTCACTACCGAGTTCCAAACTACCTCTGGAAGCAACGTCAGTACAATAACTGTTCGTCGGGAGCTTCATGAAATGGGTTTCCATGGCTGAGCAGCCACACACAAGCCTAAGATCACCATGCGCAATGCCAAGCGTCCGCTGGAGTTGTGTAAAGCTCGCAGCCATTGGACTCTGGAGCAGTGGAAACGCGTTCTATGGAGTGATGAATCACGCTTCACCATCTGGAAGTCCGACGGTCTAATCTAGGTTTGGCGGACTAGGCCCCTTAGTTCCAGTGAAGGGAAATCTTAACGCTACAGCATACAATGACATTCTAGACGATTCTGTGCTTCCAACTTTGTGGCAACAGTTTGGGGAAGGCCCTTTCCTGTTTCAGCATGACAATGCCCCCGTGCACAAAGCGAGATCCATACAGAAAGTGTTTGTCGAGATCGGTGTGGAAGAACTTGACTGGCCTGCACAGAGCCCTGACCTCAACCCAATCGAACACCTTTGGGATGAATTGGAACACCGACTGCGAGCCAGACCTAATCGCCCAACATCAGTGCTCGACCTCACTAATGCTTTTGTGGCTGAATGGAAGCAACTCCCCGTATCAGTGTTCCTACATCCAGAAGAGTGGAGGCTGTTATAGCAACAAAGGGGGGACCAACTCCATATTAATGCCATGATTTTGGAATGAGATGTTCAAAGAGCAGGTGTCCACATACTTTTGGTCATGTAGTGTATGATGGTCATTCCAAACAAGGAGACTCCTCATCTCCAACCACATGCATCATCCTCCCTCTAAGCCCATTCACATCCCAGACACACACACACACAGACACCCACACACACACACACACACACACACACACCCACACACCCACACCCACACCCACACACACACACACACACACACACACACAGGCGCAATGTTTTTGTGGACTACATGTCTATAATTGTCATTTTCATTCTCCCACACCCACACACACACACACACACACACACACACACACACACACACACACACACACACACAGGCGCAATGTTTTTGTGGACTACATGTCTATAATTGTCATTGTCATTCTAGCTTTAGATACCTGCTTAATGAAATGCATTGTGGTTCGACGACTACAGTGGATGTTCATTAGGACAGCTGAAACACTCTAACATGCTTTTAGATGTGCGTTTTTATTCATATGCATGAGTACTAAACCAGTGGCTGTGTCTCAAAGGGCACCGTATTCTCTTTTTATAGTGCACTACTTTTGATCAAGGCTAGTGAAAAGTAGTACAGTGTATAGGGAATAGGGTGCCATTTGGGATGCAAGCCATGTCAGCCTTCTGTTCTCCATACGGTATGGCCGGGTGGGTGGACGTGGCTATACATCACACTGCTGAACCAACCAATGGCAGTCTGTTTACAAAGGGCACCTCCCAACTGGCACCCTATTCCCTATATAGTGCACTACTTTTGACCAGGGCCCCATAGGTCTCTGGTCAAAAGTAGTACACTATATAGGGAATAGGGTGCCATTTGGGACTCAAAAACAGTCATTTGGCCAAAATGTTGTCCCAATCTGAGAGTCCACATCCTCTTTAGGTGTAATGAGCCGTGGACTAACAACACTTTCCCTGATGGATCAATCCATTCACTAAAGACTGCAGTGTTAGTAGTTACTACAGCAAGGGGGGGGGGGGGTGTAAAGGGGACAAGGAGGTCGGAGGGGACAGGCGGTACAGGGGGGACAGGGAGGACAGAGGGTACGTGGGGGCAGAGGGACAGGGAGGACAGAGGGTACGGGGGGGCAGGGGGTACGTGGGGGCAGGGGGACAGGGAGGACAGGGGGGCAGGGGGACAGGGAGGACAGAGGGTACGTGGGGGCAGAGGGTACGTGGGGGCAGAGGGACAGGCGGTACAGGGGGGGACAGGGAGGACAGAGGGTACGGGGGGGCAGGGGGTACGTGGGGGCAGGGGGACAGGGAGGACAGAGGGACAGGGAGGACAGAGGGTACGTGGGGGCAGGGGGACAGGGAGGACAGAGGGTACGTGGGGGCAGGGGGGACAGGGAGGACAGAGGGTACGGGAGGACAGAGGGTACGTGGGGGCAGAGGGACAGGGAGGACAGAGGGTACGTGGGGGCAGAGGGACAGGGAGGACAGAGGGTACGTGGGGGCAGGGGGTACGTGGGGGCAGGGGGACAGGGAGGACAGAGGGTACGTGGGGGCAGAGGGACAGGGAGGACAGAGGGACAGGGAGGACAGAGGGTACGTGGGGGCAGGGGGACAGGGAGGACAGAGGGTACGTGGGGGCAGGGGGACAGGGAGGACAGAGGGTACGGGAGGACAGAGGGTACGTGGGGGCAGAGGGACAGGGAGGACAGAGGGTACGTGGGGGCAGAGGGACAGGGAGGACAGAGGGGTACGTGGGGGCAGGGGGTACGTGGGGGCAGGGGGACAGGGAGGACAGAGGGTACGTGGGGGCAGGGGGACAGGGAGGACAGAGGGTACGGGGGGGCAGGGGGTACGTGGGGGCAGGGGGACAGGGAGGACAGGGGGGCAGGGGGACAGGGAGGACAGAGGGTACGTGGGGGCAGGGGGACAGGGAGGACAGAGGGTACGTGGGGGCAGGGGGACAGGGAGGACAGAGGGTACGGGGGGGCAGGGGGTACGTGGGGGCAGGGGGACAGGGAGGACAGAGGGTACGTGGGGGCAGGGGACAGGGAGGACAGAGGGTACGTGGGGGCAGGGGGACAGGGAGGACAGAGGGTACGTGGGGGCAGGGGGACAGGGAGGAATGGGGGGGGACAGGGAGGACAGAGGGTATGGGGGGGAGAGGGTACGGGGGGACAGGCGAGGACAGAGGGTACGGGGGGGCAGAGGGTACAGGGGACAGGGGAGGCAGAGGGTACAGGGGGGACAGGGAGGACAGGGGGACAGGGAGGACAGAGGGGGACAGAGGGTACAGGGGGACAGGGAGGACAGAGAATAGGTGGACAGGGGGGACAGAGGGTATGGGGGGCAGAGGGTTGGGGGACAGGGAGGAACCAGAGGGTACAGGGGGGACAGGGAGGACAGAGACGTGGGTACAGGGGGACAGAGGGTATGGGGGGGCAGAGGGTTTGGGGGGACAGGGAGGACAGAGGGTAGGGGGGGGGACGGGGACAGAGGGTATGGGGGACAGGGAGGACAGGGATGGGAGGGACAGAGGGTACAGGGGGGGACAGGGAGGACAGAGGGTACAGGGGGGGGACAGGGAGGACAGAGGGTACAGGGGGGGACAGGGAGGACAGAGACACAGGGAGGATAGGAACGAGCGCAGCATGCCCTTTTCTGGTTGTGGTTGCTTGGTAACGGGCCATGCTAGTGCCATGAGCCCCTTCACCCAGAGTGAACAGGCTGGCAGTAATCTGGTCATTAACGTCCTCCTGCTGCCGTCGGCCCAGGAAGTCCCACTGAAGTCAGTCAGATTAACTTCGGGAAAACATCAGGACCATAATGATGTCTTCTTGTATGCTTTGAAAAACTAATACTAAAACAACAGCTATACTAAATTATACTAAGAAGAAAAAAAACATTGGGATTTTTAGGCCTAATCTTTAATGTGTCAAATTCTCTGTTCCCAATCCCAAGTCACACACACACCGCCCTCGGCACCATGGCAACTACTGTTTCCACTCAGCTGAAAGGTCAGTGTTGATCTGGGTGGATTCAGGGACATGCATATTGCATGGGCTCTCTCTCTCTCTGTGTGTGTGTGTGTGTGTGTGTGTGTGTGTGTGTGTGTGTGTGTGTGTGTGTGTGTGTGTGTGTGTGTGTGTGTGTGTGTGTGTGTGTGTGTGTGTGTGTGTGTGTGTGTGTGTGTGTGTGGAGTTCTAAATGATACCAGGGGAATCAGTATTTGGAGTGAGGCCAGAGGCTTGTTCTTGTATGTGTTCAGGGTTGAAAAGACAGGTTTACCCTGAGTAATCTAGACAAGGGCAGAAGACACACTCCTTTCATCATTCACAAAGCAGTACAATGTATTACATTTGTATTACAATCGTTTCCATAACCATTCAGCAACTCCATGCACTTTTAAACCTTTTAAATCAACGGCTTTATGAAAGGTGTAGACGGCTCAATGGGAGTAAAAGCAATGACCTCTAAGAGAAAACAACTAGAAATGGAAATACTTGACTTCCTTCATCTAGTCGAGAGCTTCAAGGTTGGTAACGATCCCATTTACCTCAGGCCCACTCTCATGTACATCCACCAGTCTCCAAAAGACTTTCCCCATAGGTAATGGTACTGAACATGAATTATTGAAATGAGACCTTTTACTCAGTGAAGAAGAGCCTCGCTTTCCCCGAGAACTCCATGGTGGTTATGTCTGCTGCTACATGTTGTCCTGGCGTAAACGTTGTGTTACTGGCTTTCCAGAGGGAATCTGATGAGAGATGAGAAATCTCCAGCTATAGATATGTTGTTACGGGAATTTCTATCCCAATGTTTCAAACATGAACGTATTGCTCAGTCTGTATCCCAGAGGTTGTAAATCTCTAATAATCAGACCAAGCAGCCCAGCGTACAATCATCAGGCTTTATTCATTGAGAACGTTCTAAAACAAAATGGTCGTACAATATTTTTATATGCACGCGTCAGAGAATCCCTCCCCTCTTTAGGCGGGCTGTAGTTTTCGACTGGAAAACTGCTCTCCTGATCATCATGTCACACACACACACACACACACACACACACACACACACACACACACACACATATACACACACACACACACACATACACATTCACATACACATACACACACACACACACACACACTGTTCTTATATTTTCCTACTCCTTGCTTCGGGCAGGCTGCAAACTTCAGTTATCGCATTCTCACAATATCCTGCAAGCCTTCCACTCCCCCTCCCTGTGTGTTCTGGGAACCAGTCTATACTCTGTTGCTGGGATATAAACACATTTGATTAATTCTCTTAAGCTCTAGTCTACTAATTAGCCATACATTATTAGTTTAACTGAGGGTGTAACATTTTTGTCATATCTTACTCACACATTTATTTTATCATATGTATGTGTTGTTGCTCCTCTGTTATTCTGGTAGTGGAAACTGGCTGTTACTTGCTTTGTGTAGAGGCAGCACTGACACACACAGCCTTATCTGGAGTTGGGGATGGGCTCTACTCTGGGATAACACAGAGACACACAGCCTTATCTGGAGTTGGGGATGGGCTCTACTCTGGGATAACACAGAGACACACAGCCTTATCTGGAGTTGGGGATGGGCTCTACTCTGGGATAACACAGAGACACACACAGCCTTATCTGGAGTTGGGGATGGGCTCTACTCTGGGATAACACAGAGACACACAGCCTTATCTGGAGTTAGGATGGGCTCTACTCTGGGATAACACAGAGACACACAGCCTTATCTGGAGTTGGGGATGGGCTCTACTCTGGGATAACACTGACACACAGCCTTATCTGGAGTTGGGGATGGGCTCTACTCTGGGATAACACTGACACACAGCCTTATCTGGAGTTGGGGATGGGCTCTACTCTGGGATAACACAGAGACACACAGCCTTATCTGGAGTTGGGGATGGGCTCTACTCTGGGATAACACAGAGACACACAGCCTTATCTGGAGTTGGGGATGGGCTCTACTCTGGTCTGGGATAACACTGACACACAGCCTTATCTGGAGTTGGGGATGGGCTCTACTCTGGGATAACACAGAGACACACAGCTTTATCTGGAGTTGGGGATGGGCTCTACTCTGGGATAACACAGAGACACACAGCCTTATCTGGAGTTGGGGATGGGCTCTACTCTGGGATAACACAGAGACACACAGCCTTATCTGGAGTTGGGGATGGGCTCTACTCTGGGATAACACTGACACACAGCCTTATCTGGAGTTGGGGATGGGCTCTACTCTGGGATAACACAGAGACACACAGCTTTATCTGGAGTTGGGGATGGGCTCTACTCTGGGATAACACAGAGACACACAGCCTTATCTGGAGTTGGGGATGGGCTCTACTCTGGGATAACACAGAGACACACAGCCTTATCTGGAGTTGGGGATGGGCTCTACTCTGGGATAACACAGAGACACAGCCTTATCTGGAGTTGGGGATGGGCTCTACTCTGGGATAACACTGACACACAGCCTTATCTGGAGTTGGGATGGGCTCTACTCTGGGATAACACAGAGACACACACAGCCTTATCTGGAGTTGGGATGGGCTCTACTCTGGGATAACACAGAGACACAGCCTTATCTGGAGTTGGGGATGGGCTCTACTCTGGGATAACACAGAGACACACAGCCTTATCTGGAGTTGGGATGGGCTCTACTCTGGGATAACACAGAGACACACAGCCTTATCTGGAGTTGGGGATGGGCTCTACTCTGGGATAACACAGAGACACACAGCCTTATCTGGAGTTGGGGATGGGCTCTACTCTGGGATAACACAGAGACACACAGCCTTATCTGGAGTTGGGGATGGGCTCTACTCTGGGATAACACAGAGACACAGCCTTATCTGGAGTTGGGGATGGGCTCTACTCTGGGATAACACAGAGACACACAGCCTTATCTGGAGTTGGGGATGGGCTCTACTCTGGGATAACACAGAGACACACAGCCTTATCTGGAGTTGGGGATGGGCTCTACTCTGGGATAACACTGACACACAGCCTTATCTGGAGTTGGGGATGGGCTCTACTCTGGGATAACACAGAGACACACAGCCTTATCTGGAGTTGGGATGGGCTCTACTCACGGTAGTACTGTACTACATTTCCCTCAAGAGAAATGCCTGGCGTCTGCCTATACTGGGCTCTGCTCTACATCAGAGGGATAGAGGGGCTCATGTCCGGCCCTGTGTCCTAATCCTCCTCTTCCCAGGCATTCTACTATCTGTAGAGAAGCATGACATTAATCTTACAACTATGACATTAAATCTCAGAACTGTAACGTGATTATACCTCAGAACCATAACATATCTCAGAAACGTAAACATTATATCTCAGAACCGTGACATTATATCTCAGAACCCAATGTTCTCCATCCTTCTCTTGTATGTTGTGGTTTTTAGGAATCGTAGGTCGTAACCCCCCCCCCCCCCCCCCCAGCCCCCCTATCAGCCATGAGCAGCAAGCCCCAACCCCCTCTGATGAAGAAGCATAGCCAGACAGATCTGGTGAGCCGGCTGAAGACCAGGAAGATACTGGGGGTCGGAGGAGAGGATGATGATGGAGAGGTGCATAGGTCAAAGGTCAGTAGTATGCAGGCACAGATTCTACAGTGCCTTCAGAAAGTACTCACGCCCCTTTTACTTTTTCCACATTTTGTTGTGTTAATGCCTGAATTTAAAATGGATCAAATTTAGATTTTTGGGGTCACTGGCCTACACACAATACCCCATAATGTCAAAGCGGAATTATGTTTTTAAGAAATGTTTACAAATTAATAAAAAATGGAAAGCTGAAATGTTTTTTGTCAATAAGTATTCAACCCCTTTGTTATGGCAAGCCTAAATAACTTCAGGAGTAAAAATGTGCTTAGCAAGTCACATAATAAGTTGCATGGACTCACTCTGTGCAATAATAGTGATTTTTTTATGACTACCTCATCTCTGTACCCCACACATAAGGTCCGTCAGTCGAGCAGTGAATTTCAAACATAGATTCAACCACAAAGACCAGGTAGGTTTTTCAATGCCTCGCAATGAATGGCACCTATTGGTAGATGGGTAAAAATTAAAAAAGCAGACATTGAATATCCCTTTGAGCATGGTGAAGTTATTAATTACACTTTGGATGATGTATCAATACACCCAATCACTACAAAGATACAGGCGTCCTGCCTAACTCAGTTGCCGGAGAGGAAGGAAACCACTCAGGGATTTCACCATGAGGCCAATGGTGACTTTAAAACAGTTACCGGAGTTTAATGGCTGTGATAGGAGAAAACTGAGGATGGATCAACAACCTTGTATTTACTCCACAATACTAACCTAATTGACAGAGTGAAAAGAAGGAAGCCTGTACAGAATATAAATATTCCAAAACATGCATCCTGTTTGCTACAAGGAACTAAAGTAACATTGCAAAAAATGAATACAAAGTGTTATGCTTGGGGCAAATCCAATACAACACATTACTGAGTACCACTCTCCATATTTTCAAGCATAGGGGTGGCTGCATCATGTTATGGGTATGCTTTTAATCGTTAAGGACTGGGGAGTTTTTCAGGATAAAAAAAAAAATGAATGGAGCTAAGCACATGCAAATTCCTCGAGGAAACCTGGTTCAGTCTGCTTTCCACCAGACACTGGAAGATGAATTCACCTTTCAGCAGGACAATAACCTAAAACACAAGGCCAAATCTACACTGGAGTTGGTTACCAAGAAGACCGTGAATGTTTCTGAGTGACCGAGTTACAGTTTTCACTTAAATCTACTTGAAAATCTATGACAAGACCTGAAAAGGGTTGTCGAGCAATGATCAACAACCAATTTGACAGAGCTGGAAGGATAAAAAATAAAAAATTGTGGGCAATTCTTGCCCAATCCAGGAGTGGAAAGCTCTTAGAGACTTACCCAAAAGGCTCACAGCTTTAATCGCTGCCAAAGGTGGTTCTACAATAAATGTGTCAAAATTCATAAAAACATGTTTTCACTTTGTCACTATGGGGTATTGTGTGTAGATGGGTGAGAATGATAATCTATTGAATCCATTTTGAATTCAGGCTGGAACACAACAACATGTGGAATAAGTCAAGGGGTATGAGTACTTTCTGAAGGCTATTTTCATTTCTTAAAAAATAACTTACTACTGTAAGAATGTGTCAATAGAAGAAAAAAAAATGTTTTATTGTCTCATACACCCGATAGGTGTAGTGAAATGTTGTTTTACAGGGTCAGCCATAGTAGTACAGCACCCCTGGAGCAAATTAGGGCTAAGTGACTTGCTCAAGGGCACATCGGCAGATTTTTCACATTGTCAGCTCGGGTATTTGAACCAGCGACCTTTCGGTTACCGACCCAACACTCTAACCACTAGGCTACCTGCCTCCTTAGAGTCAATGCAGACATGGGGTCTTGGTAGAGAATTCAATCCAGGAGCCCTGTTTGTAGAGACAGCCTTTGAAAGTTAATTTGATACCATGGACACATGTTCATAGAGTCAACAGCAGACACAGCAGATGGCAACCTGGCTCAGAATTGAACTGGCTCTCTGTGTACAGAGATGGCCTTTGATCAGACATCAAACACCTGACTCCATGTCACCTCACCTCTATTGCTGCACATACACTCCATCTCTCTCACTCTCTCTCTCTCTCTCTCTCTCTCTCTCTCTCTCTCTCTCTCTCTCTCTCTCTCTCTCTCTCTCTCTCTCTCTCTCTCTCTCTCCCCCTCTCTCTCTCTCTCTCTCCCTCTCTCTCTCTCTCTCTCTCTCTCCCCCTCTCTCTCTCTCTCTCTCCCCCTCTCTCTCTCTCTCTCTCCCTCTCTCTCTCTCTCTCTCCCTCTCCCTCTCTCTGTTTCTCTCTCCCTCTCCCTCTCTCTGTTTCTCTCTCTCTCTCTCTCTCTCCCTCTCCCTCTCTGTTTCTCTCTCTCTCTCTCTCTCTCTCTCTCTCTCTCTCTCTCTCTCTCTCTCTCTCTCTCTCTCTCCCTCTCTCTGTTTCTCTCTCTCTCTCTCCCTCTGTTTCTCTCTCTCTCTCTCTCTCTCTCTCTCTCTCTCTCTCTCTCTCTCTCTCTCTCTCTCTCTCCCTCTCCCTCTCTCTGTTTCTCTCTCTCTCTCTCTCCCTCTCTCTCTCTGTTTCTCTCTCCCTCTCTGTTTCTCTCTCTCTCTCCCTCTCTCTGTTTCTCTCTCTCTCTCCCTCTCTCTGTTTCTCTCTCTCTCTCTGTCTCTCTCTGTTTCTCTTTCTCTCTGGTATGGATTATGTTGTCGACAGTACAAACATGTCTTCCTACCATGTGATGATGAAAGCTTCCCATGGTCGAAGACAGGACAGGTATTAAATAAATGAAATGCTGAACCAACATGTCAGCCATTCATGCTCTGTCAGCAAGGTGTGATTTGATTCATCATGTAAGTCTTTATGACTAAATTAAAGTTTTTGTCACGTGCACAGAATATGGAGTGTGTAACTGTACAGTGAAACGTCTACTACAGCTCTTCCTCAACAGGGTAAATGCATCAGATCAGGAAAGGAGTAGAAGGTGTTCAACCAACGTCAATACAAAGTTAGGATCATTAAAAAGGGAATAGGCTCGCTAATTTGCATTAGGTTAGGCAGTGGTGTAGAATAAATTAATTTAAGTTCACTACAGTAGCTACTCTTTTATCGCCGAGGGCTCTATTTCAAGACTTAACTCAACGGTCAATCTTAGCGCTGGCGGTACCGCTATAGGTTCGGTGGCTGTCAGAAATATGTTTTGCTATTTTCACAAGTAGCTGTCGGTGTCGCGAAACAGCTGGGTTTTGATGAATAGACGTTGAAGGTGTGTGGAGGCTTGATCGCTAACTGGCCAATCAGAACGTGCTCCGTGGCTAAATATGTGGTTGCTTCAAGTTGTGTATTTATGGTATTTTATGTATTGCGTTGTCATCGATCTCCAGTTAGAATGTTAGTCTGTTATAGTCCTAGTTTGTTAAATAGCCTACAGAAACAAAATGTAGGCCTATCCCATATTCGCTAAATAGGTTGAACATGTTTGCAGTCCACATTGTTCTATGTAATTGCATGGCTTCAATATGTAAATATATTGTTAAACATAGCATTCGCACTGATATAGACCTACTGTGAAATGCATTATGTCTGAGCCATCGACATGCCAAACGTTGTCAATAAGCAAGATTAGATTCACTACTGATAAAACCTAAAAAGACAGTGAATAATTCTAATTAAATTCTAATAAAACGAAACAATAGGCCATGTCTAAATACATTTACAGGCGCCATCATTGCTCCTGTAAATGGAGAGTTTTAGACACATCCACGTGTTTTTCAGGAGCTGGAAATATATCCATTATATAGAGAAAAGGGGGAATGTCCAATCACCGTTATACTGCTCCCAAATATATACAGCTGTAGCCTACCACGGCCGTTGATGCCAGTAGTGACTTTGAGAAAGGTGAACAAACAGTCAAATATAGCCTACAAGCGGATTCAGCACCACGGACAGAGATCGTAATTCCTGTGATTTGGACAGTTGGGTCCAACAGAGGACAGTGGAAGGAGGGACTAAACACAATAAGCAGTCTCTTTTTAAAATAACTTGATGTTCCTGAACAGGCTTCCGACAGTCACTGACACCTTTCATGCAGTGGCCATCGCGCATAATTAGTCCAAACTTTTCACAGATGCTGGACAAAAATAATGTCCAAATGGAAAAAGGGGAATGTCTGTTGACTTTTGCTGCTCGTGATATTTTTAATAAAACATTGGTGATGTACATAAGGCTACTGTGTGCGGCTGCGGTGGCTAAATCACTGACATAACTAACCCCGTTATCACTAAGACCAGCTGTCGGTCGGTCTTAAATATCTCTAGTTGCACCTGACTGAAATTGAAATCTCAAATATTTACAACCCCTCCCACCTCAGCGGAAGCGAGCTGATATTAGACAGATTAATTGCCGAACCTGGCGTAAGGGCTGGGAAATGCAAGTGCGTCAGCTTTTACATGGTGAAATTGCAAACTAACGTGCGTTTTGACACTTGGCGCCTCCTTAGCTCCAGCGGAAAATAGAACCCTGAGTGTAAAATACCAGTTAGCCAAGGCACGTGGAAACTCTGTCATATTATTCCAACCATGTTGCCTCTCACAGTCAACTCTCTACTCTCAATCAGACGTGCTAAAAACATGTGCTGAAGACGTGCTGTTGTTTTCCAGATAGTCTGTTTCACTTGTCAGAATCCATCAGTCACCCAGATAGGCCTACAATACATTCAGTCACCCAGATAGGCCTACAATGCATTCAGTCACCCAGATAGGCCTACAATGCATTCAGTCACCCAGATAGGCCTACAATACATTCAGTCACCCAGATAGGCCTACAATGCATTCAGTCACCCAGATAGGCCTACAATGCATTCAGTCACCCAGATAGGCCTGCAATGCATTCAGTCACCCAGATAGGCCTGCAATACATTTATTTGACTTTGGGGACATGTTTACATTCACATAAAGAATCACACTGTTTTTGACGTGCTATAGAGCTGGAGATGTTCTTGGCTCTTGTTTCAGTCCAAAACGTTGTATTTTCTTCTATTCTGTGAGAGATGGTGCCCTTTTCAACACAAACGATTTAATTTTCTCACCCTTCCAAGTCACAAGCAAGATATATCTATATGTGTTATTATACTTTGCTGCAAACCTCATTGTAAATAATATTCGATTGTACCAGGGTTGGAGGGGATCTGTGCCAGGTATATTCGATTGTACCAGGGTTGGAGGGGACCTGTGCCAGGTATATTAGATTGTACCAGGGTTGGAGGGGATCTGTACCAGGTATATTAGATTGTACCAGGGTTGGAGGGGAACTGTACCAGGTATATTCGATTGTACCAGGGTTGGAGGGGATCTGAACCAGGTATATTAGATTGTACCAGGGTTGGAGGGGATCTGAACCAGGTATATTAGATTGTACCAGGGTTGGAGGGGATCTGAACCAGGTATATTAGATTGTACCAGGGTTGGAGGGGATCTGTACCAGGTATATTAGATTGTACCAGGGTTGGAGGGGATCTGAACCAGGTATATTAGATTGTACCAGGGTTGGAGGGGATCTGTACCAGGTGTATTATACTGAACAAACATATAAACGCAACATGCAACAATTTCAACAATTTTATTGAGTTACAGTTCTTATAAGGAAATCAGTCAATTGAAATAAATTCATTAGGCCCTAATCTATGGGTTTCACATGACTGGGCAGGGGTGCAGCCATGGTGGGCCTGGGAGGGCATAGGTCCTCCCACTGGGGAGCCAGGCCCACCCACTGGGGAGCCAGGCCCAGCCAATCAGAATGAGTTCTTCCCCACAAAAGGGATTTACTACAGACAGAAACACTCCACAGTTTCATCAGCAGTCCGGTGGCTGGTCTCAGACGATCCTGCAGGTGAAGAAGCCGGATGTGGAGGTCCTGGGCTGGCGTTGTTACACATGGTCTGAAGTTGTGAGGCCCGTTGGACGTACTGTCAAATTCTCTAAAACAACGTTGGAGGCGGCTTATGGTAGAGAAATGAACATTAAATTATCTGGCAACAGCTCTGGTGGACATTCCTGCAGTCAGAATGCCAATTGCACACATCCTCAAAACTTGAGACATCTGTGGCATTGTGTTGTGTGACAAAACTGCACATTTTAGAGTGGCCTTTTATTGTCCCCAGCACAAGGTGCACCTGTGTAATAATCATGCTGTTTAGTCAGCTTCTTGATATGCCACAACTGTCAGGTGGATTGATTATATTGGCAAAGGAGAAATGCTCACTAACAGAGATGTAAACACATTTTTGCACAACATTTGAGAGAAATAAGCTTTTTGTGCCTATGGAACATTTCTGGGATCTTTTATTTCAGCTCATGAAACATGGGACCAACACTGTTGCATTTATATTTTTGTTCAGTATAGATTGTGCCAGGGTTGGAGGGGACCTGTGCCAGGTATATATGATAGCAATCAGGCAGCCTTTTCAGACTGCCTGTCTTGATGCCTGGGGGGATGGAATGTGTGTGTGTGTGTGTGTGTGTGGGTTCTTCCCATGTCCCCATGAGGACAAAGACTATTTTAAACTTAGGGGTTAGGGTTAGAATTAGGGTTAGAATTAGGGTAAGTGGTTAGGAGTTAGGGTTATGGGTTAGGGGCCAGGGAAAATAGGATTTTGAGTGAAAATAGGATTTTGAGTGAAAATAGGATTTTGAGTGAAAATAGGATTTTAGGTCCCCATGAGGATAGAAGAACATTGCGTGTGTGTGTGCGAGAGGCAGTGCCTATTTTTCCCTGGCAGCCAGACAGGGGCCTCTTTATCAATCATGAATCAAAACCTCACAGTCAGTTTTCCGGTCATGGTCTCCAAGCATTACAAGTATTTTCCCAGACCCCAGTAGGAACAGGTCAACATCTCCCCTAGCTCGCTACTGTTTGTTTCAATGCTTTTCTGTTACTGTCTGTGTTACTGTCTCTGACTCTGGGTCTGTGACTCTGTCTCTGTGACTCTGTCTCTGTGACTCTGTCTCTGTGACTCTGTCTGTCTGTGTTACTCTGTCTCTGTGACTCTGTCTCTGTGACTGTCTCTGTGACTCTGTCTCTGTGACTGTCTGTCTCTGTGACTGTCTGTCTCTGTGACTCTGTCTCTGTGACTCTGTCTCTGTGACTCTGTCTGTCTCTGTGACTCTGTCTGTCTCTGTGACTCTGTCTGTCTCTGTGACTGTCTGTCTCTGTGACTCTGTCTCTGTGACTCTGTCTGTCTCTGTGACTCTGTCTGTCTCTGTGACTCTGTCTGTCTCTGTGACTCTGTCTCTGTGACTCTGTCTGTCTCTGTGACTCTGTCTCTGTGACTCTGTCTCTGTGACTCTGTCTGTCTGGGTTACTCTGTCTGTCTCTGTGACTCTGTCTCTGTGACTCTGTCTCTGTGACTCTGTCTGTCTCTGTGACTCTGTCTCTGTGACTCTGTCTCTGTGACTCTGTCTCTGTGACTCTGTCTGTCTGTGTTACTCTGTCTGTCTCTGTGACTCTGTCTCTGTGACTCTGTCTCTGTGACTCTGTCTCTGTGACTCTGTCTCTGTGACTCTGTCTGTCTCTGTGACTCTGTCTGTCTCTGTGACTCTGTCTCTGTGACTCTGTCTCTGTGACTCTGTCTGTCTCTGTGACTCTGTCTGTCTCTGTGACTCTGTCTGTCTCTGTGACTCTGTCTGTCTCTGTGACTCTGTCTCTGTGACTCTGTCTGTCTCTGTGACTCTGTCTGTCTCTGTGACTCTGTCTGTCTCTGTGACTCTGTCTCTGTGACTCTGTCTGTCTCTGTGACTGTCTGTCTCTGTGACTCTGTCTCTGTGACTCTGTCTGTCTCTGTGACTCTGTCTGTCTCTGTGACTCTGTCTCTGTGACTCTGTCTCTGTGACTCTGTCTGTCTCTGTGACTCTGTCTGTCTCTGTGACTCTGTCTGTCTCTGTGACTCTGTCTCTGTGACTCTGTCTGTCTCTGTGACTCTGTCTCTGTGACTCTGTCTCTGTGACTCTGTCTGTCTGGGTTACTCTGTCTGTCTCTGTGACTCTGTCTCTGTGACTCTGTCTCTGTGACTCTGTCTGTCTCTGTGACTCTGTCTCTGTGACTCTGTCTCTGTGACTCTGTCTGTCTGTGTTACTCTGTCTGTCTCTGTGACTCTGTCTCTGTGACTCTGTCTGTGTTACAGTCTGTGACTCTGTCTCTGTCTGTCTCTTTGACTCTGTCTGGGTTACAGTCTGTGTCCCTCGGTCTCTGACGCTCCCAACTGAAACCTGACCCTTACTACAGGGGTTTCAACCCTGGTGTCAATAACCCCGTTGACGTGAGCTGAAAGGTATATTGAATAGTGAAAAGATGAATAACAATAACATTACTGTTTGCTGCTGTGTAAGGCAAATCCATCAATCAATGTTTATTTGTATAGCGCTTTCAACTGATACAGTTGTCACCAAGTGCTTGACATTGGGCTTTATGAGTCCCGTTGCTTGTAGAATGGTTGAATGGATAAATGGTTTATTAAATAAATATTTATTGAGTTGAGATGTATTATGTTTTCTATTTACCTTACAGATCAGTCAGATGCTCGGAAATCAGATGAGGTTTGGTGTGCGAGAGCCGATAGGCCTCAGGTAAGAACAGAGACTGTGTGTATCAAACATCTCAGAGTAGGAGTGATGATCTAGAATCAGGTGTTATAGTCTAAGGTAATGAAGTGTATTGATCACAGTGTTATAGTCTAAGGTAATGAAGTGTATTGATCAGTGTCAGTGTTATAGTCTAAGGTAATGAAGTGTATTGATCATAGTGTCAGTGTTATAGTCTAAGGTAATGAAGTGTATTGATCACAGTGTCAGTGTTATAGTCTAAGGTAATGAAGACAGAATATAGGATCTTTATAGAACCATCAATAGACAGAATATAGGATCTTTATAGAACCATCAATAGACAGAATATGGGGTCTTTATAGAACCATCAATAGACAGAATATAGGATCTTTATAGAACCATCAATAGACAGAATATGGGGTCTTTATAGAACCAACAGACAGAATATAGGATCTTTATAGAACCATCAATAGACAGAATATAGGATCTTTATAGAACCAACAGTGAGCAGAAGAATACATTAATTTTCCTCTCAATATATATATTTTTTTAACCTTTATTTAACGAGGCAAGTCAGTTAAGAACAAATTATTATTTACAATGACGGCCTGCAGCCTATTGGATATGGTAGTTGGACTGTGGGAGAATACAGGAGTACAGTAGTTACTGCCTGCAGCCTATTGGATATGGTAGTTGGACTGTGGGAGAATACAGGAGGACAGTAGTTACTGCCTGCAGCCTATTGGATATGGTAGTTGGACTGTGGGAGAATACAGGAGTACAGTAGTTACTGCCTGCAGCCTATTGGATATGGTAGTTAAACTGTGAGAGAATACAGGAGGACAGTAGTTACTGCCTGCAGCCTATTTGATATGGTAGTTGGACTGTGAGAGAATACAGGAGGACAGTAGTTACTGCCTGCAGCCTATTTCAACTGTTTTCAGTTTTCAGCCTATTTCCAGTTTCAACTGTTCTGCCTGCGGTTATGGAACCCCTACCTGTCCCAGACCTGCTGTTTTCAACTCTTAATGATCGGCTATGAAAAGCCAACTGAGATTTATTCCTGATTATTATTTGACCATGCTTGTCACTTATGAACATTTTTGAACATCTTGGCATGGTTCTGTTATAATCTTCACCCGGCACAGCCAGAAGAGGACTGGCCACCCCTCATAGCCTGGTTCCTCTCTAGGTTTCTTCCTAGGTTTTCGCCTTTCTAGGGAGTTTTTCCTAGCCACCGTGCTTCTACACCTGCATTACTAGCTGTTTGGGGTTTTAGGCTGGGTTTCTGTACAGCACTTCGAGATATTAGCTGATGTAAGAAGGGCTATATAAAATAAAATTGATTGATTGATTGATATTTGATATGGTAGTTACTGTGGGAGAATACAGGAGAAGTACAGGACTCATATTGGCAGCTGGATCAGTCGCCATGTTTGTGTCCTAAATGACCCATGTTCTCTGAGCTCTGTCCAGGCTGTTTCTGATTATCAACATCTGTGTTTATTCCTCTCCTGTGTTTCTGATCAATACATTTAATTTATGTCTCTTGTGTGTTTTCTTTCTAGGATATGGATTCTCATGTCTGCTGTTCTGTTCACAACCATAGCCTTAATAGTAAGTACTGTACATTAGTCAACTGGACTTAGCTTGACCTCTCCTGTACTGTATAGATATCTCCCAGTCCAATTCCTTTAACAGCATGGTTCAACCTTGGTCCTGGGGATGGAAAGGGCGTGCAGGCTTTTTCTCCAGCCCCTCACTAACACGACACATCTGATTCGACTTATCAAGGGCTCGTTGATTAGTTGAATCAAGAGTGTTATTACCGGGTTGGGAAAAAAGCCTTTAACCCGGTGAGTCCCCAGAACCAGGGCTGAAGACACTACTGCTGTAAGGGATGTCAAGTTTCTCTGGGACTATGGAAAGCCTTATTCAAAATGCTTACCTTATTATTATTATTATTATTATTATTTCCCAGCAGCTGTAACACTGAACTCTTCTTCCATCCCTTCCTGTCTCCCTCCCCCCCACCCCCCTCTCTCTCTCTCTCTCTCTCTCTCTCTCTCTCTCTCTCTCTCTCTCTCTCTCTCTCTCTCTCTCTCTCTCTCTCTCTCTCTCTCTCTCGTGATCTCTCCCCCTCTCTCTCTCTCTCTCTCCCTCCCTCTCTCTCTCTCCCTCCCTTTCTCTTTCTCCCTCTCCCTCTCTCCCTTTCTCTCTCCCTCTCCGTCTCTCCCTCTCCGTCTCTCCCTTTCTCTCTCACCCTCTCTCTCTTTCTCTCTCTCTCTCTCTCTGTCTCTCTCTCTCTCTCGTGATCTCTCCCCCTCTCTCTCTCTCTCTCCCTCCCTCTCTCTCTCTCCCTCCCTTTCTCTTTCTCCCTCTCCCTCTCCCTTTCTCTCTCCCTCTCCGTCTCTCCCTTTCTCTCTCACCCTCTCTCCCTTTCTCTCTCTCTCCCTCTCTCTCTTTCTCTCTCTCTCTCTCTCTGTCTCTCTCTTTCTCTCTCTCCCTCTCTCTCCCGCTCTCCCCTCTCTCGCCCCCTCTGTCTCTCGCTCTCTCTCTCTCTCTCTCTCTCTCTCTCGCTCTCTCTCTCTCCCCTCTCTCTCTCTCTCTCTCTCCCCTCTCTCTCTCTCTCTCTCTCATCTATCTCTCTCTCTCTCTCTCTCTCTCTCTCTCTCTCTCTCCCTCTCTCTCTCTCTTCCTCCCTCCCTCTCTCTCTCTCTCTCTCTCTCTCTCTCTCTTCCTCCCTGTCTGTCTCTACAGGCTCTGGTGTTCCCCAGTCAGCTGTATGAGTTAGTGTTTGAGCTCAGGACCACCAGGATCTCCATCAGACTCTATGGAGGAGCACTACTCAGTGAGGACTGCCTACTGTGACAATACACACACCTCTTTAATCAGATCGAATCGCTTTTATCAGCCTCTCACAGTGCAACACAACACCATTATAAACGTCTGTTGTGATTGTGTTGATAAGCTGCTCTACTGCCACTTCTCTGCCAGGGAAACCGCTCGGTCTCACCAGCTATTCATATTTAATGGTCCTGTCTAGTTCCTGACGAACTCCTCTAGGGCGGAGTACACTTGTTGTTGGTGAACAGTGTTAAAGTGAGGACGTAAAGCAGTGCATTCTGGATCCTGTATTTCATGTTGAGTGACTTGTTGGCCCAGAAAGAGGCACCAGGTCCAAATGATTAGTTTCTACTCTGCTGGGTGTGATAAGAGGATAGACATTCAGATGGCTGGATGGTTTTTCTGCCAGTAAAGAAACAAAGCAATTTAACTGGATTGAAAAGTCTGCCTGCTATAACCTTATTCAATTATACATTAAACATTTCCATCTCCAAATCACAATGAGAATAAATGATGCAAGACAATGCAATCTCACTTTGTCTCCTTTTACATGGAACAGGTAAGACCAGAACCAGCTCAGGGCTTACCTAGCTAAATAACAGGTAAGACCAGAACCAGCTCAGGGCTTACCTAGCTAAATAACAGGGAAGACCAGAACCAGCTCAGGGCTTACCTAGCTAAATAACAGGGAAGACCAGAACCAGCTCAGGGCTTACCTAGCTAAATAACAGGGAAGACCAGAACCAGCTCAGGGCTTACCTAGCTAAATAACAGGGAAGACCAGAACCAGCTCAGGGCTTACCTAGCTAAGTAACAGGGAAGACCAGAACCAGCTCAGGGCTTACCTAGCTAAATAACAGGGAAGACCAGAACCAGCTCAGGGCTTACCTAGCTAAATAAGACAGAAATAATAATTGAACGCTTTAATACTTTTTGTCACAGGGTATTAAGAGGTCTGTATTCAGTCTGCCGTGTTTTACAGTATTACATGATGAGGACAGCAAGGCGTGACTGTACAGTCCCCACTCTGATGGAGGGAGGGAGAGATGGAGGGCTGGAGGGAGAGATGGAGGGCTGGATGGAAGGAGGGCTGGATGGATGGAAGGAGGGCTGGATGGATGGAAGGAGGGCTGGATGGATGGAGGGCTGGATGGAAGGAGGGCTGGATGGAAGGAGGGCTGGATGGATGGAAGGAGGGCTGGATGGAAGGAGGGCTGGATGGAAGGAGGAACCCTCCTGAGAAAGATAAACAGGGAAGAAATGATCATCCCTTAACAGCAGAAGGCTGTAGGCTGCAGGGGTGAAGATACAGGTTTCATCCCAAATGCCACTCTATTCCCTACATAGTGCACTACTTTTGACCAGGGCCCCATAGAGCTGTGGTTAAAAGTAGCACACCATATAGGGAATAGGGTGGCATTTGGAACACACACTGTTCCTCTACTGTCTGTTGAGCATCAGCCTGGGTGGGAACAGAGCCACAGATGTACTATATAGTTGTACATATGGTATTCTACTGCATCTGTCCAAGGCTCTGTGTGGGCTGGGGTCATCAGAAGGGCTCACTACCTCATGATGTGGAGGAGGTGTGCACTCCTCTGGTACCATGTTAACATCGGCCAACATGCTAGTCTAATGCCACGTCTATGAAGAAGGAATTGTAGCTGAGAGATTCTGTTGTCTGGATCTGTTCTGACGTGAACCTATGTAGACCTAACCATGTGGAAGGCTGGCTACACTAGACTACTGTAGTCCTGAACCTAATGCTAAACATCCCTCTCTCTCTCTCTCTCTCTCACCAGGTGTCTCATTGATCATGTGGAAAGGTCTCTACACAGCAGAGAAGGCCATCATCCAGTGGACCCTGCTGACAGAGGCCTGCCTGTTGGCTGTCCAGTTCCTGGGTGAGGGATCCATTGTTCCGTCTTCGACCATCCATTTACTGACGAGACAAACTAACAAACTATGCAGCAAGGATGCACTGGGCTTAAAAATATTGGTTTATGATATATATTACAACATATCATCAGAGTTTTTCTTTACAGACTATCTGTAGGTTACAGTAGTAGTAGTGTCTATGATCAGTTGGTTACAGTAGTAGTAGATATCAGCTATCTGAATTTGGGTGAAGGAGAAGCGGGGGGGGGGGGGCGCATGGGCAAGTTGCAGCGGAGGGTGCAGAGCTGGTGACCGGGGTAGGGGTAGCCAGGTGGAAAGCATGGCCAGCCGTAGCAAAATGCTTATTGAAATTCGCGATTATCGTAGATTTATCGGTGGTGACAGTGTTTCCTAGCCTCAGTGCAGTGGGTAGCTGGGAGGAGGTGCTCTTATTCTCCATGGACTTTACAGTGTCCCAAAACTTTTTGGAGTTAGTGCTACAGGATGCAAATTTCTGTTTGAAAAAGCTAGCCTTTGCTTTCCTAACTGCTTGTGTATATTGGTTCCTGACTTCCCTGAAAAGTTGCATATCGCAGGGGCTGTTCGATGCTAATGCAGTACGCCACAGGATGTTTTTGTGCTGGTCAAGGGCAGTCAAGTCTGGGGTGAACCAGGGGCTATATCTGTTCTTAGTTCTGAATTTTTTGAATGGGGCATGCTTATTTAAGATGGAGAGGAAAGCACTTTTGAAGAACATCCAGGCATCCTCTACTGACGGAATGAGGTCAATATCCATCCAGGATACCTGGGCCAGGTCAATTAGAAAGGCCTGCTCGCTGAAGTGTTTTAGGGAGCGTTTGACTGCGGACCCATTACGGACGCAGGCAATGAGGCAGTGATCGCTGAGATCCTGGTTGAAGACAGCGGAGGTGTATTTAGAGGGTAAATTAGTCAGGATGATATCTATGAGGGTGCCCATGTTTACGGATTTAGGGTTGTACCTGGTAGGTTCCTTGATGATTTGTGTGAGATTGAGGGCATCTAGTTTAGATTGTAGGACAGCCGGGGTGTTAAGAATATCCCAGTTTAGGTCACCAAGCAGTACTAACTCTGAGGATAGATGGGGGGCAATCAATTCACATATGGTGTTCAGGGCACAACTGGGGGCTGAGGGGGGTCTGTAGCAAGCGGCAACAGAGACTTATTTCTGGAAAGGTGGATTTTTAGAAGTAGAAGCTCAAACTGTTTGGGCACAGACCTGGATAGTATGATAGAGCTCTGCAGGCTATCTCTACAGTATATTGCAACTCCGCCCCCTTTGGCAGTTCTATCTAGACAAAAATGTTGTAGTTCGGAATGGACATTTTGGAATTTTTGGTGGCCTTCCTAAGCCAAGATTCAGACACTGCTAGAACATCAGGGTTGGCGGAGTGTGCTAACGCAGTGAATAACTCAAACTTAGGGAGGAGGCTTCTGATGTTAACATGCAAGAAACCAAGGCTTTTGCGGTTACAGAAGTCAACAAATGATAGCGCCTGGGGAGTAGGAGTGATACTGGGGGCTACAGGGCCTGGGTTAACCTCTACATCACCAGAGGAACAGAGGAGGAATAGAATAAGGATACGGCTAAAGACTTTAAAAACTAGTCTTCTAGTGCGTTGGGTACAGAGAAAAGGGGCAGATTTCCGGGCGTTGTAGAATTGATTCAGGGCATTATGTACAGACAAGGATATGGAAGGATATGAGTACAATGGAGGGACACCTAAGCATTGGGTAACTATGAAAGAGATAGCATCACTGGAGGTACCGATTGAGCCGGTCTCTGCGTGTACTGGGGGTGGGACAAAGGAGCTCTCTGAGGCTGGTTGAGCTGATCTTGAGGCTCTACAGTAAAATTGTATAATAAGAACTAACCCAAACAGCAAATGGCTAGGCATATTGACATGGGAGAGAGGCATAACGCAATCATAGGTGTTATTCGAGAGGGCTAAGAGAACAACTGGTAATGGCGACGAAAGTTTGGGCTGAGGCTAAACAGGATGGGGTACGGTATAAAGGAACAGTCCAGCAGGCATCAGCTGTGTAGCTGAGTGATCATAAGGTCCAGTGAACAACAATAGGTGAGTCTGGGAGCAGTTCGGTGGCTGCTAAAGCACAGGCGAGCAGGAGGCACGGCTGTTGATTGCGCGTGCTAGCGGGCCGGAGCTAACAGATGGATCTTCGTGGTCGTCGCAACGGGAAGCCTGTTGAAACCACATCAGACGATTATGTCGGCAGACCAGTCGTGATGGATCGGCGGGGCTCCGTGTCGACACTAGGAGGTCCCGTCCGGTTGACAGAGAGGTAGATAGCCGGGAGATGGGCCTGGCTCGAGGCTAGCTCAAGGCTAACTGGTGCTTGTTTTGGCACAGTGGTGATTAGCCAACAACAACAACAGCCATTCGGTTGCAGCTAGCTAGTTGCGATGATCCTGTTGTTAAGGTCCAGTGATTCCGGCAGAAAATCAGATATGCTCTGGGTCGATAGCACGCTGTGCAGACTGGCCGATAATTGTCCAGGCTAGAGCTGGCTGGTAGGTAGTGCAGGCCACGGACAGTGGTGAAGACCGCTAACGGTGGCTAATAGCAAGTAGCTAGTTAGCTGGCTAGCTGGCTAATTTCAAAAATAAAGAAATAATGGTATCCGTTCCACATTGGGTGAGGTGGATCAGTTGGTTACAGTAGTAGTGTCTGATCAGTTGGTTACAGTAACAGTAATGTATATGATCAGTTGGTTACAGTAACAGTAATGTCTATGATCAGTTGGTTACAGTAACAGTAATGTCTATGATCAGTTGGTTACAGTAGTAGTAGTAGTGTCTATGATCAGTTGGTTACAGTAACAGTAATGTCTATGATCAGTTGGTTACAGTAGTAGTAGTAGTGTCTATGATCAGTTGGTTACAGTAACAGTAATGTCTATGATCAGTTGGTTACAGTAACAGTAATGTCTATGATCAGTTGGTTACAGTAACAGTAATGTCTATGATCAGTTGGTTACAGTAACAGTAATGTATATGATCAGTTGGTTACAGTAACAGTAATGTCTATGATCAGTTGGTTACAGTAACAGTAATGTCTATGATCAGTTGGTTACAGTAGTAGTAGTAGTGTCTATGATCAGTTGGTTACAGTAACAGTAATGTCTATGATCAGTTGGTTACAGTAACAGTAATGTCTATGATCAGTTGGTTACAGTAGTAGTAGTAGTGTCTATGATCAGTTGGTTACAGTAACAGTAATGTCTATGATCAGTTGGTTACAGTAACAGTAATGTCTATGATCAGTTGGTTACAGTAACAGTAATGTCTATGATCAGTTGGTTACAGTAACAGTAGTGTCTATGATCAGTTGGTTACAGTAACAGTAGTGTCTATGATCAGTTGGTTACAGTAACAGTAATGTATATGATCAGTTGGTTACAGTAACAGTAATGTCTATGATCAGTTGGTTACAGTAACAGTAGTGTCTATGATCAGTTGGTTACAGTAACAGTAATGTCTATGATCAGTTGGTTACAGTAACAGTAGTGTCTATGATCAGTTGGTTACAGTAACAGTAATGTCTATGATCAGTTGGTTACAGTAACAGTAATGTCTATGATCAGTTGGTTACAGTAACAGTAATGTCTATGATCAGTTGGTTACAGTAGTAGTAGTAGTGTCTATGATCAGTTGGTTACAGTAACAGTAATGTCTATGATCAGTTGGTTACAGTAACAGTAATGTCTATGATCAGTTGGTTACAGTAACAGTAATGTCTATGGTCAGTGTATTTAGAGAGGGACTGAGAGTCCAGGCGAGTCCATGTTGTCTCCTCCAGTCTCCTCTAACACATCAATAAGAGACATTCACACATCAGTGGAAAATCAATCTCTGTTCAGTCCTGCCGTGTTGTCTGAAGTGAAGTCTGGGGCCGTGTGTACTGTATCTAGCATCTCAGAGTAAAGAGTTCTGATCTGGGATCAGTTTAACCTTTTAGATCATAATGAATAACATTACATGGACGGGGGACCAGGAGCCGTATGTACTGTATCTAGCATCTCAGAGTAAAGAGTTCTGATCTGGGATCAGTTTAACCTTTTAGATCATAATGAATAACATTACATGGACGGGGACCAGGAGCCGTATGTACTGTATCTAGCGTCTCAGAGTAAAGAGTTCTGATCTGGGATCAGTTTAACCTTTTAGATCATAATGAATAACATTACATGGACGGGGGACCAGGAGCCGTATGTACTGTATCTAGCGTCTCAGAGTAAAGAGTTCTGATCTGGGATCAGTTTAACCTTTTATATCATAATGAATAACATTACATGGACGGGGGACCAGGAGCCGTATGTACTGTATCTAGCGTCTCAGAGTAAAGAGTTCTGATCTGGGATCAGTTTAACCTTTTTTTATTGTAATGAATAAGATTACAGAGACATCGAGGAATCTGATCCTAGGATCATCACTCCTACTCTGAGAGGCTTGATACATATGAGCCCTGAAGTGAACTGCAGGATAAGGGAGTCTGACACTGAGATTGAAGTGCCATCTAGTGGTCAAGATGATCACACATATTTGAGTGCACATATTTCATCGGTGTAGGTTTGCGTACCAAATGTCACTTTATCCCCTAGATCAGTGTTGGGTAAAACACGTGTAGCGGTTAAAGGCATTGGGCCAGTAACTGAAAGGTCGCTGGTTCGAATCCCTTTTAGCCGACTAGGTGAAAATTCTGCCGATGTGCCCTAGAGCAAGGTACTTAACCCTAATTGTAAAATGTGTGTGTGTCTCCTCTCTCATTGCAGTGACCACCATCACCCTGGTGGAGCTGGGTCTGCTGTCCAACTCTGCCATCGTGCTCCTCCTCAGTGAAGTCCTCTTCCTCATCATCACACTCCTCTACTACTACCACCTGGGCCGCAGGACCAAGAAGACCCAGAACCATACACATAGTTCTGATTAGACCAAGAAGACCCAGAACCATACACATAGCTCTGGTTAGACCAGAAGACCCAGAACCGTAGATATAGCTCTGATTAGACCAAGAAGACCCAGAACCATAGATATAGCTCTGATTAGACCAGAAGACCCAGAACCGTAGATATATCTCTGATTAGACCAAGAAGACCCAGAACCATAGATATAGCTCTGATTAGACATCCTCTCCCAAAACATTGTTTTAACTATCGATTTGATATCATGGATGGTCAGTCCTTGCATTCATAGCTCGGTGTCTATGAATTCGAGAGTGTTTACACAACTCCAGCCTCATCCTTCAGCTTTTGACCAAAACAGTGGTGGGGTGTCCACTTTTTTGTTATTGTTTGAACAGTAGATTGCCCCTTTACCGGTCAGTTAAACCTTGATGACTTTAGACTCAGAAGTATCACCTCAATCAAGGTGACTGCTTAGTGCTTACCCTGCGTACAGTATGGCTGCAACCCAAATGGCACCCTATTCCATGCTTTACCTCACATAGGGCTCTGTTCAAAAGTAGTGCACTATATAGGGAATAGGGTGCCAGGGCTCTGTTCAAAAGGAGTGCACTATATAGTGAATAGGGTGCCAGGGCTCTGTTCAAAAGGAGTGCACTATATAGGGAATAGGGTGCCAGGGCTCTGTTCAAAAGGAGTGCACTATATAGGGAATAGGGTGCCAGGGCTCTGTTCAAAAGGAGTGCACTATATAGTGAATAGGGTGCCAGGGCTCTGTTCAAAAGGAGTGCACTATATAGTGAATAGGGTGCCAGGGCTCTGTTCAAAAGTAGTGCACTATATAGTGAATAGGGTGCCAGGGCTCTGTTCAAAAGGAGTGCACTATATAGTGAATAGGGTGCCAGGGCTCTGTTCAAAAGGAGTGCACTATATAGTGAATAGGGTGCCAGGGCTCTGTTCAAAAGTAGTGCACTATATAGTGAATAGGGTGCCAGGGCTCTGTTCAAAAGTAGTGCACTATATAGGGAATAGGGTGCCAGGGCTCTGTTCAAAAGGAGTGCACTATATAGTGAATAGGGTGCTGGTTGGGACGCGGTTTTATTGAGACTGCTCCAGATAGATGACCAAACACTTTGAATCCATTGTGTTCATAGACAGACCTCTGTTTTTTAGTAGGAAAGGAGCTTTTAAATCTGATTGCCAAGAGGGTGATTTTGTATTTTGCAATATGACACTTGTTATAAGACACGTAAATACATATTTGATAGTTACTGAACATGTACTGTACATGCAGAAAGAGAAGGACAGTTGTTTTTTTGGTTTTTTTTAGACGGTGGGTCTCTTCTGTAGATACCGAGTCACGTGAGTCACGTAGAACTTGTGTAAGCGTGTGTAAACGGTGAACATACTTTAATGGGTTAGGGCAGGGTTTCCCAAACTGGGTCCCGGGGACCTCAAGGAGTGCACTGTTTTGGTTTTTGCACTAGCACTACACCGCTGATTCAAATAACCCAACTCATCATCAAGCGTTGATTATTTGAATCAACTGTGTAGTGCTAGGGCAAAAAAAAAACTAAACGTGCACCCCTTGAGGTCCCCAGGACCGAGTTTGGGAAACCCTGGGCTAGGGTTAGGGGTAGAACTTGTGTAAGAGTCTGTAGAGAGTGAACATACTTTCATGGGCAGCACAAGACATGTATTTTAACACGCACAGCTTTGTCTGTTCTGCTTCATGTAGGTCTGGCTCAGAGAATGACTACTGTTGTCTAATGTTCTGCTTCATGTACAGTACCAGTCAAACGTTTGGATACACCTACTCATTCAAGGGTTTTTATTTATTTTTTACTATTTTCTACATTGTAGGATAATAGTGAAGACATCAGAACTATGAAATAACACATATGGAATCATGTAGTAACCCAAAAAGGTAATCTGATGCAGCACTCCATCACTCTCCTTCTTGGTAAAATAGCCCTTACACAGCCTGGAGGTGTATTTTGGGTCATTGTCCTGTTGAAAAACAAATGATAGTCCCACTAAGCCCAAACCAGATGGGATGGCGTATCGCATGGTAGCCATGCTGGTTAAGTGTGCATTGAATTCTAAATAAATCACAGACAGTGTCACCAGCAAAGCACCCCCATACCATAATACCTCCTCCTCCATGCATTACGGTGGGAACTACACATGTGGAGATCATCCGTTCACCCACACCGCAGCTCACAAAGACACGGCGGTCGGAACCAAAAATCTCCAATTTGGACTCTAGACCAAAGGACACATTTCCACCGGTCTAATGTCCATTGCTTGTGTTTCTTGGCCCAAGCAAGTCTCTCCTTCTTATTGGTGTCCTTTAGTAGTGGTTTCTTTGCAGCAATTCAACCATGAAGGCCTGATTCACACAGTCCCCTCTGAATAGTTGATGTTGAGATGTGTCTGTGACTTGAACTCTGTGAAGCATTTTTGTGGGCTGCAATTTCTGAGGCTGGTAACTTATTATGTTATTTCATAGTTTTGATGTCTTCACTATTATTCTACATTGTAATTTTTTTGGGTAAAAATAAAGAAAAACCCTTGAAGGAGTAGGTGTGTACAAACTTTTGACTGGTAGTGTAGGTCTGGCTCAGAGAATGACTATTGTTGTCTAATGTTCTGCTTCATGTAGGTCTGGCTCAGAGAATGACTATTGTTGTCTAATGTTCTGCTTCATGTAGGTCTGGCTCAGAGAATGACTATTGTTGTCTAATGTTCTGCTTCATGTCGGTCTGGCTCAGAGAATGACTATTGGGTCATGTTCATATAGGCGCAAAACAGAAGAAAAAAAAAAACAGAGTGAAACGCTCATGTCAGTTTTAAAACGTTTTCTGCTGCGTGCCCTGATGAACACCACTGGTTTTGTTCTGTACTAATATGTTGTATTAAAGGAACACTCCACCTCTTTTGAGCATTCTTCCACGTGTTTACGTTTTAGCTGGACTGACAAAAGAATAATCCTTCAGTCTGGAAAATGTGACACATGGGAAAACTAATCAATCAGGCCGATTTAGCTTTAATACTCCCATTGGAACAGTTATTTGATGTCCAGCAGTGTCATCAA
The DNA here is from genome assembly GCA_031479575.1 of Coregonus ussuriensis. NCBI lineage: Eukaryota > Metazoa > Chordata > Actinopteri > Salmoniformes > Salmonidae > Coregonus > Coregonus ussuriensis. The sequence goes on along the minus strand of CM062504.1, from coordinate 4,655,887 downwards.
AGGTCATTTCAATTCATAATGTACTTAAGCTTGGGTGTATAAACTGGGCCGTTGCTTGCATGGAGGTAGAGGAGAACATACTGGAAGCATTCATCAGATGCAGTAGAAGGGTGTCAGGTAGCTTAGTGGTTAAGAGCGTTGTGCCAGTAACCGAAAGGTCGCTGGTTCTAATCCCCGGGCCGACTAGGTGAAAAATCTGTCGATGTGCCCTTAAGCAAGGCACTTAACCCTAAATGCTCCTGTAAGTCGCTCTGGATAAGAGCGTCTGCTAAATGACTAAAATGTAAGGTTTAGCACGCTAGTGTAGCACGCATCGGATCTGACTTGTTTTTTAAACCATTGTGTTTGACACTTCCACAGAGATGTACTTTGGATATGTATCACTTTCTGATAACTTTCTCTGAACACCAAGTAATTTCAATATCTCTTATTAAGAGTAGAGGAACGTTTGCCTCCTCATCCAGACACATCTTTTCAGTGCATTTTGGGACCACGGTGGATTTTTCATCATGAACGGCATAAATGCTTTAGGAAATGTGATTAAACGTTATTTTGTGGGTCTATTTTAAATATTTAAACGTTGTGCATAAATGTGTAGACGTGCCGTAGCTATCCGATTTTGGAGAGGGTTTGTGTATGTAGAGACAGACATCAATAAATTGACTATTTTTCAGTGTTTTTCTTTGAGTGGTCTCGATATGCCCGAGAGATGCTCTAACTTCTCAAGACTAACAGTTCCTGTTTCAAAGCTATTCCTATTTTCTGTTATTCCTGTTTGTTTTACGT
>CM062504.1:4607601-4647601 GCA_031479575.1 Coregonus ussuriensis | reverse complement strand
TCCTCTCCTCTCCTTCCCCTCCCCTCCCCTCCCCTCTCCTCTCCTTCCCCTCTCCTTCCCCTCCCCTCCCCTCCCTCTCCTCTCCTTCCCCTCCCCTCCCCTCCTCTCCTCTCCAAGTGTTGTCTTCAGACACGCGGCTCATGGGGAACAAGACTACTTTAGAAGTGCATGTATCTCCAGAACCTGGGGACCCCAGGGCCCGTATCCATAAAGCGTCTCAGAGTAGAAGTGCTGGTCTAGGATCCGTTTAGCCTTTTTAGATCATAATGAATAAGATTATATGGACGGATCCTAGATCAGCACTCCTACTCTGAGATGCTTTGTGGATACGGGCCCTGGGAGCTCTGGTATGAGTCCATCTTAGGTCAGTGGCACTAGGAGAAGAGAGAAAGAGAGAAAGAGAAGAGGTCACTGAAGATGAGTGACTCTTTAGAAATGTCCTCATGCTGCTAGGCTTTCTGACAGGGTGGTAAGACACACAGCTGATGAACAACTCCGCTTTAGATGAACCTGAGGCCTGTTCAGTAGTGCGTATTGTTCAGGACAGACAGACAGACAGACAGGGGCCTATGTAACAGACACAATTCTCCATTGTAGGGACCAGAGAGCCATGTCCTGGACCATTTCATACAATCCTACATTACCGTTGTAGAACATAGCATCCCATTGAACCACAAGGATAGTGTCATACTGTACCTACCATCTGTGTACGTTGGAGGTGAATGGATGATTGTATTGTATTGTGTTATTTAATGCCCTGGCCTGGCCCTGCTCTGAGCCTGACCTCACTACTCTGCCCAGGCAGGCCAATCAATAGTGGATGGTGTTAGCTAGCTGCCTGGCCTGGCCTAGCCTGGTGCATGGTAGCATGCAAGGCTGAGTGCAGTGGCCTCTCCTGTGTAGCTTCTCTCTGTTGCTAGTGGTGCTACTATCTGTCACTGCCTAACGCACTGTGCAGGGGGAGGCCAACCCATAGAATTAGAATGATCATTATGATGATCAATAGAATCGTTATATTTCTACGGGGAAACCCTCCTCCTGGCTTCCTGCAAAATACCTCTCAGACCACAGAATGATATATTTAACAGGATCTCTGTGTCTGCGTTCATAACCAAGTGGGAAGGTGGTAACTACCAGTTGTGAAGTCATAAATACCAGTTGGATGTATTCACGTGCTTTGAACTCGCTAAGAAACCACTGATTGGTTAATGGCCAATAAGCTGCGTCAACCATAAACTAAAAGTACAGCTATCATGATTGTAAACAAATTATAGTGTTTGAAAACCATATTAATAGATTGCTTTTTAAAAATAATGTTTTGTTGTTGCATTTAACTGCCGTAAACGCTGTTATCCAGGTCATTTTCCTTAGTAGGTGACGTCAGAGGTCAGCATGTGGGAGAAGTCGGAGCTCAGAGACGATAGACGAGTTTCCTAACTAGTAATTACCAGTTGGAGGGGCGTTCAAGTGGGGTTTTCCCCAGTGGTATGTGGTAAATACCAACTGCCCACTTGGTTATGAACGCACCATCAGACCAAGTCCTTTGCATTATTGTGTTAGAGGAGCTCATTAAGCTAAACCTCCAGTAGTAGATGTGACATTGGAGCAGGTAAAACACCATGCTTTGCTTTGAAAGAATGTGTGGTACATCTCTTCACTGTATATATTTACTCCATTCCTTGGTGAACCATTAGCACATTAACCCTAGCCTGGGTACCAGTCTGTTTAGCTATCATTCCCTTCCTTGGTGAACCATTATCACATTAACCCTAGCCTGGGTACCAGTCTGTTTAGCTATCATTCCCTCCCTTGGTGAACCATTAGCACATTAACCCTAGCCTGGGTACCAGTCTGTTTAGCTATCATTCCCTTCCTTGGTGAACCATTAGCACATTAACCCTAGCCTGGGTACCAGTCTGTTTAGCTATCATTCCCTCCCTTGGTGAACCATTAGCACATTAACCCTAGCCTGGGTACCAATCTGTTTAGCTATCATTCCCTTCCTTGGCACTCTTTGTTATGCCATGTTTGGAGTGGAATGTTACCACAAACAGATGGGATATTTGAGGGGGTTAAAAGGCCATGCTTTCTGAGATTATACAGGATGTGTGGTACTGTATTTCAATGTGTGGATCATGGGGGTACTGCCTTTATCTGTCCAATGAAATGATCTGAATAAACTCTGCTCCACAGGGTATCATGTTGCTATTAATAGCTGCAGCTTTGGGGCCACAGCTTTAATTGTTTCATGACAGAATAGCCCCTACAGCATCAACCTACTTTGAACCTGCAATAAAAACCCATCTATAAACTCAAACATCTCTTCACTTCACCATCTGCATTGAATTATACCTCAATGTAGGTCGACGTGCAATGATATACTAATTAAATACAATTTCAGTCTGTAGGCCTACCCAACCAATGCATTTTATTTTTGTTCTTTAAAGACATGATAATTACTCCAGCGTCACGGGGATTTAGGGGTTAAAGAAGGGCATTGCGCGCAGCTCGCTAAAATGGTGGGAGGCTGCAGAGGATTCCCTAGCTCTGTTCCGAGCCGTTATGCTACATGCTTGTTGCTGACTGAGCCTTTCTAAAAGTATACAGCTGGTTACGTAACGCCCTGGACCAGAGCTAGGATCCCCATGCTTCTCGGTCCGGTCCGCGCTCCGCTCCGCGTCGTGTTGTTCACACTTGGCTTGGGCTTTGTTATTCCCAGTCCAAAGTCCGACACACAGACAGCTCACACACAACAGCACAGGACAAGGAGACAGACCAATCGGTTGTACCAACTTTTTCCCCCGACAAAACTCTGCTCCAAACCGTAAGTAATTCTACCAGGCAAAACTTTGCGCGTAGATGTTGCACAATATAAATTGTAGTTCTTTGCAAATACTTAGCCTACGTTTTTCCTTGGAAACGAGCGCAGTTGTATTTGGGGGTGACACGGTTGGAATGTTGGTGAGCGCTTTGGAAGAGAAAGAAGTGAAATGGGGGTGACTGTAGAGTTGTGGATATAAAGATAATTTCGGGGACATAACTTTGGAACGGTAAAAGCAATGCTCCTGTGTTTCTTCAGTTGCTGATGATGTGGCGTGCGTGTGTGGAACTGGTGGTTGGACATCAGAGCTCAAGCACGAACAGCTGGAATTGAGACCAGTCGTTGCCCGGGCATTGCAACTTTATAACCATAACGTTACCATCATCTATTCTCCTAATGATGTGGATACATTGTTGAGAAGTTATATGCTGAATCGTTGTTGATGCATCATGATAAGAATATGCACACTTTGTTGTTCAACATTGCAACATTTCTTGTCTTGTTCTCTCTCTCTCTCTCTCTCTCTCTCTCTCTCTCTCTCTCTCTCTCTCTCTCTCTCTCTCTCTCTCTCTCTCTCTCTATATATATATATATATATATATATATATATATATATATATATATATATATATATGAGAGCGGTGTTTTAAAATTTGTGAAATTGAAAATGGAAGTCTGAAACATGCCTTCTCAGTCTCTGACAGCCTGATTTTGGGAGACCAATACAACTTAGTAAGTGTTTATCCTATTGTTATAAACCAAAAACAAAGCATCTGTTGTTGTTTTTTCCATTAGCTGGTCTGGAATGGTCTACCACGTTGGTATAAGTTACATTCTTTCCTGTTGTATTTGATATTATGTGAACGTTCAAACTAAGACGGAGGGTTGAACAGTGCGGTATCCTTACATACACTGAACTCCACATTCTGTAGTGTAGATTTTACTTCCAACACATGGAACATACCGCCAAGTACTTTACACGCGGTTTTGGCCGGGGCCGTATATATATATATATATTGTCTCTGTCTCAATGCTGAACTAGGATCCGTTTTGTATTTTTCTAGTTGTAATGGATAAGATTACACGGACAGAGGGGACCTGATCCTAGATCAGTACTCCTGTTTTTGAACACGGGGCCCAGAGCAGAGGTTGTTTGGAAACGTATTCTACCAGACCAGTGATGATTTAAAGCAGAGGCTGTGTGTCCAAAAGAGAGTTAGTCTGCTGTCCCAAATGGCAGCCTATTCCCTACATAGTGCACTACTTTTGACCAGGACCCATAGGGTTCTATATACAGGATAGTGTTCCATTTGGGACACATCTTAGTAGCAGGTCAGGGGAAGCAGGGGAGATCCCTCAGGGCAGCAACAGACTAGTGTGTTAACAGTACAGTAACACATCTCAGTAGCAGGTCAGGGGAAGCAGGGGAGATCCTCAGGGCAGCAACAGACTAGTGTGTTAACAGTACAGTAACACATCTCAGTAGCAGGTCAGGGGAAGCAGGGGAGATCCTCAGGGCAGCAACAGACTGGTGTGTTAACAGTACAGTAACACATCTCAGTAGCAGGTCAGGGGAAGCAGGGGAGATCCTCAGGGCAGCAACAGACTAGTGTGTTAACAGTACAGTAACACATCTTAGTAGCAGGTCAGGGGAAGCAGGGGAGATCCTCAGGGCAGCAACAGACTAGTGTGTTAACAGTACAGTAACACATCTTAGTAGCAGGTCAGGGGAAGCAGGGGAGATCCTCAGGGCAGCAACAGACTAGTGTGTTAACAGTACAGTAACACATCTCAGTAGCAGGTCAGGGGAAGCAGGGGAGATCCTCAGGGCAGCAACAGACTAGTGTGTTAACAGTACAGTAACACATCTCAGTAGCAGGTCAGGGGAAGCAGGGGAGATCCTCAGGGCAGCAACAGACTGGTGTGTTAACAGTACAGTAACACATCTCAGTAGCAGGTCAGGGGAAGCAGGGGAGATCCTCAGGGCAGCAACAGACTAGTGTGTTAACAGTACAGTAACATATCTTAGTAGCAGGTCAGGGGAAGCAGGGGAGATCCTCAGGGCAGCAACAGACTAGTGTGTTAACAGTACAGTAACACATCTCAGTAGCAGGTCAGGGGAAGCAGGGGAGATCCTCAGGGCAGCAACAGACTAGTGTGTTAACAGTACAGTAACATATCTTAGTAGCAGGTCAGGGGAAGCAGGGGAGATCCTCAGGGCAGCAACAGACTAGTGTGTTAACAGTACAGTAACACATCTCAGTAGCAGGTCAGGGGAAGCAGGGGAGATCCTCAGGGCAGCAACAGACTAGTGTGTTAACAGTACAGTAACATATCTTAGTAGCAGGTCAGGGGAAGCAGGGGAGATCCTCAGGGCAGCAACAGACTAGTGTGTTAACAGTACAGTAACACATCTCAGTAGCAGGTCAGGGGAAGCAGGGGAGATCCTCAGGGCAGCAACAGACTAGTGTGTTAACAGTACAGTAACTGTTCTAACACACACGGCAAACTCAACCTACATACTGGATGTAACTATCACCATATCATCAGACTCCTCCTCTCTGGTTTAACATCAGACTCCTCCTCTCTGTAACGTAACATCAGACTCCTCCTCTCTGTAACATCAGACTCCTCCTCTCTGTAATATCAGACTCCTCCTCTCTGTAACATCAGACTCCTCCTCTCTGTAACATCAGACTCCTCCTCTCTGTAACATCAGACTCCTCCTCTCTGTAACGTAACATCAGACTCCTCCTCTCTGTAACGTAACATCAGACTCCTCCTCTCTGTAACGTAACATCAGACTCCTCCTCTCTGTAACATCAGACTCCTCCTCTCTGTAACATCAGACTCCTCCTCTCTGTAACATCAGACTCCTCCTCTCTGTAACATCAGACTCCTCCTCTCTGTAACATCAGACTCCTCCTCTCTGTAACATCAGACTCCTCCTCTCTGTAACATCAGACTCCTCCTCTCTGTAACATCAGACTCCTCCTCTCTGTAACATCAGACTCCTCCTCTCTGTAACATCAGACTCCTCCTCTCTGTAACATCAGACTCCTCCTCTCTGATTTAACATCAGACTCCTCCTCTCTGTAACGTAACATCAGACTCCTCCTCTCTGTAACGTAACATCAGACTCCTCCTCTCTGTAACGTAACATCAGACTCCTCCTCTCTGTAACGTAACATCAGACTCCTCCTCTCTGTAACGTAACATCAGACTCCTCCTCTCTGTAACATCAGACTCCTCCTCTCTGTAACGTAACATCAGACTCCTCCTCTCTGTAACGTAACATCAGACTCCTCCTCTCTGTAACATCAGACTCCTCCTCTCTGTAACGTAACATCAGACTCCTCCTCTCTGTAACGTAACATCAGACTCCTCCTCTCTGTAACGTAACGTCAGACTATCAGTCTTGTTTCAGATCTCCTCCTCTCTGTGTATTTAAATGCAGTTTTACAGGTTATACAGGACAATGTCGACACGGGTAATTTAAACGCCATGTTGGTTAAACTCAATAGTGTGTGTTAGTTGTATGTGGCTCAGTGGCAGAGCTAGCTGTATTTGACTGGTGTGGACCCTAATGGCATCCCACCAGCGTGTGGGTGGTGGGTACACCGATGGCATCACGTCAGTTGGCCAGTCTCTCATTGTGGGTGACTTGCCCTCCAGCCCTCCCAGTGTGGACATGGGTACACCGATGGCATCACGTCATTTGGCCAGTCTCTCATTGTGGGTGACTTGCCCTCCCAGTGTGGACATTCCTCTCTCATCAATGCCAGAGATTGACTGGCTGAGAGTCTCTCTCTCTTTCACTTTTACTTTAGAGTTGTTGATCTGATCACCTCGCTGGACTTTGTTGGGTTTTCCCCCTGTGTTTAGAGCTAGAAGCTAGAAGGAAAGATGTGGCCAACATAGTTGTTACTGGCCCAGCCCCTAAGATCTGTTCACAAACCCAGAATAAATATAAATTAATGTTGTTTTTACATTTTATTTTTTACATTTTAGTCATTTAGCAGACGCTCTTATCCAGAGCGACTTACAGTTAGTGAGTGCATACATTTTCATACTGGCCCCCCGTGGGAAACGAACCCACAACCCTGGCGTTACAAGCGCCATGCTCTACCAACTGAGCTACTAACTTTTTAGAAAAACTTATTTCAAAGTTTAATAAACCATACACCTCTATGCACAAGGACTGCTTTTAACCATTTCTCTGGAAAATGTACCATAACTAATTTAGTGGAAGAACTGTGCAGATGCAAACTTTGGTAACGGAATTACGGTAAAATCTTCCTCAGGGTTTTATGCGACCACGTTTTTCCAAACATTCTGTTAAATATCTGCTCCAAATTTAAGATCAAAAGATGTCTGCAGAAAGAATGGGGCGTCAGCTACGACATGGCACCTTGAGGTTGGAAAAAAAAATATATTTTGGTTATTGAACTACAGTACGTGAAGTGGATTTACACCCAGTAACGAAATTACGGTAACAGAATTACATAATTGGTCCCTGATCTGTAATATACATATAAATGTATATTGTTCTGCATATCTAACACACCTCTTGAGCTGTCTGTGACCTCCTGACTGGTAGTTCTTTATTTAAACAAGCTAAATATGCTTCTCTGCTCAAATCTGGGTAAAAGATTGAAAGGAATGTGAGTCTTATTCAGTACATTTAGTTATTGCTTGCCAGCAGACATGCCAGCTAAGATCGTTAGACAAGCTAGCTACTCTAACTTGATTGACAGCCTGAAATGGCGTCTGGGTAGCTAGTTATGAGGATGGGAGATTGGGAACCTATCTGGGCCAGCTGAAGCCAACTTCAAGTGGCTAGTCGTATTACAGATCATCTATAGGTTACTTGCTTTCTAGGCTTGTTAGTGGTAGGCTACTACTTGGAACTGTTGATAAATCAAGCACACCAATCACCAGCTGCTCTACCGGTGGGAGGATGTCTGTAGTGGTTTGACCCAACAGGTTGTTTCTTTCTTCAAATTCAACCGATGAGCCCTCAAGTCAAACTTTGAACCTAAAACTGTAAATAGTCCCTTATCCTTGCAGCCACAGTAGAGAACATTGCGTCCCTGTAACTACTATAGACTCTATAGTCTAAACCATGTATTTATCCTCTGTTTACATGTTCCTGGTAGTCGGGGGGGGGGGTATGGGGTTTAGGAGGGGCCAAGCGTGAGACTTCTTTCTCAGCAGGGTCTCCCTCATTCAGACAAACCCCACCCCTCCCATTCCTCCTACTATTTCTATCCCCCCGGCCGGTTGTTATGGGAACGACACGGAAGGAATCTTAATGAAGTTGTATGGGAGGTTCAAACCGGTTTTGTCACCATCAGTGCAAACCAATCTTTGGTTGAATATATTACGGAGCCCAGTGGTGCCTCCCAAATGGCACCCTGTTCACTATATAGTGCACTACTTTTGACCAGAGCTCTATGGCCAGGGTGCCAGTACTGTTGGGGCTCACGCTGCTGACACGACCAGGCAGCACCCCTCAATGTTTACACCTCTCTCCACCCCCCCCTTTCCGATCCTCACCCTACACCCCCTTTTCTCTAGCCCTCCCAGCCCAGTTACCCCAACCAGGAAGGGGATAGTTTTACACCTGTTTTTAAAACGCCTTTTAAAAACAGCCTCAGGTCACTTGGTCATAAGTAACCAGTGTTCTGGTGAGAAAGGGACATCTTTCATATCTGTCTGCTGTTGCAGGGAAGATGACTGCGTCCCAACCCGACACCATATCCCCTATGTAGTGCACCACTTTTGAACAGAGCCCTATTCCAACCCTGGTCCAAAGTAGTGCACTACATATGGAATAAGGTGCCATCAGGGGACGCAGTCTGAATGTACGGCTGGAGTGGAGTGGTCCTCTCTCCTCTCCGTGTTGAGTTTCTCCTTTTGTTCAGGGATCAGAAAGAGGCTGAATGCTGCCATTGTTTTGGTGGCCAACTCAAATCGGGGCCCTGTCTGTCTGTCTGTCTGTCTGTCTGTCTGTGAGGCTAGAGGATGGTTGCTGGAGGGTGTTGGTTATGGAGTGTGTGTGTGTGTGTGTGTGTGTGTGTGTGTGTGTGAGAGGAGAGTAAAAGGTAGAAGGGGGGCCAATGGGTGCAAGGGTTTTGTTAGGGAGGGCAGGTGTTGTTGTTAAGGGACGTGTTGTGTGGGTTTGGAGAAAAGTTTGTGTGTTTGCCCATGTGTGTGTAGTGTTAACCAGAGACTGGCTAGACCAGCTGGATGCTGATGAAACTTAACCTTGCCCTCCTTGGGGGAACAGGCTTGTTCAAGTGGACGACAGCTCCATTAAAACAGTGTGTGTGTGTGTGTGTGTGATATGTCCATTAACAGGGGAAGCCTGTGTTCTAGCTAAATTAGCAAACCATTAGGATGATGTTTGACGACAGCCCAGTGCCTGTGGGAGGGGAGTGACTAAACACGACCGGTGTTAAACACGTCCACTCAGGCTCTTTGCGCTGCACTCTACACTTGAGAGGACTTGTAGTGTTGTCACGATGCCAGTATCACCATACTACGATACCAGACTTTCCTTGGCAAAAAAGAAAAGAAAACGCAAAGCAGATGAAACTCTTTGGTCCTTTAAAAAACCTAGCTTTATGTCAAATGTTGTGTGCTATAACTTGCTAAATAAACATGTGGCTCAAAATAATAAACGTGTGACTCAGGATGACAACATAAGGCTATTTTTTTTCTTCTCCAACATTTAGGACGGTGTTCCTCAAGAAATAAAGTCCTCTGCGTGTTTTGTTTCCTTTGATTTCTTACTTCCTGGTATCAAGATACTGGACGGGTGACAGCCCTAGAGCACTGATTAGTCAAATTGAAACATTTGTTTTGCCTTCTCATTGGCTACTAATAAACACAACATTTATATATACATGTTTGGCCTTCTTTTGTTGTCTTACAGCCTGAATTGAAAATGGATTAAATTGAGATTCGTCACTGCCTACACACAATACCCCATAATGTCAACTGGAATTATGTTTTTAGAATTCTTTACAAATTATTTCAAAATGAAAAGCTCAAATGTTTTTAGTCAGTAAGTATTGAACCCCTTTGTTTTGGCAAGCCTAAATACATTCAGTAGTACAAATGTGCTTAACAAGTCACATAATAAAGTTGCGTGGACTTCTGTGTGCAATAATAGTGTTTTTAACGTGATTTTTGAATGACTACCTCATCTCTGCACCCCACACATACAATTATCTGTAAGGGTCCCGAAGTCGAGCAGTGAATTTCAAACAGATTCAACCACAAATACCAGGGAGGTTTTCCAATGCCTCACAAAGAAAGGAACCTATTGGTAGATGGGTAAAAAAATATAATAAAAGCAGACATTGAATATCCCTTTGAGCATGGTGAAGTTATTAATTACACTTTGGATGGCGTATCAACACACCCAGTCACTACAAAGATACAGGCGTCCTTCTTAACTCAGTTGCCGGAGAGGAAGGAAACCGCTCAGGGATTTCACCATGAGGCCAATGGTGTCTTTGAAACAGGTACAGAGTTTAATGGCTGTTATAGGAGAAAACTGAGGATGGATTGTAGTCATACTAACCTAAATGACAGAGTGAAAAGAAGGAAGCCTGTAAAGAATAAAAATATTGCATCCTGTTTGCAATAAGGCACTAAAGTAAAATTGCAAAAAATGTGGCCAATAAATTAACTTTATGTCCTGAATACAAAGTGTTATGTTTGGGTTAAATCCAACACAACACATCACTGAGTGCCACTGTACATGTTTGGCCTACTTGTTAGATATTTGGAGATATAGCCATTCCAGAGAGGCTATGTATTTCCCAAAGAAACCATAGACTGAATTGTCTTGCAGGACGATTTGCACTAGAGATCCTGGTTCGAATCCAGGCTCTGTCGTAGCCGGCCGCGACCGGGAGACCCATGGGGCGGCGCACAATTGGCCCAGCGTCGTCCAGGGTATGGGGAGGGAATGGCCGGCAGGGATGTAGCTCAGTAGAGCATGGTGTTTGCAACGCCAGGGTTGTGGGTTCGATTCCCACGGGGGGGGGGGGGCAGTATGAAAAACATAAAATAATGTATGCACTAACTGTAAGTTGCTCTGGATAAAGAGCGTCTGCTAAATGACACGGCTCTAACCAGCTCAGGGGTGTGACAGGAGTCAGTGGGCCCATGTCTAAGTTGTGTAACCTGTGTGTGTGTGTGTGTGTGTCAGCATGGACCCTTATGTCACCCTGCAACAGAACAACAAACGTCAGAAGTAATCTTATCTTTGGACGTTCACCTTTTAACACACAAACAGAGGCACATTCTTTCCCTGTCTCTGTAGGCACTCTAGATACAGTCTGTCATAGAATGTCCTTAATTCCCCCTTAGTTTTAGTTACTATGTGAGCAGAGAAAGCGGGAGGAGGTTTGGGAACAGGTTATTTTTCTTCTGGCTGGGCTATATTGATCTCTGGCTCCCTCTTTTTTAGTAATTAGTGTCTTCATTTTTAATGGCAGTGCTTAAAGCATCAGACAAGCTCAGTAGCCTACATAGTGTTGATTTTATTTTTGTAAATTATATTTCTTTGGGTACTTTTTACCCCTTTTTCTCCCCAATTTCCTCAATTGTCCCATCGCTGCAACTCCCGTATGGACTTGGGAGAGGCGAAGGTCGAGAGCCATGCGTCCTCCGAAACACGACCCTGCCAAGCCGCACTGCTTCTTGACACACTGCTCGCTTAACCCGAAAGCCAGCCGCACCAATGTGTCGGAGGAAACACCATCCAGCTGGCGACCGAAGTCAGCGTGCATGTGCCCAGCCCGCCACAAGGAGTCGCTAGAGCGCGATGGGACAAGGACATCCCGGCTGGCCAAACCCTTCCCTAACCTGGATGACGCTAGGCCAATTGTGCGCCGCCTCATGGGTCTCCCGGTCGCGGCCGGCTGTAACACAGCCTGGGATCGAACCAGGGTCTGTAGTGATGCCTTAGACCGCTGCGCCACTCGGGAGGTCCCATTTTATTCAAACGGGGTTTGTCTATATATATATATATATATATATATATATATATATATATATATATATATATTTATATGTCAGTACTGTCTATCAGCAGTAATGTCAGTAGTGAATTCTTGGTTGGTGAGCAGACCTCTCTCTCTCTCTCTCAATTCAATTCAATTTCAATTTAAGGGCTTTATTGGCATGGGAAACGTGTGTTAACATTGCCAAAGCAAGTGAAGTAGATAGTAAACAAAAGTGAAATAAACAATAAATATTAACAGTAAACATTACACTCAGAAGTTTCAAAAGAGTAAAGACATTTCAAATGTCATATTATGTATATATACAGTGTTGTAACAATGTGCAAATAGTTAAAGTACAAATGGGAAAATAAATAAACATAAATATGGGTTGTATTTACAATGGTGTTTGTGCTTCACTGGTTGCCCTTTTCTTGTGGCAACAGTTCAAAAATATTGCTGCTGTGATGGCACACTGTGGTTTTTCACCCAGTAGATAAGGGAGTTTATCAAAATTGGGTTTGTTTTCGAATTCTTTGTGGATCGCTGTAATCTGAGGGAAATATGTGTCTCTAATATGGTCATACATTTGGCAGGAGGTTAGGAAGTGCAGCTCAGTTTCCACCTCATTTTGTGGGCAGTGTGCACATAGCCTGTCTTCTCTTGAGAGCCAGTTCTGCCTACGGCGGCCTTTCTCAATGGCAAGGCTATCTCTCTCTCGCTCGCTCTCTCTCTCTATTTCTCTCTCTCGCTCTCGCTCATAGACTCTTATCTCACTTTACTGAGTGTTGTTTTCTCTCCAAAGCGTTGAGGCCTGTTGCATCAGCCGACCCCAGTGGGTTCTCTCAGTAGTGCCTGGTACAGCTAGAAACAGGGGAGGAAGAGAGGAAAAACTACTGGAGGAAAAGAGCCAGTTAAGTAGAAAGAGAGAGAGAGAGAGGACTGAACTAACCTGTTTGTTGACACCAGAAGTGAAAGCAGAAGAAAAGGGTTGCATCCCAAATGGCTCACTATTCCCTATATACTGCAGTGCCTTATGGGTCCTGGTCTAAAGTAGTGCACTACATAGGGAATAGGGTGCCATTTGGAAAGCCTGTCATATGATCCTAAAGCCCTCTGCTCTGGAGGCTTCTGGGATATTTTAGGGATTGAAACAAAAAAAAAACATGTTGGTGAGGTGGAAAAAAAGAGACGTAAAGAGAGGTTATTAGACAGAGAGAAAGAGAGGTTATTAGACAGAGAGAAAGAGAGGTTATTAGACAGAGAGAAAGAGAGGTTATTAGACAGAGAGAAAGAGAGGTTATTAGACAGAGAGAAAGAGAGGTTATTAGACAGAGAGAAAGAGAGGTTATCAGACAGAGAGAAAGAGAGGTTATTAGACAGAGAAAGAGGTTATGAGAAAGATAGGTTATTAGACAGAGAAAGAGAGGCTATTAGAGAAAGATAGATTATTAGACAACGATAGGTTATTAGACAGAGAAAGAGAGGTTATGAGAAAGAGGCTATTAGACAGAGAAAGAGAGCGGGAGAGAGGTTATTAGACAGAGAAAGAGAGCGGGAGAGAGGTTATTAAACAGAGAAAGAGAGGTTATTAGACAGAGAAACAGAGAAAGAGAGGTTATTAGATAGAAAGAGAGATTATTAGACAGGTAGAGAGAGGCTGTTAGACAGGGAGAGAGAGGCTGTTAGACAGAGAGAGAGAGGCTGTTAGACAGAGGGGGAGAGAGAAATGACTGTGCCTGTATTCAGTGTCCAGAGTAGGACTAGGTCCCCACTGTCAATATAATGTTATTCATTATGATCTAAAAGGCTAAACTGATCCCAGATCAGCACTCTGAGACCCTTTGTGAATGCGGGCCCTGGTCTGTGATTGGTAGGCTACAGTAGTGTGTTAACCACTCATGGGTCTTTGTAAAACGTGTGTAGCAACGTGTTTACAGCCTCTCTGAATGACGACAGATGTCTGTCACTCACACACACACCCCGAACACACATACACACACATTCCGAACACACATACACACACACCCTGAACACAGATACACACACAGGCCATGCCTCAGCAGAGGATTAGTAGACAACACTTTTTTTATTTGAGACATAAACTTTGATTTTATACACTGTAAAGTCTTTATGCATGCTACTGAACTCTCTGAAAGTGTCTAGTGTGTTTTATTGACCAATGAGGATCGGAGACAAACATATTTAAAGAGAGGACTTGTGTTCTCTGCTTTCACTTTCTCTTGGAGATAGAGTCCTAAACTCATCAGGATATCATGGTCTGAATCACTCACTTGTTAGTATTAGATGGCAGTTATTACAGATAAAGTTACAACACTTATCAGTAACTCTTGTTGCAAAAAAAAAAAAAAAAAAAATCACTGCAGTGATGTCATCAACAGCAGCTTTGAGGTTAGAGTCTAGGAGACTTAATTTGACCATTAGCCTCTGTGATCTCTGGATATGCCTGGTAAGATTAGAGGCACACCGCAAAGACAAATGGCTACGAGCAGTGAAGGCCACGGTGAGTTAGCTCTCACATGTTGGGTGGCGGTGAACTGTGGCGTTTTAACATATACAGTACCAGTCGACTGTTTGGACACACCTACTCATTCAAGGGTTCTTACATTTACATTTACATTTTAGTCATTTAGCAGACGCTCTTATCCAGAGCGACTTACAGTTAGTCTATTTTCTACATTGTAGAATAATACTGAAGACATCAAAACTATGAAATAACACATATGGAATCATGTTGTAACCAGAAAAGTGTTAAACAAATCAAAATATATTTGAAATTCTTCAAAGTAGCCACCCTTTGCCTTGATGACAGCTTTGCACACTCTTGGCATTCTCTCAACCAGCAGTCACCTGGAATGCTTTTCCAATAGTCTTGAAGTAGTTCCCACATATGCTGAGCACTAGTTGGCTGCTTTTCCTTCACTCTGCGGTCCAACTCACCCCAAACCATCTCAATTGGGTTGAGGTCGGGGTGATTGTGGAGGCCAGGTCATCTGATGCAGCACTCCATCACTCTCCTTCTTGGTCAAATAGCCCTTACACAGCCTGGAGGTGTGTTTTGGGTCATTGTCCTGTTGAAAATCAAATGATAGTCTCACTAAGCCCAAACCAGATGGGATGACGTATCGCTGCAGAATGCTGTGGTAGCCATGCTGGTTAAGTGTGCCTTGAATTCTAAATAAATCACTGACAGTGTCACCAGCAAAGCACCATCACACCTCCTCCTCCGTGCTTCACGGTGGGAACCACACATGCGGAGATCATCCGTTCACTTACTCTGCGTCTCACAAAGACACGGCTGTTGGAACCAAAAATCTCAAATTTAGACTCATCAGACCAAAGGACAGAGTTCCACCGGTCTAATGTCCATTGCTCGTGTTTCTTGGCCCAAGCAAGTCTCTTCTTCTTATTGGTGTCCTTTAGTAGTGGTTTCTTTGCAGCAATTCGACTATGAAGGCCTGATTCACGCAGTCTCCTCTGAACAGTTGATGTTGAGATGTGTCTGTTACTTGAACTCTGTGAAGCATTTATTTGGGCTGCAATCTGAGGTGCAGTTAATTGCCGATTTCTGAGGCTGGTAACTCAAATGAACTTATCCTCTGCAGCAGAGGTATCTCTGGGTCTTCCTTTCCTGTGGCGGTCCTCATGAGAGCCAGTTTCATCATAGCGCTTGATGGTTTTTGCGACTGCACTTGAAGAAACTTTCAAAGTTCTTGAAAGTTTCCGTATTGACTGACCTTCATACCTTCATGTCTTAAAGTAATGATGGACTGTCGTTTCTCTTTGCTTATTTGAGCTGTTCTTGCCATAATATGGACTTGGTCTTTTACCAAATAGGGCCATCTTCTGTATACCACCCCTACCTTGTCACAACACAACTGATTGGCTCAAATGCCACAAATTAACAAGGCACACCTGTTAATTGAAATGCATTCCAGGTGCTGTCATCAAGGCAAAGGGTGGCTACTTTGAACAATCTCAAATATAAAATATATTTAGATTTGTTTAACACTTTTTTGGTTACCACATGATTCCATATGTGTTATTTCATAGTTTTGATGTCTTCAATATTATTCTACAATGTAGAAAATAGTAAAAATAAAGAAAAACTCTGCAATGAGTGGGTGTGTTCAACCTTTTGACTGGTACTGTAGAATCTTCTGAAAATTAACAATGGTGATAGCCAGGCTGTTTTCAGTCGTTGGTCTGACTTTATGTAGCCCTGTTCAGAAAAGATTACCCATATTGCCAGTAAAACGTTTTTTTCGTAATTTATATCACCACCGTAAAAACATTGTTTTTACAGTGTTATACAATAAAACTAACAGCAATGTACTGTATCAATTATTTATAGTAAATTGCCCTAAATCGCAATGCACTCTAGACAGGGCCGCACACAGACCTTTTCAATGGGCAGGTGTTCAAAATGAAAAAAGGCCACCCACTCATCAAAACTGTAAGCGGGCTAATTCCAGTGCTGCCTAAAGACATGGCTGACATGGGGAAAAGAGGGTGGGCTATCAGCTGATCGTTGATGATTGATGTACAGTTGAAGTCGGAAGTTTACATACACCTTTTAGCCAAATACATTTAAACTCAGTTTTTCACAATTCCTGACATTTAATCCTAGTAAAAATTCCCTGTCTTAGGTCAGTTAGGATCACCACTTTATTTTAAGAATGTGAAATGTCAGAATAATAGTAGAGAGAATGATTTATTTCAGCTTTTATTTCTTTCATCACATTCCCAGTGGGTCAGAAGTTTACATACACTCAATTAGTATTTGGTAGCATTGCCTTTAAATTGTTTAACTTGGGTCAAACGTTGTGGGTAGCCTTCCACAAGCTTCCCACAATAAGTTGGGTGAATTTTGGCCCATTCCTCCTGACAGAGCTGGTGTAACTGAGTCAGGTTTGTAGGTCTCCTTGCTCGCATGCGCTTTTTCAGTTCTGCCCACACATTTTCTATAGGATTGAGGTCAGGGCTTTGTGATGGCCACTCCAATACCTTGACTTTGTTGTCCTTAAGCCATTTTGCCACAACTTTGGAAGTATGCTTGGGGTCATTGTCCATTTGGAAGACCCATTTGCGACCAAGCTTTAACTTTCTGACTGATGTCTTGATGTTGCTTCAATATATCCACATAATTTTACTTCCTCACATCTATTTTGTGAAGTGCACCAGTCCCTCCTGCAGCAAAGCACCCCCACAGCATGATGCTGCCACCCCTGTGCTTCACGGTTGGGATGGTGTTCTTCGGCTTGCAAGCGTTCCCCTTTTTCCTCCAAACATAACGATGGTCATTATGGCCAAACAGTTCTATTTTTGTTTCATCAGACCAGAGGACATTTCTCCAAAAAGTAAGATATTTGTCCCCATGTGCAGTTGCAAACCATAGTCTGGCTTTTTTATGGCAGTTTTGGAGCAGTGGCTTCTTCCTTGCTGAGCGGCCTTTCAGGTTATGTCGATATAGGACTCGTTTTACTGTGGATATAGATACTTTTGTACCTGTTTCCTCCAGCATCTTCACAAGGTCCTTTGCTGCGGTTCTGGGATTGATTTGCACTTTTCGCACCAAAGTACGTTCATCTCTAGGAGACAGAACGCGTCTCCTTCCTGAGCGATATGACGGCTGCGTGGTCCCATGGTGTTTATACTTGCGTACTATTGTTTGTACAGATGAACGTGGTACCTTCAGGCGTTTGGAAATTGCTCCCAAGGATGAACCAGACTTGTGGAGGTCTACAATGTTTTTTCTGAGGTCTTGGCTTATTTCTTTTCATTTTCCCATGATGTCAAGCAAAGAGGCACTGAGTTTGAAGGTAGGTCTTGAAATATATCCACAGGTA
Organism: Coregonus ussuriensis; assembly: GCA_031479575.1. Classification (NCBI taxonomy): domain Eukaryota; kingdom Metazoa; phylum Chordata; class Actinopteri; order Salmoniformes; family Salmonidae; genus Coregonus; species Coregonus ussuriensis. The sequence continues at coordinate 4,629,887 of CM062504.1, read as the reverse complement.
CACCTCCAATTGACTCAAATGATGTCAATTAGCCTATCAGAAGCTTCCAAAGCCATGACATCCTTTTCTGGAATTTTCCAAGCTGTTTAAAGGCACAGTCAACTTAGTGTATGTAAACTTCTGACCCACTGGAATTGTGATACAGTGAATTATAAGTGAAATAATCTGTCTGTAAACAATTGTTGGAAAAATTACTTGTGTCATGCACAAAGTAGATGTCCTAACCGACTTGCCAAAACTATAGTTTCTTAACAAGAAATTTGTGGAGTGGTTGAAAAACAAGTTTTAATGACTCCAACCTAAGTGTGTGTAAACTTCCGACTTCAACTGTAAATCTGCTTGTTAGCTACCTCTATGGATTTCTGTTATTTTAACGCTCTTAAATAATAACTTCACAATATAATATGAATAATCTTCTAACTTATGATATATGGCTGGCTGGCTGATGGCGTGAGGATATTTTAGAATAGAGTCTGGGCTATCTGTGTTGCTGCGGCCCTGACACACACACACACACACACACACACACACACACACGTAAATCAAGTGTTAATCAAAATGTTATGCTGCCGTGACTGACTCAGGGTAATTCCACAGTAACAGAATGATGCTTGGACTGATTTTTCACTTTAAAAGTATGCCATTGATTGCACAAAAAAAACAAAAAAAAAACATTGATTGCAAAGTTGAACAAACCATACAACATATGCACAAGGACTATTTTTAACAATTTCCACTGAACATTTTACAAAAACACATTTACTCCAAGAAGAGTGTAGATTTGTTTGGTAAAAGAACGATGGTAAAATCAAACATTTATGTAGCATATTGGCCCTTTTTTAAAGATATTTTGGTAACATAATGACAATATTTATTTTAACTTACAGAAGGCAAATAATTTCTGCAAAACTAAATATAAGAGCACTATTTTCATGTCATCCAACAAATGTAAACGCCTGGAGTTTGCTAAACGGCTTTGAGTTGGAACTGGTGCTTTAGTCAAATGACATGAGAATAGAGCTCTTTGACCACCAGTGGTGGGTTGGAGTTGGAACTGGTGCTTTAGTCAAATGACATGGGAATAGAGCTCTTTGACCACCAGTGGTGGGTTGGAGTTGGAACTGGTGCTTTAGTCAAATGACATGAGAATAGAGCTCTTTGACCACCAGTGGTGGGTTTGGTGTTGAAATAAGGATGCGATAAAAGCAGGAAACAACCCCAATAACTACTGTAAAATATGGTGGTGGATCTTTGATGTTATGGGGCTGTTTTCGCTTCCACTGGTCCTGAGGCCCTTGTTAGGGTCAACGGCATCATGAACTTTACCCAGTACCAGGACATTTTCGACCAACCACCTGGTTGCCTTTGCCAGGAGGCTGAAACTTGGCCACAAGTGGTTCTTCCAGGCAAGACAATAACCCCAAGAACACATGAAAATCCACAAAGAAATGGCCACACAATCAACACTTTGCAATGGCCATCTCAGTCTCCAGACTTGAAACCAATTGAAAAGCTGTGGTTTGAATTTAATTGAAGAAGGCAGTCCATAAGCTCAGATGAAGGAGATCAAGGATCTGGAAGGATTCTGTATGGAGGAATGGTCTAAGATCCCTCCCAATGTGTTCTCAAAACTCATAAAACATTTTATCCTCGCAAGGTGAGGTATTGAAAACAGGGTGGTCAATAATTTTGACCCCTACCTTTTTAAGAGAATAAAAAATATTTATTACTTGTTAATCAAAGTCTCTCTCTGAGTATTAGTATAAAATATTATAATTTCCCAATTATTTTAGCAACAATATAGCTCAGTATTTGAAATATTTTATAGTATTTTTTCTAATCTTAATCGAAGGTGCCAATACTTTCAGACCCCTCTGTATTTCTAATACCTTTTAAAGGCCCAGTGCAGTAAAAAACGTGATATTCCTTTTTTTTTGTGAGGTTGGGATAACACTGTGAAATTGTGAAAATTATGATAATGCCCTTTTTAGTGTTAGAGCTGTTTGAAAATACATTGCTCTTTGCGAAGAAGCTACACCATTTTTGGGGGGACATTTTAATTGAAAACAATCACACTAAGGTACTCCATTGTTACCCAGAAATGATTTGATATTGAGATAAAAATGACTGGACCTTTTTGTGACTTTCTGCTAGATGTTTTCTAATACCCCTTTTCAATCTGTTTGACCAGAAATCAAAAGCCTTTGCTTGTTCCATTTTATATATGCCTTTATTATTGTATATCTTTTTTAATAGACTCTTCCCACTGGGCACACACTGGTTGAATCAATGTTGTTTCCACATCATTTTCAATGAAATAAGTGGAACCAACGTGGAACAGACATTGAATTGACGTCTGTGCCAAGTGGGTCAGCTTTCATTTGACACCCGATGTGATGCGCTCCTATGAACTTCACGTGTTAGTGCTCATGGGGCTTTTCATTTATTTATTTATTTAATTATTATTTATTTCACTTCCAGTCCCCCATGTTAAAATTTTTTTATGGGGCTTTTTACATGGAGATGCCCCGTAACAAAGCATTGTAGCTAGTGAAGTTGCAGTATCTGGAGAATTCTTCATGGCAGTTTTACATAATGCAGTTTTACAAATAGCATCATTTTTCCCTTTTATGGGCCCTGGTCTAAACTAGTGCACTATATATAGGGGAAAGGGTGCCGTTTGGCACGCGTCCTTGGTGTGCAAGTTGGTGTCCAGTTCTGTATTACAGCCCTTGTTTTCCACTGTATCTGTCCCTGTTTAAAAACAGTATGTTGAGACCATTTTAAACTGGCTTTACTGCCTGACTCTCAGACTACTGGAACGACTGGGCTGCCTTGTGGTTGGAGGGGCTCTTTGAACACATGGTTAACATGGCAGTAAACTGGTCCTGTTGACTAGACAACATCACGTAACAGGCCTGTATGTTTCTATATATGAACGTTCAGGCGTCTTGGCTGTCAGACCGCTTTAAGTCCAATGTTTGACCGATGTTCGCCATGGTGTAACCTCTTTGGTCTGCGTTTCCGATTTCCTGCTCTTTTCCCGAAGCGGGAACTCGCACAAACCCTGTCATGGGATTTGAAAGTATTGGATTGGTGTAAGAATTGGCTGGAGGGAGAGTCCAAGTGCATATTTTGGGAGAAGTGTGGAGAACCGGGAAGTAGATTCTCTCTCCCTAACACCTCGTCGTTGTAATGACCTACATTATCTTAAAACTTCCTGGTCAATAATACTCTCCAGCTGTCACTGTGAGGTGGAGTATAGATAGCCCATGCTGTTACACCCTCTCTCTCTCTCTCTCTCTCTCTCTCTGTTAATCCCTCTATCTCTCTCTCTCTCTCTCTCTGTTACCCTCTCTCTCTCTCTGTTACCCTCTCTCTCTCTCTGTTACCCTCTCTCTCTCTCTGTTACCCTCTCTCTCTCTCTCTCTCTCTCTCTGTTACACCCTCTCTCTCTCTCTCTGTTACCCCCTTTATCTCTCTCTCTCTGTTACTCTCTCTCTCTCTCTCTCTCTCTCTCTCTCTCTCTCTGTTACCCTCTCTCTCTCTGTTACCCTCTCTCTCTCTGTTACCCTCTCTCTCTCTCTGTTACCCTCTATCTCTCTCTCTCTCCCTCTCTCTCTCTCTCTCTCTCTCTGTTACCCTCTCTCTCTCTTTCCAGTACACCCTCCCTCTCTCTCTCTCTCTCTCTCTCTCTCTCTCTCTCCAGTACACCCTCTCTCTCTCTCTCTCTCTCTCTCTCTCTCTCTCTCTCTCTGTTACCCTCTCTCTCTCTCTGTTACCCTCTCTCTCTCTGATACACCCTCTACAGTGAGGGAAAAAAGTATTTGATCCCCTGCTGATTTTGTACGTTTGCCCACTGACAAAGACATGATCAGTCTATACTTTTAATGGTAGGTTTATTTGAACAGTGAGAGACAGAATAACAACAAAAAAATTCAGAAAAACGCATGTCAAAAATGTTAGAAATTGATTTTCATTTTAATGAGGGAAATAAGTATTTGACCCCTCTGCAAAACATGACTTAGTACTTGGTGGCAAAACCCTTGTTGGCAATCACAGAGGTCAGATGTTTCTTGTTGTTGGCCACCAGGTTTGCACACATCTCAGGAGGGATTTTGTCCCACTCCTCTTTGCAGATCTTCTCCAAGTCATTAAGGTTTCGAGGCTGACGTTTGGCAACTCGAACATTCAGCTCCCTCCACAGATTTTCTATGGGATTAAGGTCTGGAGACTGGCTAGGCCACTCCAGGTCCTTAATGTGCTTCTTCTTGAGCCACTCCTTTGTTGCCTTGGCCGTGTGTTTTGGGTCATTGTCATGCTGGAATACCCATCCACGACCCATTGTCAATGCCCTGGCTGAGGGAAGGAGGTTCTCACCCAAGATTTGACGGTACATGGACGGTACATCGTCCCTTTGATGCGGTGAAGTTGTCCTGTCCCCTTAGCAGAAAAACACCCCCAAAGCATAATGTTTCCACCATGTTTGACGGTGGGGATGGTGTTCTTGGGGTCATAGGCAGCATTCCTCCTCCTCCAAACACGGCGAGTTGAGTTGATGCCAAAGAGCTTGATTTTGGTCTCATCTGACCACAACACTTTCACCCAGTTTTCCTTTGAATCATTCAGATGTTCATTGGCAAACTTCAGACGGGCCTGTATATGTGCTTTCTTGAGCAGGAGGACCTTGCGGGCGCTGCAGGATTTCAGTCCTTCACAGCGTAGTGTGTTACCAATTGTTTTCTTGGTGACTATGGTCCCAGCTGCCTTGAGATGATTGACAAGATCCTCCTGTGTAGTTCTGGGCTGATTCCTCACCATTCTCATGATCATTGCACGAGGTGAGATCTTGCATGGAGCCCCAGGCCGAGGAAGATTGACTGTTATTTTGTGTTTCTTCCATTTACGAATAATCGCACCAACTGTTGTCACCTTCTCACCAAGCTGCTTGACGATGGTCTTGTAGCCCATTCCAGCCTTGTGTAGGTCTACAATCTTGTCCCTGACATCCTTGGAGAGCTCTTTGGTCTTGGCCATGGTGGAGAGTTTGGAATCTGATTGATTGATTGCTTCTGTGGACAGGTGTCTTTTATACAGGTAACAAACTGAGATTAGGAGCACTCCCTTTAAGAGTGTGCTCCTAATCTCAGCTCGTTACCTGTATAAAAGACACCTGGGAGCCAGAAATCTTTCTGATTGAGAGGGGGTCAAATACTTATTTCCCTCATTAAAATGCAAATCAATTTATAACATTTTTGACATGTGTTTTTCTGGATTTTTTTGTTGTTATTCTGTCTCTCACTTTTCAAATAAACCTACCATTAAAATTATAGACTGATCATTTCTTTGTCAGTGGGCAAACGTACAAAATCAGCAGGGGATCAAATACTTTTTTCCCTCACTGTATCTCTCTCTCTCTGTTACCCTCTCTGTCTCTGTCTCTGTCTCTCTGTCTCTGTCTCTCTGTCTCCGTCTCTGTCTCTCTCTCTCTCTCTCTCTCTGTTACCCTCTCTCTCTCTCTGTTACCATCTCTCTCTCTCCCTCTCCCTCTCCCTCTCCCTCTGTCTCCCTCCTCTCTCTCTCTCTCTCTCTCTCTCTCTCTGTCTCTCTCTGTCTCTCTCTCTCTCTCTCTCTCTCTCTCTCTCTCTCTCTCTCTCTCTCTCTCTCTCTCTCTCTCTCTCTCTGTGTTAATATCTACTTTATCTCTCATCCCCCCATTGCTTTGCTGACAGCAGGAAGTATTGAGCAGTTCACACTAGTGAAGGAGGAAAAATCGATAGTTACATATTGGGATATTATTTGTGACTATATCCTATCATTTGGACAATATCGCAATATTATTTTTGCGCTAGTTGGCTGCACCAGCACCAAAATTCCAGTATTTTTTCCTTCATAGCTTGTTCTCCATCTTCTTTTTAAATAGGGAGCCAATTTGTTTTCAGCACTTTTATTTCCATGATGATTAAAACTTGTTTTCTCATGACTCTCTCTTGTCTCTCTGCAGCAGACATATAGTGAGCAATGTGTTTTGAACATCGAATCACAATACATATAAAATGGTATCGTGAGGTCCCTGGCAATTCCCAGCCCTATTCCACACGTTTTACTGAAATGTCCATGGGAGGGAGGGAGAGAAGGAGAGAAGGAGAGAGGGAGAGAGGGAGGGAGGGAGGGAGGGAGGGAGGGAGGGAGGGAGGGAGGGAGGGAGGGAGGGAGAGACTTCAGCCCCTCATGCTCTGCTGTGAGATATTGAGGTTGTATTTTAGAGCTTGAGGCTGTGTTGCTGTAGTAGATTGATGTTGTGTGTTGCTGGTTGTACAGTCAGATGGAGGTTGTTGGGGTTGTACAGTCAGATGGAGGTTGTTGCTGGTTGTACAGTCAGATGGAGGTTGTTGGGGTTGTGTGTTGCTGGTTGTATGATGGAGGTTGTTGGGGATGTGTTGCTGGTTGTACAGTATGATGGAGGTTGTTGGGGATGTGTTGCTGGTTGTACAGTATGATGGAGGTTGTGTTGCTGGTTGCAGTGGTGTAAAGTACTTAAGTAAAACTACTTTAAAGTACTAAAGTAGTTTTGGGGGTATCTGTACTTTACAATGTATATTTTAGACAACTTTTACGTCACTACATTCCTAAAGAAAATGATGTATGTTTTACTCCATACATTTTCCCTGACATCCAAAAGTACTTTCTGAATGTTTAGCAGGTCAGGAAAATGGTCCAGTTCATACACTTATCAAGAGAACATCCCTGGTCATTTCTACTGCCTCTGATCTGGAGGACTCACTAAACACAAATGCTTTATTTGTAAATGATGTCTGAGTGTTGGAGTGTGCCCCTGGCTATCCATACATTTTTTAAATCGTGCTGTGTGTTTTGCTTAATATAAGGAATTTTTAAATGATTTATGCTTTTATTTTTGATACTTAAGTATCACACACACACACACACACACACACACACACACTGCCTACAGCAAATCCAGACACATAGACACTCACACACACACACACTGCCTACAGCAAATCCAGACACATAGACACACACACACACACACACACACACACACACACACACACACACTGCCTACAGCAAATCAAGACACAGACACACACTCTCACACACACACACACACACACACACACACTGCCTACAGCAAATCCAGACACATTGACACACACTCACACACACACACACACACACACACACACACACACACACACACACACTGCCTACAGCAAATCCAGACACATTGACACACACACACACACACACACACACACACACACACACACACACACACACTGCCTACAGCAAATCCAGACACATTGACACACACACTCTATGTGGATCATGTCCCCTCTGTACTTTGATGCCATCGTGTTAAACTCTTTAGTAGACCCCAGTGACGTCTGACTGACCTGTTATTATCTTAATGATGTTATCATATTAATGCTTTAGGTACGCTTCAAATAAAAGTATTACTAAATATTTTGTCTTCTGTTTATTCACAGAGCGATCACCATGGGGAAAGGCTGCGTGACGGCAACCAAGTACTTCCTGTTCCTCTTCAACGTCCTCTTCTTCGTAAGTATCTTATTCCCCAGAAACAGATGACTGACCTATACAGTGCAGTACCTTAGCCTCTACACTGAGTGGACAAAACATGCATGACAATAACCGGCTGACAACATGTCATGATCGCCACAGCCCTATTGCCATGTTGGACTGGTTTGAGATGAAAATGTGAACTCACCAACACACACCAACTAATCGTTCATCCTTGTCCTCTGTTTCACTCTCTCATTCTCTATGACATCACTCTCACTTTTTCTTTCTGTCTTTCCAAATATGTTCCTAGTGACCATACAGCTCTATAACTGAATATAGGTCTCTCTTTGCTCTCTATCTCATGCTCTCTCTCGCTCGCTCGCTCTCTCTCTCTCATGCTCTCTCTCTCTCTCTCGCTCGCTCTCTCTCATGCTCTCTCTCTCTCGCTCTCTCTCATGCTCTCTCTCTCTCTCTCTCGCTCCCCTCCCTCCATCTCTCTCTCATGCCCTCTCTCTTTCTCCCCCTCCCTCCATCCCTCTATCTTCTCTTGCTCTTTCTCTCTCCCTGGTTTCTTAATTAGAGAGCAGATTAAGTGTTTGTGGCCTGGTTACCACAGCGATACACATCCACTCAGTCCCAGGCTCCCACAATCCCCCCCCCCCTCTCTCTCTCCTCTCTCTCCATCATCCCTCATTCCCATCCCTGGACAGAGGAAATTAAAAGTGTGATCCAGAGCTTAAGACCTTTAAGTTACACTCCATGGGAATGTATGTCGTGACCCCACTACTAACAGGGCTGCTGTTGAGAAACTAGAATGGAACCCCACTACTAACAGGGCTGCTGTTGAGAAACTAGAATGGAACCCCACTACTAACAGGGCTGCTGTTGAGAAACTAGAATGGAACCCCACTACTAACAGGGCTGCTGTTGAGAAACTAGAATGGAACCCCACTACTAACAGGGCTGCTGTTGAGAAACTAGAATGGAACCCCACTACTAACAGGGCTGCTGTTGAGAAACTAGAATGGAACCCCACTACTAAACGGGACTGCTGTTGAGGTACAGAGCAGCTCCAGTGTTAATGTGCAGACAAAGCAGCTCCAGTGTTACTCCTGACGATCTCCCCTGTCTGGCTATGGAACATTACTCCTGGTGATCTCCCCTGTCTGGCTATGGAACATTACTCCTGGTGATCTCCCCTGTCTGGCTATGGAACATTACTCCTGGTGATCTCCCCTGTCTGGCTATGGAACATTACTCCTGGTGATCTCCCCTGTCTGGCTATGGAACATTACTCCTGACGATCTCCCCTGTCTGGCTATGGAACATTACTCCTGGTGATCTCCCCTGTCTGGCTATGGAACATTACTCCTGGTGATCTCCCCTGTCTGGCTATGGAACATTACTCCTGACGATCTCCCCTGTCTGGCTATGGAACATTACTCCTGACGATCTCCCCTGTCTGGCTATGGAACATTACTCCTGACGATCTCCCCTGTCTGGCTATGGAACATTACTCCTGGTGATCTCCCCTGTCTGGCTATGGAACATTACTCCTGGTGATCTCCCCTGTCTGGCTATGGAACATTACTCCTGGTGATCTCCCCTGTCTGGCTATGGAACATTACTCCTGGTGATCTCCCCTGTCTGGCTATGGAACATTACTCCTGACGATCTCCCCTGTCTGGCTATGGAACATTACTCCTGGTGATCTCCCCTGTCTGGCTATGGAACATTACTCCTGGTGATCTCCCCTGTCTGGCTATGGAACATTACTCCTGTTGATCTCCCCTGTCTGGCTATGGAACATTACTCCTGGTGATCTCCCCTGTCTGGCTATGGAACATTACTCCTGACGATCTCCCCTGTCTGGCTATGGAACATTACTCCTGACGATCTCCCCTGTCTGGCTATGGAACATTACTCCTGGTGATCTCCCCTGTCTGGCTATGGAACATTACTCCTGACGATCTCCCCTGTCTGGCTATGGAACATTACTCCTGGTGATCTCCCCTGTCTGGCTATGGAACATTACTCCTGGTGATCTCCCCTGTCTGGCTATGGAACATTACTCCTGGTGATCTCCCCTGTCTGGCTATGGAACATTACTCCTGGTGATCTCCCCTGTCTGGCTATGGAACATTACTCCTGACGATCTCCCCTGTCTGGCTATGGAACATTACTCCTGGTGATCTCCCCTGTCTGGCTATGGAACATTACTCCTGACGATCTCCCCTGTCTGGCTATGGAACATTACTCCTGGTGATCTCCCCTGTCTGGCTATGGAACATTACTCCTGACGATCTCCCCTGTCTGGCTATGGAACATTACTCCTGGTGATCTCCCCTGTCTGGCTATGGAACATTACTCCTGGTGATCTCCCCTGTCTGGCTATGGAACATTACTCCTGACGATCTCCCCTGTCTGGCTATGGAACATTACTCCTGACGATCTCCCCTGTCTGGCTATGGAACATTACTCCTGACGATCTCCCCTGTCTGGCTATGGAACATTACTCCTGGTGATCTCCCCTGTCTGGCTATGGAACATTACTCCTGATGATCTCCCCTGTCTGGCTATGGAACATTACTCCTGGTGATCTCCCCTGTCTGGCTATGGAACATTACTCCTGGTGATCTCCCCTGTCTGGCTATGGAACATTACTCCTGGTGATCTCCCCTGTCCGGCTATGGAACATTACTCCTGGTGATCTCCCCTGTCTGGCTATGGAACATTACTCCTGATGATCTCCCCTGTCTGGCTATGGAACATTACTCCTGACGATCTCCCCTGTCTGGCTATGGAACATTACTCCTGGTGATCTCCCCTGTCTGGCTATGGAACATTACTCCTGACGATCTCCCCTGTCTGGCTATGGAACATTACTCCTGGCGATCTCCCCTGTCTGGCTATGGAACATTACTCCTGGTGATCTCCCCTGTCTGGCTATGGAACATTACTCCTGGTGATCTCCCCTGTCTGGCTATGGAACATTACTCCTGGTGATCTCCCCTGTCTGGCTATGGAACATTACTCCTGACGATCTCCCCTGTCTGGCTATGGAACATTACTCCTGGTGATCTCCCCTGTCTGGCTATGGAACATTACTCCTGACGATCTCCCCTGTCTGGCTATGGAACATTACTCCTGGTGATCTCCCCTGTCTGGCTATGGAACATTACTCCTGGTGATCTCCCCTGTCTGGCTATGGAACATTACTCCTGACGATCTCCCCTGTCTGGCTATGGAACATTACTCCTGATGATCTCCCCTGTCTGGCTATGGAACATTACTCCTGGTGATCTCCCCTGTCTGGCTATGGAACATTACTCCTGGTGATCTCCCCTGTCTGGCTATGGAACATTACTCCTGGTGATCTCCCCTGTCTGGCTATGGAACATTACTCCTGACGATCTCCCCTGTCTGGCTATGGAACATTACTCCTGGTGATCTCCCCTGTCTGGCTATGGAACATTACTCCTGGTGATCTCCCCTGTCTGGCTATGGAACATTACTCCTGGTGATCTCCCCTGTCTGGCTATGGAACATTACTCCTGGTGATCTCCCCTGTCTGGCTATGGAACATTACTCCTGATGATCTCCCCTGTCTGGCTATGGAACATTACTCCTGACGATCTCCCCTGTCTGGCTATGGAACATTACTCCTGGTGATCTCCCCTGTCTGGCTATGGAACATTACTCCTGACGATCTCCCCTGTCTGGCTATGGAACATTACTCCTGGCGATCTCCCCTGTCTGGCTATGGAACATTACTCCTGGTGATCTCCCCTGTCTGGCTATGGAACATTACTCCTGGTGATGATCTCCCCTGTCTGGCTATGGAACATTACTCCTGGTGATCTCCCCTGTCTGGCTATGGAACATTACTCCTGGTGATCTCCCCTGTCTGGCTATGGAACATTACTCCTGGTGATCTCCCCTGTCTGGCTATGGAACATTACTCCTGGTGATCTCCCCTGTCTGGCTATGGAACATTACTCCTGGTGATCTCCCCTGTCTGGCTATGGAACATTACTCCTGGTGATCTCCCCTGTCTGGCTATGGAACATTACTCCTGGTGATCTCCCCTGTCTGGCTATGGAACATTACTCCTGGTGATCTCCCCTGTCTGGCTATGGAACATTACTCCTGGTGATCTCCCCTGTCTGGCTATGGAACATTACTCCTGGTGATCTCCCCTGTCTGGCTATGGAACATTACTCCTGGTGATCTCCCCTGTCTGGCTATGGAACATTACTCCTGGTGATCTCCCCTGTCTGGCTATGGAACATTACTCCTGGTGATCTCCCCTGTCTGGCTATGGAACATTACTCCTGGCGATCTCCCCTGTCTGGCTATGGAACATTACTCCTGATGATCTCCCCTGTCTGGCTATGGAACATTACTCCTGGCCAACAGCACCCACTTATTTACAGAACTTAGTAGAGTTGAGTATGTCTTATTTAGCATTTTGTATTGACACTCTCTCTCTCTCTCTCTCTCTGTCTTTCTCTCTCTCTCTCTGCAGCTGTTTGGTGCCCTCATCATGGGGTTCGGACTGTGGGTCCTGCTGGACAATGAGAGTTTCATAGTCGTCCTGCGTAAGTGCCTTTATCAAACTACACATACTAATGTGGCAGTCATTTCAACAGAGGAATGGATGAAAGATTGTCAAACTGTATGCATAGTTAAAGCCTGTTCCGTTTTCTTTAACATTTTAAAACAATCCAAAAGGATCGCTAAACCAATTTTAAAAAGCACTAAAACCATTTGGAAAAGAAGCCATTTGGTAGTTTTCTAGTTGGCTGATGTTTAGTCTAAAATATTGTCAGGGCTCTTCCTCTAATCCACTTGTTGGAGTGAACACTGAACAACAACACATGGACCAATTATTAATTGCACTTTTGAACGCATGCCAATGTTCAGCTTTTTCCTTTTAGACCGCTAGTGTGTGTGTGTACTGTGTGTGTGTGTACTGTGTACTGTGTGTGTACTGTGTACTGTGTGTGTACTGTGTACTGTGTGTGTACTGTGTGTGTGTGTACTGTGTACTGTGTGTGTGTGTGTGTGTGTGTACTGTGTGTGTGTACTGTGTACTGTGTGTGTGTGTACTGTGTGTGTGTGTACTGTGTGTGTGTGTACTGTGTACTGTGTGTGTGTGTGTGTGTGTACTGTATGTGTGTGTGTACTGTGTGTGTGTACTGTGTGTGTGTGTACTGTGTGTGTGTACTGTGTGTGTGTACTGTGTGTGTGTACTGTGTGTGTGTACTGTGTGTGTGTACTGTGTGTGTACTGTGTGTGTACTGTGTGTGTGTACTGTGTACTGTGTGTGTGTGTGTGTACTGTGTGTGTACTGTGTACTGTGTGTGTACTGTGTGTGTGTGTGTACTGTGTGTGTGTGTACTGTGTACTGTGTGTGTGTGTGTGTGTACTGTGTGTGTGTACTGTGTGTGTGTACTGTGTGTGTGTACTGTGTGTGTGTGTACTGTGTGTGTGTACTGTGTGTGTGTGTGTACTGTGTGTGTGTACTGTGTGTGTGTGTGTGTGTGTGTGTACTGTGTGTGTGTGTGTGTGTGTACTGTGTGTGTGTGTATGCCTGTTGCCACATCCTATTGTTCCATTAGAAGGCCATAGGAAGCAGTGAAAGGGATTCCTACCTTCCTCCCCCCTGCTCTCCCCTCTCCTCTAGCTCTCTACCCTCCCCTCCTCTCCCCTCCCCTGCTCCCCTCCCCACCCCTCACCTACTCCCCTCCTCACCCCTCACCTACTCTCCCCTCCCCACCCCTCACCTACTCCCCTCCTCTCCCCTCCCCTCCCCTGCTCCCCTCTCCTCTCCCCTCCCCTCCCCTCCCCTGCTCCCCTCTCCTCTCCTCTCCCCTCCCCTCCCCTCCCCTGCTCCCCTCTCCTCTCCCCTCCCCTCCCCTGCTCCCCTCCCCTCCCCTGCTCCTCTCCCCTCCCTCCTCAGCCAGGGCACTCCTATCCCATCTTCCTGTCTGGCTGTGGACCAGACGTGTGTGTGTGCTCATGCTGTGTCTCTGTGGACTGCTGCCTAGTGCCTGTTTAACCCGTGATACAGTGTAGGTGGATCCACAGCAGCCACACTCTTTTTATTTAGTTATTGTGATTTTTCAAGAGCCAATCAGTATGTAGGGTGTTTTTTACTCCCTTTTTGTCTCTCCCATGACGTTATTCCTCTCTCCTACAGCGTTATTCCTCTCTCCTACAGCGTTATTCCTCTCTCCTACAGCGTTATTCCTCTCTCCTACAGCGTTATTCCTCTCTCCTACAGCGTTATTCCTCTCCTACAGCGTTATTCCTCTCTCCTACAGCGTTATTCCTCTCTCCTACAGCGTTATTCCTGTCTCCTACAGCGTTATTCCTCTCTCCTACAGCGTTATTCCTCTCTCCTACAGCGTTATTCCTCCCTCCTACAGCGTTATTCCTCTCTCCTACAGCGTTATTCCTCTCTCCTACAGCGTTATTCCTCCCTCCTACAGCGTTATTCCTCTCTCCTACAGCGTTATTCCTCTCTCCTACAGCGTTATTCCTCCTTCCTACAGCGTTATTCCTCTCTCCTACAGCGTTATTCCTCTCTCCTACAGCGTTATTCCTCTCTCCTACAGCGTTATTCCTCTCTCCTACAGCGTTATTCCTCTCTCCTACAGCGTTATTCCTCTCTTCTACAGCGTTATTCCTCTCTCCTACAGCGTTATTCCTCCCTCATACAGCGTTATTCCTCTCTCCTACAGCGTTATTCCTCTCTCCTACAGCGTTATTCCTCCCTCCTACAGCGTTATTCCTCTCTCCTACAGCGTTATTCCTCCTTCCTACAGCGTTATTCCTCTCTCCTACAGCGTTATTCCTCTCTCCTACAGCGTTATTCCTCTCTCCTACAGCGTTATTCCTCTCTCCTACAGCGTTATTCCTCTCTCCTACAGCGTCCATCACAATTACATGCACACTGCCAATTATGCAAATTAGGTGATGAGGTCATTTAGCGACTTCTAGCGACTTCTAGGACAGCCAATAGCTACTCTCCTTACTGAGGAGTTGGCAACACTGCCACCATCTTTCTTGCTTCCTTGTCCCGCTATGCCGACAGGTATTACTTTTTTTTTTTGCGTCCCTCATCTAAACGCAGCTTTAGCCTAGCTAGCTTTTCTGGGTCAGTCAAGACAGGGCCTATGTGAATCACACGAGGTGATAAATAACTAGGGGATAGTTTAGTCTACCAGCGCCAGTCGACTTGGTTGCTCTCTCTCCACCTCCCTTTTCCCCTCGTCACTCACATTTGAGCTGCTGCTCTGCTTTGAGCCTCTCGCGCTCCCTCGTGCATTACAGCTCCGCTTAATAAAGTAGCAAAAAAAGCTTTTTTTTAAATCCTCATACTGTTACAGCATAGATATTTGTTTAATTGTCCCCCCCCCAAGTTGAAAATTGTGGATCGGACTATGGATCTGTCTCCATCCGTAACGTTCGTCACGCGCGATATCTCAGACGGCACTGGCCAGATATTGACAAAACTTGGGTGAATGATGTGTTTTGCCGTAGACATCCGGCATTTACACAATTACATTGATCTGCCCAAGGGGGAGCTATAGTGATTTAACTGAAATGTGTTAGTCACATGCGATACATCATTCGTGTGGGACGACATGTTTATTTTATTTTTCCCTTTATGATGATGATGATGATGATGATGATGGGGACCTGTTAGGGGTAGTTTTGTGATAACTGCATTGTGATTTTAATTTTGTGAACTTTTCGGTTAGGGATTTTTCGGTTAAGGATCCCAATTTCGTTTGAACGTTCACACCCCTCCCTAGGCGCTCAATCAGGACAGTCAACCACAGTCAAAGAATGCTGCCATCTGAAAATCAGTGCTAACTATCGCTTTTAAATAGTGTTCACGTTCACCACTGGTCCATCTAGTTGTACACAATGATCTGGTACTGGTACTCCCTGTATATAGCTGCCCAGTGATCTGGTACTGGTACTCCCTGTATATAGCTCCACATTGATCTGGTACTGGTACTCCCTGTATATAGCTCCACATTGATCTGGTACTGGTACTCCCTGTATATAGCTCCACAGTGATCTGGTACTGGTACTCCCTGTATATAGCTCCACATTGATCTGGTACTGGTACTCCCTGTATATAGCTCCACATTGATCTGGTACTGGTACTCCCTGTATATAGCTCCACATTGATCTGGTACTGGTACTCCCTGTATATAGCTCCACATTGATCTGGTACTGGTACTCCCTGTATATAGCTCCACATTGATCTGGTACTGGTACTCCCTGTATATAGCTCCACAGTGATCTGGTACTGGTACTCCCTGTATATAGCTCCACATTGATCTGGTACTGGTACTCCCTGTATATAGCTCCACATTGATCTGGTACTGGTACTCCCTGTATATAGCTCCACAGTGATCTGGTACTGGTACTCCCTGTATATAGCTCCATATTGATCTGGTACTGGTACTCCCTGTATATAGCTCCACATTGATCTGGTACTGGTACTTCCTGTATATAGCTCCACAGTGTTCTGGTACTGGTACTCCCTGTATATAGCTACACAATGATCCGGTACTGGTACTCCCTGTATATTTTATTTTATTCCTCATGTTACTATTTTTGCATCGTTGGGAAGGGCTCTTAAAGCATCAAGAAGGGCTCTTAAAGCGGCAATCAGCATTTGAAAAAAGAACGAAGCCAACTCCCCACCCCTGTTTTAGTAAAAAGCTCAGGGATGGGGTTGGAGAAATGTAACCACTCTCAAATTCATAGACTGAGCTATTGATACAAGGACTCACCATCCATGATATCAAAATTATAGTTTAACCATGTTTTGAGGCTATACAGTAGTTGTTTTACAGTTACTTGAATAATTATTTAAATTATTAAACAACAATTATTAAACAGTGGAGTAAAACAAGCTTATATTATGGGTTCTGACAGGGTACGACAGTTGAACAAAGTTTGAGGCATTTATAAGTTATATTCTTCAAGAACCAATGGGTACATACAGTGTATCATAAATGTATAAGTCCAAAATTACATGTAGCAACTGCAGATTGCCCCTTTTTAAGCAAGCGTTTCACAGTGAAGTCAACCGCAGAGTGCCCCTTTTTAAGCAAGCGTTTCACAGTGAAGTCAACCGCAGAGTGCCCCCTTTTTTAAGCAAGCATTTCACAGTGAAGTCAACCGCAGAGTGCCCCTTTTTTAAGCAAGCATTTCACAGTGAAGTCAACCGCAGAGTGCCCCTTTTTTAAGCAAGCGTTTCACAGTGAAGTCAACCGCAGAGTGCCCCTTTTTTAAGCAAGCGTTTCACAGTGAAGTCAACCGCAGAGTGCCCCTTTTTTAAGCAAGCATTTCACAGTGAAGTCAACCGCAGAGTGCCCCTTTTTTAAGCAAGCGTTTCACAGTGAAGTCAACCGCAGAGTGCCCCTTTTTTTTTAAGCAAGCATTTCACAGTGAAGTCTACACCCGTATTCAGAGCATGTGACTAATAAAATGTGATTTGGTTGGTCTGGGGCGCAGTCGCCAGGTGCTCTCACCATGGACACTAGCCTCTTTCTGCTACTGCTACTGGGACAGGCATCAGCATGCGTCACATCATCAGCCTGGAGCAGCAGAGACCTCTCTGCCTCACCCACCGCACACGACAGCCCTCTCTCTGCCTCACCCACCGCACACGACAGCCCTCTCACTGCCTCACTCACCATCATCACACAGGGTGCATTAACATCAGTGAGAGAGAGAGAGAGAGAGAGAGAGAGAGAACTGAGTGACGGAAGAATGAATGTGTGTCGTTCTCTTGATGGAGGTTGGATCAGGGTTTGGAGTGTGGCCATCCAACAAGACCTACAGTGGTGTGGATCTGTAGAGTGAGCGTGAAGCGCACAGACTTCTGCTTTGTGTCCGACATAAAGAACCCTTATTGACTTGACTCAACGGCACGTGTTCCTTTTGTGCTTGTTAGAATACAGATGGGGTTCGTCCCAAAATGGCACCCTATTCCCTATATAGTGCACTACTTCCTGGGGGGGGGGGGGGGGTACCATTTGGGACGCAGCAACGATGATCACAGCAGCATCTCAGCTTGAATCAATGACCTGCTTGATACTACGGCGTGAAACGGGAGATGAAATCACTGCTTTGAGATGGTGTGAGATAGTGTTTTGCCCGGTATACCGGTACCACGGTAATATCACGGTGCCAAAACCTCATGATACCAACATTTTTTTTTAGAATACTACTACTGAATTTTAAACAGCCCTACAGATCTAAAGCACCTGCTGGCGCCTGTTTATAAAATGTTTTATAAAGTCAGTCCGTCCGCTCTTCACGTGCATCTATTCCTCTGTCAGTTTAAAAAATATATAATTCAGCCGTGATGGCGAGCGGGGATCCAGACCCTTGATGAGTGTTCTGTTAGATTTGTACATTTGTTACATCGGAGCAGCGAGCAAAGCGAGCAATGTTGATACATTGTATAATTTCACCGCCTGTTTTAACCAAGAGCACAGGCCAGTCGGAGTAGACTTTGCTGTCAGTTCACTGTCATGCAGCCTCTGTGTCAGAGAGGGAAAACAGAGCACCGCTTCGCAACAGGCATGCTTGCAGCTTTACAGCAAAGAAAAGGGCTTGTCTCTATCCTAAACGGTTCAAAACATTCTGACCCATATTACCAGAGACCTTCTTTCTTTCTGTGGGGATTCGTGCACGTTTTATATAATTTCACAAACCATGTCGCAGGCCGTTTAAAAACTAATCCTGCGTCGCTAATTATTGGTTTGATAACAAACAGCGTCATGTTACCTAGCTAGCTAACAACCTGCTAACTGGACAGTAGGTTTAGGCTCATCTGATTGGCCCAGGAAGAAAGGAAAATGGTCTCCTACTCATGAGATGTGCTTCAGAGGTAGGATTCATACAAACCTAATGGAAGACTAAACTATATAACAACGATCTCTTTCTGGTGCTCCTTACATTCTGTTTGGTGCCTAACCTTTTAAAAGTTGAGAGCAGTGTGTGTGTGTGTGTGTGTGTGTGTGTGTGTGTGTGTGTGTTTATGAGAGTGAGGGAGACAGTGAGTGTGGGAAGGGAGGGAGTGTGTGTGTGTGTGTGTGTGTTTATGAGAGTGAGGGAGACAGAGTGAGTGTGAGGAAGGGAGGGAGTGTGTGTGTGTGTGTGTGTGTGTGTGTGTGTGTGTTAACTGAAGAGTATAGAAGGTTTCATGCAGTGTTTTCTCCTTACTGACACAATGACATGCAGATCATTATGCATGCATGTTCCTTCCTCCAGCCAGATCACAGCTAGGCCTTTGCAAATCAGAGTAAATCAGCCATTCTATGCAGTATTCTATTATACACTAAACAGTGTGAAGTTAAATTCAATGTGTTGTATTGAGTAGAAGTGGGAAGTTAGTCAGTGTGTTGTATTGAGTGTGAATTAAGGTGAATTTCAGTGACAGGTTTTTAGAGAATGTTTAGAAAACAGGAACAAGTGTCCGGGGGACGGTGCGAACAGGACGCTAGGACACAGATTTTTTTTTTCCCTCCGTGATATCGCGATACTACTCCGTATCGGTAGTAAAACAGTTTGTAAAATGTTGGTATCGTGACAACACGAGTGTGAGCTGTAGAAAGGGTTTATATGAAGGTCTTAATAGTGGCCTGTAGTGGTTTGAAACAGGAGTTATGTGAGTGTGAAGATCAGTTGAAACAAAGCCCAACCAGCCTAACGATCACACCAGAGGACGGCAGCGTCCCAAATGGCACCCTATTCCCTACATATAGTGCACTACATTGGACTATATAGTGAACTAGAGCCCTATGGGCCCTGGTCAAAACTAGTGCACTATATAGTGAAAAGGGGGTGCCGTTTATACTCTGGTGTCCCCCTGTGAATTATATTTCAGTGGCAAACGCATTCCTTCACTAAGCAGTGTTGAACTTTGCTGCGTAAAGTTTGTTGGGAGTCCCCATGTCAACCATGCAAGTGTGGAGAGGGAAGATCACACGTACTTACGCACACACTCATGCAGTTACACACACACACACACGTTCACAGGCGCACACTCCGTCCTCCCACCACCGGATTGAGAAGAGGGATCTGTTCTTTTCCTCTAGCTGTTCCAACGTTAGAGGAGCGGTATTGAGAAGAGGGATCTGTTCCTTGATGTTCCTCCCTCCCTGTGATGTGCTGCAGGCTCTTCCTCCCTCCCTGTGATGTGCTGCAGGCTCTTCCTCCCTCCCTGTGATGTGCTGCAGGCTCTTCCTCCCTCCTCGTGATGTGCTGCAGGCTCTTCCTCCCTGTCTGGGATGTGCTGCAGGCTCTTCCTCCCTCCTCGTGATGTGCTGCAGGCTCTTCCTCCCTGTCTGTGATGTGCTGCAGGCTCTTCCTCCCTGTCTGTGATGTGCTGCAGGCTCTTCCTCCCTGTCTGTGATGTGCTGCAGGCTCTTCCTCCCTGTCTGTGATGTGCTGCAGGCTCTTCCTCCCTGTCTGGGATGTGCTGCAGGCTCTTCCTCCCTCCCTGTGATGTGCTGCAGGCTCTTCCTCCCTGTCTGTGATGTGCTGCAGGCTCTTCCTCCCTGTCTGTGATGTGCTGCAGGCTCTTCCTCCCTGTCTGTGATGTGCTGCAGGCTCTTCCTCCCTCCCTGTGATGTGCTGCAGGCTCTTCCTCCCTGTCTGGGATGTGCTGCAGGCTCTTCCTCCCTGTCTGTGATGTGCTGCAGGCTCTTCCTCCCTGTCTGTGATGTGCTGCAGGCTCTTCCTCCCTGTCTGTGATGTGCTGCAGGCTCTTCCTCCCTGTCTGTGATGTGCTGCAGGCTCTTCCTCCCTCCCTGTGATGTGCTGCAGGCTCTTCCTCCCTGTCTGTGATGTGCTGCAGGCTCTTCCTCCCTGTCTGTGATGTGCTGCAGGCTCTTCCTCCCTCCCCGTGATGTGCTGCAGGCTCTTCCTCCCTCCTCGTGATGTGCTGCAGGCTCTTCCTCCCTGTCTGTGATGTGCTGCAGGCTCTTCCTCCCTGTCTGTGATGTACTGCAGGCTCTTCCTCCCTGTCTGTGATGTGCTGCAGGCTCTTCCTCCCTGTCTGTGATGTGCTGCAGGCTCTTCCTCCCTGTCTGTGATGTGCTGCAGGCTCTTCCTCCCTGTCTGTGATGTGCTGCAGGCTCTTCCTCCCTGTCTGTGATGTGCTGCAGGCTCTTCCTCCCTCCCTGTGATGTGACAACCAGCGTTTTTGCATATTCCTTCAGTAATATTGCCACAGTCATCCCGCTTAGAATAATAATAATAATAATTAGAAGAATGTTATCAGCCAGCATGGCAGTATTGAACTTCCTGTATTCCACATTGGTCACACACACTAGAGGAGTATAGCACTAACCAACCACAGCTATTTCAGCACAGTGTTAAATAGTATACTAGTTTTGCTGTGTATTTTAGTCCACTTTGTCTCTATGACTACGACTATATACATTTGGCCGTGTTTCACGTCTTGCATAAAGCATTTCATTGTACTGTGAACCTACGCTGACAAATACTCTTAGATTTTTTCATGGTGTGCCAGATGTTTCTGCCATACAGTGTAACCCTCTAGTCTCTGTCTCCAAGGATGACGTCTCCTTAAACTAAAGACCTGTTAGATCAGGTTTACTGTCCTCTCTATCTCAGTGGTGGTTTTCTGGGCTTTGCAGAGAGTTTGTCCTCCGTGACGGCACTCTGTTGGTCCAGACCTCTGGAGTGATCCACAGAACATGCTTCTCTCTTTCCTTTGAAAGCCTCAGAATGTTTGGCAGTGACACACACACACACACACACACACACACACACACACACACACACACACACTCTGAGAACAGTGTCCTCAGAGTAACATATCATTCCTCCTCTTGCCAGACATAATCTATGTCCCAAATTGCACCCTGTTCCCTATATGCACTATTTTCTTAACACTTTAGTGCACTACTTTTTGGTCAATAGTAGTGCACTAAATAGGGAAAAGGGTGCCATTTGGAACGCCGACCCCCTAATCTATCTCTGGCTCCAGTAGACAGTTCATAGAAGCCAGAACTCTCAGAACTTTTTCCATGACCAGATATGTTGGTGTGAGATCAGCTGAGATGAGCTGCCTTAGAGGAAGATGTCTCTGTTATATTCTGGGGCGGCAGGTAGCTTAGTGGTTAAGAGCGTAGTGCCAGTAACCGAAAGGTCGCTGGTTCTAATCCCCGAGCCGACTAGGTGAAAAGTCTGTCGATGTGCCCTTGAGCAAGGCACGTAACCCTAATTGCTCCTGTAAGTCGCTCTGGATAAGAGCGTCTGCTAAATGACTAAAATGTAAATGTAAAAATGTACTGTCTGTACCTACAGACATGAAGCAGAACAAGCTGTTTTAAAATGGTGTCCGCTAAGGGATGAGTGGGCTAACATGTTGACGTGTCTGTCCCTGTGTATATGTGCTAGGTGTGCTAACATGCTAGCCTGCGTGTAGCCTACATCGGATTGCTTAAATACAAGCCTGCACAGTAGTCGATTGCTAAAATGCTAACCTGTGTATAGCCTACATCGGATTGCTTAAATACAAGCCTGCACAGTAATCGATTGCTAAAATGCTAACCTGTGTGTTTACAACAGATATGCTAACGAGTCTGCTTGTTCCCATCTCTACAAAGGAGTCCTCCATGGCATACTGTAGGTATGCTAAAATGCTAGCCTATACAGTGCAT
>CM062504.1:4542601-4602601 GCA_031479575.1 Coregonus ussuriensis | reverse complement strand
CACTAGGCTACCTGCCTGCCACCACTCTTAACCACTAGGCTACCTGCCTGCCACCACTCTTAACCACTAGGCTACCTGCCTGCCACCACTCTTAACCACTAGGCTACCTGCCACCACTCTTAACCACTAGGCTACCTGCCACCACTCTTAACCACTAGGCTACCTGCCTGCCACCACTCTTAACCACTAGGCTACCTGCCACCACTCTTAACCACTAGGCTACCTGCCACCGCTCTTAACCACTAGGCTACCTGCCTGCCACCGCTCTTAACCACTAGGCTACCTGCCTGCCACCACTCTTAACCACTAGGCTACCTGCCTGCCACCACTCTTAACCACTAGGCTACCTGCCTGCCACCACTCTTAACCACTAGGCTACCTGCCTGCCACCACTCTTAACCACTAGGCTACCTGCCTGCCACCGCTCTTAACCACTAGGCTACCTGCCTGCCACCGCTCTTAACCACTAGGCTACCTGCCTGCCACCGCTCTTAACCACTAGGCTACCTGCCTGCCACCACTCTTAACCACTAGGCTACCTGCCTGCCACCACTCTTAACCACTAGGCTACCTGCCTGCCACCACTCTTAACCACTAGGCTACCTGCCACCACTCTTAACCACTAGGCTACCTGCCACCACTCTTAACCACTAGGCTACCTGCCACCACTCTTAACCACTAGGCTACCTGCCTGCCACCACTCTTAACCACTAGGCTACCTGCCACCACTCTTAACCACTAGGCTACCTGCCACCGCTCTTAACCACTAGGCTACCTGCCTGCCACCGCTCTTAACCACTAGGCTACCTGCCTGCCACCGCTCTTAACCACTAGGCTACCTGCCACCACTCTTAACCACTAGGCTACCTGCCTG
This sequence comes from Coregonus ussuriensis, assembly GCA_031479575.1. Lineage (NCBI taxonomy): Eukaryota > Metazoa > Chordata > Actinopteri > Salmoniformes > Salmonidae > Coregonus > Coregonus ussuriensis. Next base: position 4,601,727 of record CM062504.1, on the reverse strand, counting down.
CCACCACTCTTAACCACTAGGCTACCTGCCACCACTCTTAACCACTAGGCTACCTGCCACCACTCTTAACCACTAGGCTACCTGCCTGCCACCACTCTTAACCACTAGGCTACCTGCCTGCCACCACTCTTAACCACTAGGCTACCTGCCTGCCACCACTCTTAACCACTAGGCTACCTGCCTGCCACCACTCTTAACCACTAGGCTACCTGCCTGCCACCGCTCTTAACCACTAGGCTACCTGCCTGCCACCGCTCTTAACCACTAGGCTACCTGCCACCACTCTTAACCACTAGGCTACCTGCCACCACTCTTAACCACTAGGCTACCTGCCACCACTCTTAACCACTAGGCTACCTGCCTGCCACCACTCTTAACCACTAGGCTACCTGCCTGCCACCACTCTTAACCACTAGGCTACCTGCCTGCCACCACTCTTAACCACTAGGCTACCTGCCTGCCACCACTCTTAACCACTAGGCTACCTGCCTGCCACCGCTCTTAACCACTAGGCTACCTGCCTGCCACCGCTCTTAACCACTAGGCTACCTGCCTGCCACCACTCTTAACCACTAGGCTACCTGCCTGCCACCACTCTTAACCACTAGGCTACCTGCCACCACTCTTAACCACTAGGCTACCTGCCACCACTCTTAACCACTAGGCTACCTGCCACCACTCTTAACCACTAGGCTACCTGCCTGCCACCACTCTTAACCACTAGGCTACCTGCCACCACTCTTAACCACTAGGCTACCTGCCTGCCACCACTCTTAACCACTAGGCTACCTGCCACCGCTCTTAACCACTAGGCTACCTGCCTGCCACCGCTCTTAACCACTAGGCTACCTGCCTGCCACCGCTCTTAACCACTGAACACAACCTGTTCTGTTGAAAATGACTCAGAACACCCTTGAGACTACACCTTGTTTTGAGACTACACCTTGTTTTGAGACTACACCTTGTTTTGAGACTGCACCTTGTTTTGAGACTACACCTTGTTTTGAGACTGCCTACTGATTACACCTTTTACTTTCAGTCAGAACAAAAGCTGTATTGACATGACTGTGTTGGAGTATAACTGCCAAGAAAATATAATTATTTCATGACTGTAAGTCGCTTTGGATAAAAGCGTCTGCTAAATGGCATATTATATATTATTATATTTCCAAGGAATGAAAAGTGTTCCCAGCTTCTCTGGGACTTTCTATGTGTGGGTTGTCAATAGCACACTGTAAAGAATTTCCCCTGTTGGTTTCATTTAGCTAAGATGAGTTTGTGATAAAACACCCCTGACAAGCCAATAGATAGTGGCTGTTTCCCAAATGGCACCATATTCCTTATCCCTATGGGCCCTGCTCAAAAGACATGAACCGGGTGCCATTTGGGACAAGCCAGCGTCATGTCAAGCTGATTGAGCGGTGTTTGGTATCACAGTGCCCCCTGTTGTTCACTATGAAAACTGCAGGGCATTAGTGTAGTGGTGGTTATTAATGCACAGGAGGCCCCGGGAGGTCCAGAGGAAAGCCTGGCCAGGTGTGTGTCTGTCAGTGAGGGGCAATAAGCAGAGGGGTCAGAGAGAGAGAGGTGTTGTCTGTCAGTGAGGAGAGGGGTCAGAGAGCGAGAGGTGTGTCTGTCAGTGAGGAGAGGGGTCAGAGAGAGAGAGGTGTGTCTGTCAGTGAGGAGAGGGGTCAGAGAGAGAGAGGTGTTGTCTGTCAGTGTGGAGAGGGGTCAGAGAGAGAGAGGTGTTGTCTGTCAGTGAGGAGAGGAGTCAGAGAGAGAGAGAGGTGTTGTCTGTCAGTGAGGAGAGGAGTCAGAGCGAGAGAGGTGTTGTCTGTCAGTGAGGAGAGGGGTCAGTGAGGAGAGGGGTCAGAGAGAGAGAGAGAGAGAGGTGTTGTCTGTCAGTGAGGAGAGGGGTCAGAGAGAGAGAGAGAGGTGTTGTCTGTCAGTGAGGAGAGGGGTCAGAGAGAGAGGTGTTGTCTGTCAGTGAGGAGAGGGGTCAGAGAGAGAGAGAGGTGTGTCTGTCAGTGAGGAGAGGGGTCAGAGAGAGAGAGGTGTTGTCTGTCAGTGAGGAGAGGGGTCAGAGAGAGAGAGGTGTGTCTGTCAGTGAGGAGAGGGGTCAGAGAGAGAGAGGTGTTGTCTGTCAGTGAGGAGAGGGGTCAGAGAGAGAGGTGTTGTCTGTCAGTGAGGAGAGGGGTCAGAGAGAGAGAGAGGTGTGTCTGTCAGTGAGGAGAGGGGTCAGAGAGAGAGAGGTGTTGTCTGTCAGTGAGGAGAGGGGTCAGAGAGAGAGAGGTGTGTCTGTCAGTGAGGAGAGGGGTCAGAGAGAGAGAGGTGTTGTCTGTCAGTGAGGAGAGGGGTCAGAGAGAGAGAGGTGTGTCTGTCAGTGCGGAGAGGTGTCAGAGAGAGAGAGAGAGGTGTCTGTCAGTGAGGAGAGGGGTCAGAGAGAGAGAGAGAGAGGTGTATTGTCTGTCAGTGAGGAGAGGAGTCAGAGAGAGAGAGAGAGAGGTGTATTGTCTGTCAGTGAGGAGAGGGGTCAGAGAGAGAGGTGTGTCTGTCAGTGCGGAGAGGTGTCAGAGAGAGAGAGAGAGGTGTCTGTCAGTGAGGAGAGGGGTCAGAGAGAGAGAGAGGTGTGTCTGTCAGTGAGGAGAGGGGTCAGAGAGAGAGAGGTGTGTCTGTCAGTGAGGAGAGGGGTCAGAGTGAGAGGTGTTGTCTGTCAGTGAGGAGAGGGGTCAGAGAGAGAGAGGTGTTGTCTGTCAGTGAGGAGAGGGGTCAGAGAGAGAGAGGTGTTGTCTGTCAGTGAGGAGAGGGGTCAGAGAGAGAGAGGTGTGTCTGTCAGTGAGGAGAGGGGTCAGAGAGAGAGGTGTGTCTGTCAGTGAGGAGAGGGGTCAGAGAGAGAGAGGTGTGTCTGTCAGTGCGGAGAGGGGTCAGAGAGAGAGGTGTGTCTGTCAGTGAGGAGAGGGGTCAGAGAGCGAGAGAGGTGTGTCTGTCAGTGAGGAGAGGGGTCAGAGAGAGAGGTGTGTCTGTCAGTGCGGAGAGGGGTCAGAGAGAGAGAGGTGTGTCTGTCAGTGAGGAGAGGGGTCAGAGAGAGAGGTGTGTCTGTCAGTGAGGAGAGGGGTCAGAGAGAGAGGTGTCTGTCAGTGAGGAGAGGGGTCAGAGAGAGAGGTGTGTCTGTCAGTGCGGAGAGGGGTCAGAGAGAGAGGTGTGTCTGTCAGTGCGGAGAGGGGTCAGAGAGAGAGGTGTGTCTGTCAGTGAGGAGAGGGGTCAGAGAGCGAGAGAGGTGTGTCTGTCAGTGAGGAGAGGGGTCAGAGAGGGAGAGGTATTGTCTGTCAGTGAGGAGAGGAGTCAGAGAGAGAGAGAGAGAGGTGTATTGTCTGTCAGTGAGGAGAGGGGTCAGAGAGAGAGAGGTGTCTGTCAGTGCGGAGAGGTGTCAGAGAGAGAGAGAGAGGTGTCTGTCAGTGAGGAGAGGGGTCAGAGAGAGAGAGAGGTGTGTCTGTCAGTGAGGAGAGGGGTCAGAGAGAGAGAGGTGTGTCTGTCAGTGAGGAGAGGGGTCAAAGTGAGAGGTGTTGTCTGTCAGTGAGGAGAGGGGTCAGAGAGAGAGAGGTGTTGTCTGTCAGTGAGGAGAGGGGTCAGAGAGAGAGAGGTGTTGTCTGTCAGTGAGGAGAGGGGTCAGAGAGAGAGAGGTGTGTCTGTCAGTGAGGAGAGGGGTCAGAGAGAGAGGTGTGTCTGTCAGTGAGGAGAGGGGTCAGAGAGAGAGAGGTGTGTCTGTCAGTGCGGAGAGGGGTCAGAGAGAGAGGTGAGTCTGTCAGTGAGGAGAGGGGTCAGAGAGCGAGAGAGGTGTGTCTGTCAGTGAGGAGAGGGGTCAGAGAGAGAGGTGTGTCTGTCAGTGCGGAGAGGGGTCAGAGAGAGAGAGAGGTGTGTCTGTCAGTGAGGAGAGGGGTCAGAGAGAGAGGTGTGTCTGTCAGTGAGGAGAGGGGTCAGAGAGAGAGGTGTGTCTGTCAGTGAGGAGAGGGGTCAGAGAGAGAGGTGTGTCTGTCAGTGCGGAGAGGGGTCAGAGAGAGAGGTGTGTCTGTCAGTGCGGAGAGGGGTCAGAGAGAGAGGTGTGTCTGTCAGTGAGGAGAGGGGTCAGAGAGCGAGAGAGGTGTGTCTGTCAGTGAGGAGAGGGGTCAGAGAGAGAGAGGTATTGTCTGTCAGTGAGGAGAGGAGTCAGAGAGAGAGAGAGAGAGGTGTATTGTCTGTCAGTGAGGAGAGGGGTCAGAGAGAGAGAGGTGTCTGTCAGTGAGGAGAGGAGTCAGAGAGAGAGAGGTGTGTGTCAGTGAGGAGAGTGGTCAGAGAGAGAGAGGTGTGTCTGTCAGTGAGGAGAGGGGTCAGAGAGAGAGAGAGGGGTTGTCTGTCAGTGAGGAGAGGGGTCAGAAAGAGAGAGGTGTGTATGTCAGTGAGGAGAGGGGTCAGAAAGAGAGAGGTGTGTCTGTCAGTGAGGAGAGTGGTCAGAAAGAGAGAGGTGTGTATGTCAGTGAGGAGAGGGGTCAGAAAGAGAGAGGTGTGTCTGTCAGTGAGGAGAGGGGTCAGAAAGAGAGAGGTGTGTCTGTCAGTGAGGAGAGGGGTCAGAGAGAGAGGTGTGTCTGTCAGTGAGGAGAGGGGTCAGAGAGAGAGAGAGAGAGAGGTGTGTCTGTCAGTGAGGAGAGGGGTCAGAGAGAGAGAGAGAGGTGTGTCTGTCAGTGAGGAGAGGGGTCAGAGAGAGAGGTGTTGTCTGTCAGTGAGGAGAGGGGTCAGAGAGAGAGAGAGGTGTGTCTGTCAGTGAGGAGAGGGGTCAGAGAGAGAGAGGTGTTGTCTGTCAGTGAGGAGAGGGGTCAGAGAGAGAGAGGTGTGTCTGTCAGTGAGGAGAGGGGTCAGAGAGAGAGGTGTCTGTCAGTGTGGAGAGGGGTCAGAGAGAGAGGTGTGTCTGTCAGTGCGGAGAGGGGTCAGAGAGAGAGAGAGGTGTTGTCTGTCAGTGAGGAGAGGAGTCAGAGAGAGAGAGAGGTGTGTCTGTCAGTGTGGAGAGGGGTCAGAGAGAGAGAGGTGTGTCTGTCAGTGTGGAGAGGGGTCAGAGAGAGAGAGGTGTGTCTGTCAGTGAGGAGAGGGGTCAGAGAGAGAGGTGTTGTCTGTCAGTGAGGAGAGGGGTCAGAGAGAGAGAGGTGTTGTCTGTCAGTGAGGAGAGGGGTCAGAGAGAGAGAGGTGTTGTCTGTCAGTGAGGAGAGGGGTCAGAGAGAGAGAGGTGTGTCTGTCAGTGAGGAGAGGGGTCAGAGAGAGAGAGGTGTGTCTGTCAGTGAGGAGAGGGGTCAGAGAGAGAGAGGTGTGTCTGTCAGTGCGGAGAGGGGTCAGAGAGAGAGGTGTGTCTGTCAGTGAGGAGAGGGGTCAGAGAGCGAGAGAGGTGTGTCTGTCAGTGAGGAGAGGGGTCAGAGAGAGAGAGGTGTGTCTGTCAGTGAGGAGAGGGGTCAGAGAGAGAGAGGTGTGTCTGTCAGTGAGGAGAGGGGTCAGAGAGAGAGAGGTGTGTCTGTCAGTGCGGAGAGGGGTCAGAGAGAGAGGTGTGTCTGTCAGTGAGGAGAGGGGTCAGAGAGCGAGAGAGGTGTGTCTGTCAGTGAGGAGAGGGGTCAGAGAGAGAGGTGTGTCTGTCAGTGCGGAGAGGGGTCAGAGAGAGAGAGAGGTGTGTCTGTCAGTGAGGAGAGGGGTCAGAGAGAGAGGGTGTGTCTGTCAGTGAGGAGAGGGGTCAGAGAGAGAGGTGTGTCTGTCAGTGAGGAGAGGGGTCAGAGAGAGAGGTGTGTCTGTCAGTGCGTAGAGGGGTCAGAGAAAGAGGTGTGTCTGTCAGTGAGGAGAGGGGTCAGAGAGCGAGAGAGGTGTGTATGTCAGTGAGGAGAGGGGTCAGAGAGGGAGAGGTATTGTCTGTCAGTGAGGAGAGGAGTCAGAGAGAGAGAGAGGTGTATTGTCTGTCAGTGAGGAGAGGGGTCAGAGAGAGAGAGGTGTCTGTCAGTGCGGAGAGGTGTCAGAGAGAGAGAGAGAGGTGTCTGTCAGTGAGGAGAGGGGTCAGAGAGCGAGAGAGGTGTGTCTGTCAGTGAGGAGAGGGGTCAGAGAGAGAGGTGTGTCTGTCAGTGCTGAGAGGGGTCAAAGTGAGAGGTGTTGTCTGTCAGTGAGGAGAGGGGTCAGAGAGAGAGAGGTGTTGTCTGTCAGTGAGGAGAGGGGTCAGAGAGAGAGAGGTGTTGTCTGTCAGTGAGGAGAGGGGTCAGAGAGAGAGAGGTGTGTCTGTCAGTGAGGAGAGGGGTCAGAGAGAGAGGTGTGTCTGTCAGTGAGGAGAGGGGTCAGAGAGAGAGAGGTGTGTCTGTCAGTGCGGAGAGGGGTCAGAGAGAGAGGTGAGTCTGTCAGTGAGGAGAGGGGTCAGAGAGCGAGAGAGGTGTGTCTGTCAGTGAGGAGAGGGGTCAGAGAGAGAGGTGTGTCTGTCAGTGCGGAGAGGGGTCAGAGAGAGAGAGAGGTGTGTCTGTCAGTGAGGAGAGGGGTCAGAGAGAGAGGTGTGTCTGTCAGTGAGGAGAGGGGTCAGAGAGAGAGGTGTGTCTGTCAGTGAGGAGAGGGGTCAGAGAGAGAGGTGTGTCTGTCAGTGCGGAGAGGGGTCAGAGAGAGAGGTGTGTCTGTCAGTGCGGAGAGGGGTCAGAGAGAGAGGTGTGTCTGTCAGTGAGGAGAGGGGTCAGAGAGCGAGAGAGGTGTGTCTGTCAGTGAGGAGAGGGGTCAGAGAGAGAGAGGTATTGTCTGTCAGTGAGGAGAGGAGTCAGAGAGAGAGAGAGAGAGGTGTATTGTCTGTCAGTGAGGAGAGGGGTCAGAGAGAGAGAGGTGTCTGTCAGTGAGGAGAGGAGTCAGAGAGAGAGAGGTGTGTGTCAGTGAGGAGAGTGGTCAGAGAGAGAGAGAGGTGTGTCTGTCAGTGAGGAGAGGGGTCAGAGAGAGAGAGAGGGGTTGTCTGTCAGTGAGGAGAGGGGTCAGAAAGAGAGAGGTGTGTATGTCAGTGAGGAGAGGGGTCAGAAAGAGAGAGGTGTGTCTGTCAGTGAGGAGAGGGGTCAGAAAGAGAGAGGTGTGTCTGTCAGTGAGGAGAGGGGTCAGAGAGAGAGGTGTGTCTGTCAGTGAGGAGAGGGGTCAGAGAGAGAGAGAGAGAGAGGTGTGTCTGTCAGTGAGGAGAGGGGTCAGAGAGAGAGAGAGAGGTGTGTCTGTCAGTGAGGAGAGGGGTCAGAGAGAGAGGTGTTGTCTGTCAGTGAGGAGAGGGGTCAGAGAGAGAGAGAGAGGTGTGTCTGTCAGTGAGGAGAGGGGTCAGAGAGAGAGAGGTGTTGTCTGTCAGTGAGGAGAGGGGTCAGAGAGAGAGAGGTGTGTCTGTCAGTGAGGAGAGGGGTCAGAGAGAGAGGTGTCTGTCAGTGTGGAGAGGGGTCAGAGAGAGAGGTGTGTCTGTCAGTGCGGAGAGGGGTCAGAGAGAGAGAGAGGTGTTGTCTGTCAGTGAGGAGAGGAGTCAGAGAGAGAGAGAGGTGTGTCTGTCAGTGTGGAGAGGGGTCAGAGAGAGAGAGGTGTGTCTGTCAGTGAGGAGAGGGGTCAGAGAGAGAGAGGTGTTGTCTGTCAGTGAGGAGAGGGGTCAGTGAGGAGAGGGGTCAGAGAGAGAGGTGTGTCTGTCAGTGAGGAGAGGGGTCAGAGAGAGAGGTGTGTCTGTCAGTGAGGAGAGGGGTCAGAGAGAGAGAGAGGTGTGTCTGTCAGTGAGGAGAGGGGTCAGAGAGAGAGAGGTGTGTGTCAGTGAGGAGAGGGGTCAGAGAGAGAGGTGTTGTCTGTCAGTGAGGAGACGGGTCAGAGAGAGAGAGGTGTGTCTGTCAGTGAGGAGAGGGTTCAGAGAGAGAGGTGTCTGTCAGTGAGGAGAGGGGTCAGAGAGAGAGAGGTGTGTCTGTCAGTGAGGAGAGGGGTCAGAGAGAGAGAGGTGTGTCTGTCAGTGAGGAGAGGGGTCACAGAGAGAGGTGTGTTGTCTGTCAGTGAGGAGAGGGGTCAGAGAGAGAGGTGTCTGTCATTGAGGAGAGGGGTCAGAGAGAGAGAGGTGTGTCTGTCAGTGAGGAGAGGGGTCAGAGAGAGAGAGGTGTGTCTGTCAGTGAGGAGAGGGTTCAGAGAGAGAGAGGTGTTGTCTGTCAGTGAGGAGAGGGGTCAGAGAGAGAGAGGTGTGTCTGTCAGTGAGGAGAGGGGTCAGAGAGAGAGAGGTGTGTCTGTCAGTGAGGAGAGGGGTGAGAGAGAGAGAGGTGTGTCTGTCAGTGAGGAGAGGGTTCAGAGAGAGAGAGGTGTGTCTGTCAGTGAGGAGAGGGGTCAGAGAGAGAGAGAGGTGTGTCTGTCAGTGAGGAGAGGGGTCAGAGAGAGAGAGGTGTGTTGTCTGTCAGTGAGGAGAGGGGTCAGAGAGAGAGGTGTGTCTGTCAGTGCGGAGAGGTGTCAGAGAGAGAGAGAGAGGGGTCAGAGAGAGAGAGGTGTGTCTGTCAGTGAGGAGAGGGGTCAGAGAGAGGGTGACTGCTGCTGGTAGGAACACACACACCAGCTGAAGAGAGGTGTAAACACAGATGTGGATAATTGAAGAAACATGCACACACACACACAGAGGCATACCTTCTATAACCTTCTAGCTGGTTTGGAATGGCCTAGCAGAAGCTATAGACTTGGAATGGAACAGAACCCACCCTGGCTGGAGAGGATAGTTTGCTGGCTTGATTCAGCGGCCTTAACACACACACACACACACACACACACACACACTCACTGTCTGTCTCCCAGAGGACCTGAAGGGAAGCATCTGACTAGGATACACCGTAAAGCTGGAATCCACCTCTCAGACCCAGATATTGCCTGCGTCCCAAATGGCACCCTATTCCCTTTATAGTGCACTACCCAAAGTAGTGCACTACAGTATATAGGGAATATGGTGCTATTTGGGACAGCCCTAGATATTATCCCTGATGTATCCCTGCTGCTCCCTGAAAGAGAACCCTCGTTGGAAGTCTGGATCCAACATCAGCCAGCGGCAGCTGCCTCTCTGCCAAATGGACTTTCAAGACTGTACATGTTGCTTCAGCGCTTTAAACAAGATCTGCTTTTTCACTATAACTAAGCATTTCAACACAACAGACATGTCCAAATCATGTAGCTTTTAAGGTGGCAGTAAAACTGCATCCCAAATGGCACCCAATTCCCTTTATAGTGCACTACTGTTGACAAGGGCACATAGAGCTCCAGTCAAAAGTAGTACACTACAGTGCATTCGGAAAGTATTCAGACCCCTTGACTTTTTCCACATTTTGTTACATTAGAGCCTTATTCCCCTCATCAATCTACACCCAATACCCCATAGTAACAATCTACACCCCATAGTAACAATCTACACCCCATAGTAACAATCTACACCCCATAGTAACAATCTACACCCCATAGTAACAAAGCAAAAACAGATTTTTAGGGTTTTTAAAATACTGAAATATACCATTTACATACAGTTGAAGTCAGAAGTTTACATACATCTTAGCCAAATGCATTTAAACTCAGATTTTTACAATTCCTGACATTTAATCCTAGTAAAAATTCCCTGTCTTAGGTCAGTTAGGATCACCACATTATTTTAAGAATTGAAATGTCAGAATAATAGTAGAGAGAATGATTTATTTCAGCTTTTATTTCTTTCATCACATTCCCAGTGGGTCAGAAGTTTACATACACTCAATTAGTATTTGGTAGCATTGCCTTTAAATTGTTTAACTTGGGTCAAATGTTTTGGGTAGCCTTACACAAGCTTCCCACAATAAGTTGGGTGAATTTTGGCCCATTCCTCCTGACAGAGCTGGTGTAACTGAGTCAGGTTTGTAGGCCTCCTTGCTCGCATGCGCTTTTTCAGTTCTGCCCACAAATTTTCTATAGGATTGAGGTCAGGGCTTTGTGATGGCCACTCCAATACCTTGACTTTGTTGTCCTTAAGCCATTTTGCCACAACTTTGGAAGATTGCTTGGGGTCATTGTCCATTTGGAAGACCATTTGCGACCAAGCTTTAACTTCCTGACTGATGTCTTGAGATGTTACTTCAATATATCCACATAATTTTCCTTCCTCATGATGCCATCTATTTTGTGAAGTGCACCAGTCCCTCCTGCAGCAAAGCACCCCCACAGCATGATGGTGTTCTTCGGCTTGCAAGCAACCCCCTTTTTCCTCCAAACACAACAATGGTCATTATGGCCAAACAGTTCTATTTTTGTTTCATCAGACCAGAGGACATTTCTCCAAAAAGTACTATCTCTGTCCCCATGTGCAGTTGCAAACCGTAGTGTGGTTTTTTTATGGCGGTTTTGGAGCAGTGGCTTCTTCCTTGCTGAGCGACCTTTCAGGTTATGTCGATATAGGACTAGTGTTACTGTGGATATAGATACTTTTGTACCTGTTTCCTCCAGCATCTTCACAAGGTCCTTTGCTGTTGTTCTGGGATTGATTTGCACTTTTCGCACCAAAGTAGCGTCTCGACGGCTGTGTGGTCCCATGGTGTTTATACTTGCATACTATTGTTTGTACAGATGAACGTGGTACCTTCAGGCGTTTGGAAATTGCTCCCAAGGATGAACCAGACTTGTGGAGGTCTACAATGTTTTTTCTGAGGTCTTGGCTTATTTCTTTTCATTTTCCCATGATGTCAAGCAAAGAGGCACTGAGTTTGAAGGTAGGTCTTGAAATACATCCACAGGTACACCTCCAATTGACTCAAATGATGTCAATTAGCCTATCAGAAGCTTCCAAAGCCATGACATCCTTTTCTGGAATTTTCCAAGCTGTTTAAAGGCACAGTCAACTTAGTGTATGTAAACTTCTGACCCACTGGAATTGTGATACAGTGAATTATAAGTGAAATAATCTGTCTGTAAACAATTGTTGGAAAAATTACTTGTGTCATGCACAAAGTAGATGTCCTAACCGACTTGCCAAAACTATAGTTTGTTAACAAGAAATTTGTGGAGTGGTTGAAAAATGAGTTTTAATGACTTCAACCTAAGTGTATGTAAACTTCCACCTTTAACTGTAAGTATTTAGACCCTTTACTCAGAACTCTGTTGAAGCACCTTTGGCAGTGATTACAGCCTTGAGTCTTCTTGAGTATGACGCTACAAGCTTGGCACACCTGTATTTGGGGAGTTTCTCCCATTCCTGTCTGCAGATCCTCTCAAGCTCTGTCAAGTTGGATGGGGAGCGTTGCTGCACAGCTATTTTCAGATCTCTCCGGAAATGTTTGATCAGGTTCAAGTCCGGACTCTGGCTGGGCCACTCAAGGACATTCAGAGACTTGTCCCGAAGCCACTCCTGCGTTGTCTTGGCTGTGTGCTTAGGGTCGTTGTCCTGTTGGAAGGTGAACCTTCGCCCCAGTCTGAGGTCCTGAGCTCTCTGGAGCAGGTTTTCATCAAGGATCTCTATGTACTTTGCTACATTCATCTTTGCCTCGATCCTGACTAGTCTCCCAGTCCCTGCCACTGAAAAACATCCCCACAGCATGATGCTGCCACCACCATGCTTCACCGTAGGGATGGTGCCAGGTTTAAGAATGATGGAGGCCACTGTGTTCTTGGGGACCTTCAATGCTGCAGAAATGTTTTGGTACCCTTCCCCAGATCTGTGCCTCAACACAATCCTGTCTCGGAGCTCTACGGACAATTCCTTCAACCTCATGGCTTGGTTTTTGCTCTAATAAATGTGCAAAAGTTTATAAAAACCTGTTTTCACTTTGTCATTATTAATATTATCGGGTATTGTGTGTAGATTGATGAGAACCCCCCCGCCCCAATTTAATCAATTTTAGAAAATGGTTGTAACATAACAAAATTTGGAAAAAGTCAAGGGGTCTGAATACTTTCCGAATGCACTGTAGTGCACTACTTTTGACTGGAGCTCTATGTGCCCTTGTCAACAGTAGTGCACTATAAAGGGAATAGGGTGCCATTTGGGACAAAGCCTCCGTGCACTTTATTTACCCGATTCAACAGAGAAGGAATGGAGAGGGGTCAGAGTGGAGTTGGAACCATATTTACCCGATTCAACAGAGAAGGAATGGAGAGGGGTCAGAGAGTGGAGTTGGAAACATATTTACCCGATTCAACAGAGAAGGAATGGAGAGGGGTCAGAGAGTGGAGTTGGAACCATATTTACCCGATTCAACAGAGAAGGAATGGAGAGGGGTCAGAGTGGAGTTGGAACCATATTTACCCGATTCAACAGAGAAGGAATGGAGAGGGGTCAGAGTGGAGTTGGAAACATAAGATCTGCACATTACAAAACGATGCTAGTTTTGAATGATCAGGGACATTTTTCTCAAGGAATTTATTCTGATTTATTAAACTGATTCTCTCTCTAGTTCTGGGCATTGTGTTAGTGTTTTCTCTCCAGGCATTGTGTTTGTGTTGGAAACTTTAGTTTAGAAACCAACACTGTCTGACTCTCTGGCTGACTGACTGACTGACTGGCTGACTGACTGGTTGATTGACTCTGGCTGACTTGACTGGTTTACTGACTGGTTTCCCCCTTCTCTCTCTGTCTCAGCTAAATAATGAGATGTCCAACATCATGACCCAGATCCTGAGCAACTACCCTGGCAAGAACAGCACCACCGAGCAGGCCTGGGACTACATACAGAGGACGGTGAGTGGAGAGCACAGATCTAGGATCAGGTTATATCTTCCCTTTAACTCTAACCTGAACCATTAGAGTGGAGAACACTAGCTGACCTTAGATCACTGTCTACAACTTCAATCCTACTCTGAGTAGAGCCAATGTGAAAGTGACGCCTAGAGGTCAGAATACAGAAATTTAACAAGATTGAAAGAGTCGATTAGGGGGTCCGGGGGCATGACGCCCATAAATAAAATAAAAATTTGAACTAAGGGGAAAAGGGTGTTATTTTTTACTTGCAACGGAGGTCAATTTCGAACCAGTTCAAAAGTCAACACACCAGTCGACTAATAGGGATTTAACGGTTCAAAAAGAATGTACCTGTAGTTTTATGGTAAACTGGCAAGTGGTGTAAACCCTGCTAAGACAATTCATAAAATACAGTGGATCTTGACCAATAATTTGCATAGGTTTGGCAATTACCTGAAGTGAAACGAACCAGTGTGATCTAAGTAGTCGAGTAGCTTGGTGTAAAGGTTCTCTGTACAGAAATTAGACTTGTGTCATTTGTTTGGCACCATTCCTGGGTGTTAACTCCACGTTTTGAAGCAGTCGTAAAAAAACATCTAAATGGATTGTTTCAGTGGAGCCAAACCATAGCTGTTAGAAATGGATTGACAGGAAGGCCTTCCGCCAAGCTCTTAAAGCTCCATCTGTCTGGAAAAGTTATTTCAAACAAAGGAAGTGGAGAATACTTTCCCTCTCAGCTCCTCGTCAACCCCTTCAGCAGCTGGGACATGTCTTTGTCCTAGTTCATTGTAAAGCAATACTTACGGTATAGGGTTGCTAGGCAGCGTTCATTTATCTGAAAACATCTGAACAGTTTCTACTTGGGGTTTCTCCTCCTTTCATTCTCTTTCTGGACCCTTTTACTCATCATTGTTTTATCACCTTTATCTCTCTCTCTCTCTCTCTCTCTGTATCTCTCTCTCTGTCGCGCTCTCTCTCTGTCGCGCTCTCTCTCTGTCGCGCTCTCTCTCTGTCTCTGTCGCGCTCTCTCTGTCTCTCTCGCGCTCTCTCTCTCTCTCTCTCTGTCTCTCTCTGTCTCTCTCTGTCTCTCTCTCTCTGTCTCTCTCTCTCTCTGTCTCTCTGTCTCTGTGTCTCTCTGTCTCTGTGTCTCTCTGTCTCTCTCTCTGTCGCTCTCTCTCTCTGTCGCGCTCTCTCTCTGTCTCTCTCGCTCTCTCTCTCTGTCTCTCTCACGCTCTCTCTCTCTGTCTCTCTCTCTCTCTGTCTCTCTCTGTCGCTCTCTCTGTCTCTTTGTCTCCCTCTCTCTGTCTCCCTCTCTCTGTCTGTCCGTCTCTCTCTCTCTCTCTCTCTCTCATCCTCTCTCTCCTTCTCTCCTTCCATCCCCCTCTCTCTCCTTCCCTCCCTCCACCCCCCTCTCTCTCCAGATGGAGTGTTGTGGATGGAGTGGTCGTATGGACTGGCAGGGTAATGCTGTCATGGTGAACAGTTCCCAGCTGTTGTTCCCATGTTCCTGCCAGAACGCGTCGCTGGTTGAGGGTAATTCCTCCTCCGACAGCGGCTTCTGTGAGGCACAGTCAGCTGACTGGCCCGTCTACCAAAGGGTAAGAACACTCGATTGATTAGTTGATTGATTGGTTGATTGATTAAGAGAAGAACACTCCTACAAAGAGGCTGCTCATAGTACTTGTGCTACACGTGTGTCAGTACTCCACGTAAGTCGGTGTCAACTTCAAATGGCATTGAAATATGGTCACAGTGTTTGACTCCATCATTGAGTTACTTGCAACATGAACACCACTCAACACCACCATCACCTGTAACTATATTGGGCTGTGTTTTAATATACATCTATCTCTCTGTCTCTCTCTCGCTCTCTCTCTCTCTCTGTCTCTGTCTCTCTCTCTCTGTCTCTCTCTCTCTGTCTCTCTCTCTGTCTCTCTCTCTCACTCTCCGTCTCTCTCACTCTCTCTCTCTCTGTCCCTCAGGGCTGTAACTCCAGTGTAGAGAGCTGGCTGTTTGCCAATGCTGGAGTGATCCTGGGGGTCTGCCTGGGAGTGGCTGTCATTGAGGTAAAGAACAACACATACATTCTATAGGACCAGAACAACACATACATTCTATAGGACCAGAACAACACATACATTCTATAGGACCAGAACAACACATACATTCTATAGGACCAGAACAACATATACATTCTATAGGACCAGAACAACACATACATTCTATAGGACCAGAACAACATATACATTCTATAGGACCAGAACAACATATACATTCTATAGGACCAGAACAACATATACATTCTATAGGACCAGAACAACACATACATTCTATAGGACCAGAACAACATATACATTATATAGGACCAGAACAACATATACATTCTATAGGACAATGTGTTTCATCTTAATCCAATACAACCAAAAGCAGGGATTTGAGAGCTTCTGAAAGCAAGGGCTTTTTTTTCTCCCTGAATCATGTCTGTCAGGCAGGTCTCTCAGCCCATGTCTGTCAGGCAGGTCTCTCAGCCAGACAGATGTTTATCATGTCTGTCAGGCAGGTCTCTCAGCCAGACAGATGTTTATCATAAGAGGAATAACTGCCTGTCAGAAACAGCTTCTGACCTCTTGACTTAATCCACGTCACTTCCAAACCAGCAGCTCTTTTTTTTTTTTGTTGAGTGTATGTAAACGCTTCATGCTACAGGAGCATACATTGATCACAGCTATTGAGAGAACCCTCCTGAAAGGCTTTAGATGTAGTGATGCTGTTAACCTGACCTCTGACCTCTGTGTTCTACAGCTCCTGGGTATGATCCTGTCCATTGGGCTGTGTAGGAGCATACACACTGAGGATTACACCAAAGTGCCAAAGTACTGAAGATGATGACGGGGATGCTATGACACACACACACACACACACACACACACACACACACACACACACACACACACACACACACACACACACACACACACACACACATATATGTTCTCTCTCTCTCCCTTTATTTGGAGAAATGCGTTCGGTGCAAATGTTTTATTTTCTTTCATTTTTGTTTTAATTTGTTTTAGTTTTTGTTTGTATTATTTGGAGGCACTTGTGTCTTTTCTGTCAGTCCAGTTTCCGTTGGAGGCACTTTTAGAAAGTGTAGTTATGGATTAGAGAGGAAGACGGGTCACAGCGACAACAGAAAAGAGAGATGTGGAGAAAAGTAGGACAGGAAGGGTGAAGAGAGGACAGAGAGAGATGAGGATGTAGAGAGAGATGGAGGGTAGTCTTCCACCCTCGGCAGATACAGTCTATCACCTCCCTGACTTCTGACTAGATCCATTTTAGCATCAGGAGTCCATAATGATCGTCATTGTTTGTCAGCTCTCATAGGGCCCAATCCTAACTTCAGATATGCGTGGGTATTCAAAATGTACAATTGGAGATTTTCAATTGGAGATTTTCATTGGGAGATTTGGTTTGAAAAATGTGAGTTGCGTTCACAGATCTCAAGTGAGGTTTACACGCCCATTGTTGAGTTGACCTGACTAGAAGAAAAAGGTATTGGACAACTGGAAAATAAACGACATTATGTTGTTGTTTTCTGTACTTCAGTGTTTTGAGTTGTTATGCGTTTTTGTTTTGTTATAGTACCTTGTATATAATTTTAGTTCGGTATTTCGTGAGCCTCTGAATCCGCGGTTTTGTGAAGATGCGGTTTACTCCTTGTTTTTTAAAAAGGTTTTTTTCATTGCATGTTTTCTTTTTCATGTATTTAGTTTTTTTTTGGTGCAGTTTAGATTTTTTATTGATCATTTTGTTTAAAGTAATAGGAATAATGAGATACTAAAGAGGACCAAGATTCTGAAACTTTAAAGAAGGGTTCCCCAACTGGTGGCCAGCGGGAGATTTTCATTTATTATTATCTGTTCCAAAATATTCCCACGCATAATATGTGATTTGTGACCGTATACAAATCTAAGCAAGGTTTGAAATTATTATGTTTTAGTCAAATATTATATCTGTTTGGGCTTCTTGCTGTCAATTTGCAGTCTACAAATTATTTGTAATTATGTTCCGGCCCCCTGACCATCCTCTCAATGAAAATAATCGTCCCTCGACTGAGTCTAGTTGATCCCTGCTTTAAAGTGTCTCCAAATAATCCTCCTCCCATATTGGCAAAGAAAGCCTTTGTTTACAATTGTCTTCTGATGACAAACAGAATACTTAGTTATGAATTTTATGTTGATTTAGTGTATCTTCCTGGTTGTGAGTTACTCTAAAGCTTTCCATCTTTTGTGATGACTGCTTTCACGTAAATACCTAATTTTCCTTCAGAAGACAAACATACACGTTTAAGAAATGAACCATTTTGTTTTAACAATATTTTTTTAAATCAGGGATATGTAACCTTTTTTCTGTGAGTGAAGAGCAAATTTAAACAATAGAAGCTGGGTTCTGTTTTTGTTTTTTTAAGAGGAAAAAAGTCTGTTATTTTGTGAAAAGATCTGTTTTGACCAGTAATTTTTATGTACAGTAAATCATTTAGAATTAAATTCATGTATATTTTTTAACTTTGAAGGTTTAATTTCATATTTTTGCTTTTTATAATATCTTTTTTTGTTTTGTTTTTTTGTCTGATTGATAAACCTTCCTTGACCTTGGAGTAATTTGTTAACCATAGGACTATTAATTAAGAACTTCGTGAACTTCTGTCTGCTAGCTGGATCAGTTAAAGTATACTCACCCCATTGATTCTGTTTTATTTTGTCAATAAACATTGAATAGACTGACTTATGTGTGTCTGTCGATTTCAATGGCCAGACAGAAGGACCTAACTGCTGCTGCCCTGTCTCGTTGAAACACGTCGTTGAAGAATCCTGTCCATAGTTCCCACCCCTACTGTTGACCAATCACCAACAACCCACCCCTACTGTTGACCAATCACCAACAAAGGGGTGTAGACTTCAGCTACCGATCTTCGACTTGCCTCCAGAAAAAAGGTTGTGTGCGCGCGAACAGCCGAGAAAAAAAAAAAAACAGCCAGGGATTCCAGAAGAAGGATGTAGAAAGGCTCCAGATGTGAGTTGAGGTAGAGGACAGGAGTTTCTAGAGGTTGTCTCAACCTGGTCTCCAACCCCAGGCTAGGCCACTGATTGGCTGACCGGGTCAGCTGATTCTGTCCCCTGGCAACCTGGTCCCTAACACGTAGGTGTGAAGTGGCCTTCTGCAGCAGGACAATAGATTCAGGCTGAGGTCGGAGGTTGCCAGCCTGCCTCAGCTGCAAGAAGTCACTAAGTTTGTCTCTAAGTCCCAGGGCCAGAGGGAGGCTTTGGGAGAGGGTTCTGAGAGGTACTCATGGGAAACTGTAAGGGTTGTCTACACACCCGCTATTCGTTTGGGGTGGAGATCAAAGAAATGAAGGCGTGTCTACAGATACACCTATTCTGACCTTGACCCTCGTAATTCTGCCACCTTTACGCATGATAAATTCTCCATGCACTGTAATTTACAAATTGATAAGAGGCTAAGTATTGATAAGAGGTAAATTAGTAAGCTGTTTGGATAAGGGGATTGTAAATATAAATGACAATTATTTTCGATATATTTGACGCGAAACCAGTCATATGGCAGCGAACTGAAGCATATCAACATATTACCTTTTCCACAGTAAAGTTTATGAAATGCTGGCCTTATAACATTTACATTTATGTCATTTAGCAGACGCTCTTATCCAGAGCGACTTACAAATTGGTGCATTCACCTTATAGCCAGTGGGATAACCACTTTACAATATGTATTTTTTTTATTATTATTTATTTTTTGGGGGGTGGGGTAAGGGGGGGGGTAGAAGGATTACTTTATCCTATCCCAGGTATTCCTTAAAGAGGTGGGGTTTCAAGTGTCTCCGGAAGGTGGTGAGTGACTCCGCTGTCCTGGCGTCGTGAGGGAGCTTGTTCCACCATTGGGGTGCCAGAGCAGCGAACAGTTTTGACTGGGCTGAGCGGGAACTATGCTTCCGCAGAGGTAGGGGAGCCAGCAGGCCAGAGGTGGATGAACGCAATGCCCTCGTTTGGGTGTAGAGCCTGAAGGTAAGGAGGTGCCGTTCCCCTCACAGCTCCGTAGGCAAGCAACATGGTCTTGTAGCAGATGCGAGCTTCAATTGGAAGCCAGTGGAGTGTGCGGAGGAGCGGGGTGACGTGAGAGAACTTGGGAAGGATGAACACCAGACGGGCTGCGGCATTCTGGATGAGTTGTAGGGATTTAATGGCACAGGCAGGGAGCCCAGCCAACAGCGAGTTGCAGTAATCCAGACGGGAGATGACAAGTGCCTGGATTAGGACCTGTGCCGCTTCCTGTGTAAGGCAGGGTCGTACTCTCCGAATGTTGTAGAGCATGAACCTACAGGAACGGGTCACCGCCTTGATGTTAGCGGAGAACGACAGGGTGTTGTCCAGGGTCACGCCAAGGCTCTTCGCACTCTGGGAGGAGGACACAACGGAGTTGTCAACCGTGATGGCGAGATCATGGAACGGTCAGTCCTTCCCCGGGAGGAAGAGCAGCTCCGTCTTGCCGAGGTTCAGCTTGAGGTGGTGATCCGTCATCCACACTGATATGTCTGCCAGACATGCAGAGATGCGATTCGCCACCTGGTTATCAGAAGGGGGAAAGGAGAAGATTAGTTGTGTGTCGTCTGCGTAGCAATGATAGGAGAGGCCATGTGAGGATATGACAGAGCCAAGTGACTTGGTCTATAGCGAGACTAGGAGAGGGCCTAGAACTGAGCCCTGGGGGACACCAGTGGTGAGAGCACGTGGTGCGGAGACAGCTTCTCGCCACACCACTTGGTAGGAGCGACCGGTCAGGTAGGACGCAATCCAAGAGTAAGCTGCGCCGGAGATGCCCAACTCAGAGAGGGTGGAGAGGAGGATCTGATGGTTCACAGTATCAAAGGCAGCAGACAGGTCTAGAAGGACAAGAGCAGAGGAGAGAGAGTTAGCTTTAGCAGTGCGGAGAGCCTCCGTGACACAGAGAAGAGCAGTCTCAGTTGAATGACCAGTCTTGAAACCTGACTGGTTTGGATCAAGAAGGTCATTCTGAGAGAGATAGCAAGAGAGTTGGCTAAAGACGGCACGCTCAAGAGTTTTGGAGAGAAAAGAAAGAAAGGATACTGGTCTGTAGTTGTTGACATCGGAGGGATTGAGTGTTGTTTTTTTGAGAAGGGGTGCAACTCTCGCTCTCTTGAAGACGGAAGGGACATAGCCAGCCGTCAAGGATGAGTTGATGAGTGAGGTGAGGTAAGGGAGAAGGTCACCGGAGATGGTCTGGAGAAGAGAAGAGGGGATAGGGTCAAGCGGGCAGGTTGTTGGGCGGGCGGCCGGCCGTCACAAGTCGCAAGATTTTATCTAGAGAGGGGAGAAAGAAATCAAAGCATAGGGTAGGGCAGTGTCATTTGACTTAACAAACGAGGATCGGATGTCGTCAACCTTCTTTTCAAAATGGTTGACGAAGTCATCCACAGAGAGGGAGGGGGGGGGGGGGGGGGTTTCAGCAGGGAGGAGAAGGTGGCAAAGAGCTTCCTAGGGTTAGAGGCAGATGCTTGGAATTTAGAGTGGTAGAAAGTGGCTTTAGCAGCAGAAACAGATGAAGAAAATGTAGAGAGGAGGGAGTGAAAAGATGCCAGGTCCGCAGGGAGTCTAGTTTTCCTCCATTTCCGCTCGGCTGCCCTGAGCCCTGTTCTGTGAGCTCGCAATGAGTCATCAAGCCACGGAGCAGGAGGGGAGGACCGAGCCGGCCGGGAGAATAGGGGACATAGAGAGTCAAAGGATGCAGAAAGGGAGGAGAGGAGGGTTGAGGAGGCAGAATCAGGAGATTGGAGGGAGAAGGATTGAGCAGAGGGAAGAGATGATAGGATGGAAGAGGAGAGAGTAGTGGGAGAGAGAGAGCGAAGGTTGCGATGGTGCATTACCATCTGAGTAGGGGCAGAGTGAGTAGTGTTGGAGGAGAGCGAGAGAGAAAAGGATACAAAGTAGTGGTCGGAGACATGGAGGGGAGTTGCAGTGAGATTAGTAGAAGAACAGCATCTAGTAAAGATGAGGTCAAGCGTATTGCCTGCCTTGTGAGTAGGGGGGGACGGTGAGAGGGTGAGGTCAAGAGGAGAGGAGTGGAAAGAAGGAGGCAGAGAGAAATGAGTCAAAGGTAGACGTAGGGAGGTTGAAGTCACCCAGAACTGTGAGGGGTGAGCCATCCTCAGGAAAGGAACTTATCAAGGCATCAAGCTCATTGATGAACTCTCCTAGGGAACCTGGAGGGCGATAAATGACAAGGATGTTAAGCTTGAATGGGCTAGTGACTGTGACAGCATGGAATTCAAATGAGGAGATAGACAGATGGGTCATGGGAAAAAGAGAGAATGTCCACTTGGGAGAGATGAGGATTCCTGTGCCACCACCCCGCTGACCAGATGCTCTCGGGGTATGCGAGAACACATGGTCAGACGAGGAGAGAGCAGTAGGAGTAGCAGTGTTTTCAGTGGTAATCCGTGTTTCCGTCAGCACCAAGAAGTCGAGGGACTGGAGGGTAGCATAGGCTGAGATGAACTCTGCCTTGTTGGCAGCAGAACGGCAGTTCCAGAGGCTGCCTGAGACCTGGAACTCCACGTGGGTGGTGCGTGCAGGGACCACCAGGTTAGAGAGGCAGCAGCCACGCGGTGTGAGGCGTTTGTATAGCCTGTGCGGAGAGGAGAGAACAGGGATAGACAGAGGCATAGTTGACAGGCTACAGAAAATGGCTACAATAATGCAAAGGAGATCGAATGAAATGAACTAAACATCTGGAAAAGGAGAGAGCGGGGCCTCCCTCACTTACGTTTCACTGAAACACCCAAATATAACTCTCCCAACTTCCACCTCAGAAACTATAATTGTTGTAAACTACAGCGGTTCAATGTTTTCTAGGAATAGACTAACTTCGTTTATTCAGCTAGCTAACTTGGTACAGTATTCTTCCGTGAAAATCGTCCAGGGCACCTAGTCATATGACGCCACAGCCAACTAGCATGCCGGACTCCAACAACACGGTTTAGCACCAATACTCGACCACAACCAACCACCAGTGTGTCAGCACGCCAAGCAGATCATTCGTGTCCGTGTCTAACGTTGTGGGTTAGTCCCGACAGCTTGAGCGAGTCCGTCGTCAACTTATTCAGCCAGTTAGTTAGCTAGAATAGTTAGCATACTAGCTAGCCATTGCTTTCAGACAACGAAGAAACCCCTCCTCCCACGGCACGAACACACAGAGAGAGCCAAGCTAACGTTAACTAGTCACCCATGTCCCGAATTCCCTTGAACGACTCTGGCTACCAGTATGTAAAAACAAAACACAAATGTAGGTTATAACTTACCCCTAGCAGCTACTGTTAGCTAGCCAAGTGCGTACGGCCCAGTACATCACTGGGGCCAAGCTTCCTGCCATCCAGGACCTCTATACCAGGCGGTGTCAGAGGAAGGCCCTAAAAATTGCCAAAGACTCCATCCACCCTAGTCATAGACTGTTCTCTCTGCTACCGCAAGGCAAGTCTAGGTCCAAAAGGGATGACCTTCCATCCCCAGCCATAAGACTCCTGAACAGCTAATCAAATGGCTACCCAAACTATTTTTACACTGCTGCTACTCTCTGTTTATTATCTATGCATAGTCACTTTACCTCTACCTACATGTACATATTACCTCAATTACCTCAACTAACCTGTGCCCCCTCACATTGACTCTGTACCGGTACCCCCTGTATATAGCTCTCTACTGTTATTTCACATTGACTCTGTACCGGTACCCCCTATATTTAGCCTCGCTACTGTTATTTTACTGCTGCTCTTTAATTATTAGTTACTTTTCAATTTTTCTTTAATTTTAATATTTTTATTTGTAAACTTCAGTTTATTTTAGGTAAATACTTTCTTAACACTTATTTTTCTTAAAACTGCATTGTTGGTTAAGGGCTTGTAAGTAAGCATTTCACTGTCTTCGGCGCATGTGACAAATAAAATGTGATTTGATTTAATTTGATCCCTATTATTCTGCACCGTTCTCTCCAGATGTTCTAGTGAGTCTGTCGAGAAAATTCCAATTAAAGGTAAACCAAATGTAAAGGCATGGCTTTAGATAAATGTACTGAAACCCCTATTGAATGAAAACTCCCAGAGAAAATCTGTTGGCCAGCAGGAGGGAGGGTTTTCAGTGGTTAAATGAAATGTATTCGGAACCACACCTGCGAAGCCCATTACGCACCTGCATAAGGTACAGTAAGTCTGAATACGGAAAGACCTAGTCAGTCGTACAACTTAATGCATTCAACTGAAATGTTGCTTCCGCATTTAACCCAACCCCTCTGCCTTAATTGACATCCACGTCATCAGTGGGTTAACTGCCTTGCTCAGGAGCAGAACAACATATTTGTTTTACCTTGTCAGCTCGGGGATTCGATCCAGCAACCTTTCGGTTACTGGCCCAACGCTCCTACCCACCAGGCTACCTATCGTACCAATACCAACTACTGAGAAGTGCGTAGGAAAAGCATGCATAGGAAAGAGGTAAATTGCATAAGTCTGAATCAGGCCCTAAGTCTGAATCAGGCCCTAAGTCTGAATCAGGCCCTAAGTCTGAATCAAGCCCTAAGTCTGAATCAGGCCCTAACCACACGTCTTGTCTGGTGAAGAGGTTCCAGTGGGCGAGTTCGTTTTGCATGACCTGATGCCCCAGGTGGGCGGGGTTTGCTCATTTTGGACCATTCCGTTGGTCCTCCTAAGGAGAGGTCTCCAGGCCACAGGCAAAAGGGGCGTAACTTGTTGACATAATTGTGACGCACTCAGATCCAAACTCCGATTTAGACGTACGACCAAAATTATTCTATTTACACTTTGAAGTCAATTTTGACACTAGAATAAATGCTGACTCATATTGATGCCACAGAGGCCGTTTTCAAAGAGCCATACCCCATCAGAACCCAAATATAAGCTTGTTTTACTCCTTTGTTTGTAAACAATGTAGTTGTAAACATGGTTATGACTATAGTTGTGATCTCATAGATGGTCAGTCCTTGCAGAGTGGTTCGATTTCTCCAGACCCATTCCTCAGCTATTTACCAAATCAGTGGTGGGGCGGCCGCTTTGTTATTGTTTGAACAGCAGATTGCCCCTTTAAAGATGTAGTGTAGACCTTGTGCCATCTCATGGTGATGGTGGTCCTCTGTAGCTCAGCTGGTAGAGCACGGCGCTTGTAACGCCAAGGTAGTGGGTTCGATCCCCGGGACCACCCATACACAAAAATGTATGCACGCACGACTGTAAGTCGCTTTGGATAAAAGTGTCTGCTAAATGGCATATTATAATTATTATAATTATTATTATTATATGGTGATCTCCTTCCCAGCTGTTAAAGTGTTAATCCACTAGGGGGAGCTATAGGACTCTGATCACAAAGTGGCTGAGAGTCTTGATTCCATCATTCCTCAATGATCTATGGTCAGTTGGAGGACGTTGCCCCTTGACAATGATCTATGGTCAGTCTTCCCCCCTAGGGATTGTTATGGTTCGGATTTGGGGAGTGTGTTTATGTCTGTGAGAGCATTGTGCATGCATGTACACTGTATGTCTTTAAAGAAAGTGTGCGTTTATCAATGTACCTTATTTTGTTAACCATTACTTTGGACAAAATCAAGACGTCAATGTTCTTGTAATGCTTTTTGTATAAAAAATCGTAAATTACAGCTCAATTTGAGCAAAATCGGAATTTCTGATTAATCTCAGCAAACCCTGCAATTAACTTGGTTCTGTATTTTTTGTAATTGTTTGAAAGCCTTAATATGTGTTCATCACTGTATGTGTGTACTGTATGTGTGTGTATGTAAGCTACTATATGTGTTCTCTGTATGTGTGTTTTATCTGTTACTGCTCATGTGAGTTACTTGATGTGGAATAGAGTTCCATGTAGTCATGGCTCTGTGTAGTACTGTGCATTTCCCAGAGTCTGTTCTGGACTTGGGGGACTGTGAAGAGACCCCTGGTGGCATGTCTTGTAGGGGTATTCGTGGGTGATCGAGCTGTGTGTTAGCTGTTTGAATAGACAGTTCGGAGCTTTCAACACGTCAATATCTCTCACAAAGACGAGTAGTGATGCATGTCAATCTCTCCTCTACTTTGAGCCAGGAGAGATTGACATGCATGTTATTGATGTTGGCTCTCCGTTATAACGTCAGCATTTCATAAACTTCACTGTGGAAAAGGTAATATGTTGATAAGCTTCAGTTTGCTGCCATGTGACTGATTTCACATTTGTCTCCTCCAGCGATCATAAGGTAAAATAGATTTTAAACAACTGTCATTTATATTTACAATCCCCTTATCCAAATGGCTTACTCGTTTTCCTAGCTCTTATCAATTGCTAAAACGTATTCATCATTTCATTGTGCGTAAAGGTGGTGGAATTAAGTTCAAGGTCAGAATACGGCTGTAATCTGTAGACACACCTTCATTTATTCTATCTCCACCCCCAACAAATAGCGCGTGAACAGCATGCCATTCTCATGCCTAAATTCAAGGTCAGTATACCCGTAGAGAGAAAAGTGCATAAAAAGGGAATTATGTTCCATTTACGCGCGCTTAACTCGGGTCGGAATTCCCCCCTACAGGATTTATTACTAGCCACCCATTCTAAAAACAGACTCGAGCTCTTTGGTACGTGTTGCAGTGATTGTCACTTGCTGTTGTAGCTGACATGTATAATGTTGAATCATCAGTATACGTAGACGCACAGGCTTTGTTTAAAAGCTAGTGGCATATCATTAGTAAAAATAGAGAACAGTGCAGGGCCACGAGAGCTACCTTGAGGTATGCCAAACTCTACCTGGTTTACGTTAGAGAGGCTTCCATTAAAAGAACACCCTCTGTGTTCTGTTAGATAAGTAACTCTCGATCCACAATATGTGTGTGTGTCTGGGATAGCAGAGTAGATTGG
The DNA here is from genome assembly GCA_031479575.1 of Coregonus ussuriensis. NCBI lineage: Eukaryota > Metazoa > Chordata > Actinopteri > Salmoniformes > Salmonidae > Coregonus > Coregonus ussuriensis. The sequence goes on along the minus strand of CM062504.1, from coordinate 4,576,041 downwards.
TTGAGTAGTGGTGTGTGTCTGGGATGGCAGAGTAGATTGGTTGAGTAGTGATTTGTGTCTGGGTCATGGCAGTCATACATGGTATCATGACAGTTCTCTGTGTTAGAAACAGCAGCTGACAGGAAACAGGTGAGTGTGTGTGTGTGTGTGTGTGTGTGTGTAGAGGGGGATAGTATCTGAATGAAAGACGAGCTCTGTATCTTGCATGTTCAGACACACACACACACTCAGAGTAATCTAATTTCACCTCACTATGACGGGTAATGAGGACACAGACAGGAAGTCATTTAGTATTATTAACAGGACAGGGCCTGATGGGGGTGTATTCATTCACAAGGGGTAGAGTGGAGTGGAGGAGGAAGCTAGGGTAAAATCCTAGTAAAGTTTTCTATCCATCTCCATTAACCAGATCCTGATTGGAAATAAACAAACAAAGACCATTGTCAATGGGGAGAACTATAACCTCTACTGCCTGTCTATAGGAGGTGTCAATGGGGAGAACTATAACCTCTACTGCTGCCTGTCTATAGGAGGTGTCAATGGGGAGAACTATAACCTCTACTGCTGCTGCTGCCTGTCTATAGGAGGTGTCAATGGGGAGAACTATAACCTCTACTGCTGCTGCTTGTCTATAGGAGGTGTCAATGGGGAGAACTATAACCTCTACTGCTGCTGCCTGTCTATAGGAGGTGTCAATGGGGAGAACTATAACCTCTACTGCTGCTGCTTGTCTATAGGAGGTGTCAATGGGGAGAACTATAACCTCTACTGCTGCTGCTTGTCTATAGGAGGTGTCAATGGGGAGAACTATAACCTCTACTGCTGCTGCTTGTCTATAGGAGGTGTCAATGGGGAGAACTATAACCTCTACTGCTGCCTGTCTATAGGAGGTGTCAATGGGGAGAACTATAACCTCTACTGCTGCTGCTTGTCTATAGGAGGTGTCAATGGGGAGAACTATAACCTCTACTGCTGCTGCCTGTCTATAGGAGGTGTCAATGGGGAGAACTATAACCTCTACTGCTGCTGCTTGTCTATAGGAGGTGTCAATGGGGGGAACTATAACCTCTACTGCTGCTGCTTGTCTATAGGAGGTGTCAATGGGGAGAACTATAACCTCTACTGCTGCTGCTTGTCTATAGGAGGTGTCAATGGGGAGAACTATAACCTCTACTGCTGCTGCCTGTCTATAGGAGGTGTCAATGGGGAGAACTATAACCTCTACTGCTGCTGGTCTATAGGAGGTGTCAATGGGGAGAACTATAACCTCTACTGCTGCTGCCTGTCTATAGGAGGTGTCAATGGGGAGAACTATAACCTCTACTGCTGCTGCCTGTCTATAGGAGGTGTCAATGGGGAGAACTATAACCTCTACTGCTGCTGCCTGTCTATAGGAGGTGTCAATGGGGAGAACTATAACCTCTACTGCTGCTTGCCTGTCTATAGGAGGTGTCAATGGGGAGAACTATAACCTCTACTGCTGCTGGTCTATAGGAGGTGTCAATGGGGAGAACTATAACCTCTACTGCTGCTGCCTGTCTATAGGAGGTGTCAATGGGGAGAACTATAACCTCTACTGCTGCTGCCTGTCTATAGGAGGTGTCAATGGGGAGAACTATAACCTCTACTGCTGCTGCTGCTTGTCTATAGGAGGTGTCAATGGGGAGAACTATAACCTCTACTGCTGCTGCTTGTCTATAGGAGGTGTCAATGGGGAGAACTATAACCTCTACTGCTGCTGCCTGTCTATAGGAGGTGTCAATGGGGAGAACTATAACCTCTACTGCTGCTTGTCTATAGGAGGTGTCAATGGGGAGAACTATAACCTCTACTGCTGCTGCCTGTCTATAGGAGGTGTCAATGGGGAGAACTATAACCTCTACTGCTGCTGCTTGTCTATAGGAGGTGTCAATGGGGAGAACTATAACCTCTACTGCTGCTGCCTGTCTATAGGAGGTGTCAATGGGGAGAACTATAACCTCTACTGCTGCTGCCTGTCTATAGGAGGTGTCAATGGGGAGAACTATAACCTCTACTGCCTGTCTATAGGAGGTGTCAATGGGGAGAACTATAACCTCTACTGCTGCTGCTTGTCTATAGGAGGTGTCAATGGGGAGAACTATAACCTCTACTGCTGCTGCTTGTCTATAGGAGGTGTCAATGGGGAGAACTATAACCTCTACTGCTGCTGCTTGTCTATAGGAGGTGTCAATGGGGAGAACTATAACCTCTACTGCTGCTGCCTGTCTATAGGAGGTGTCAATGGGGAGAACTATAACCTCTACTGCCTGTCTATAGGAGGTGTCAATGGGGAGAACTATAACCTCTACTGCTGCTGCTTGTCTATAGGAGGTGTCAATGGGGAGAACTATAACCTCTACTGCTGCTGCCTGTCTATAGGAGGTGTCAATGGGGAGAACTATAACCTCTACTGCTGCTGCTGCTTGTCTATAGGAGGTGTCAATGGGGAGAACTATAACCTCTACTGCCTGTCTATAGGAGGTGTCTATGGGGAGAACTATAACCTCTACTGCTGCTGCTTGTCTATAGGAGGTGTCAATGGGGAGAACTATAACCTCTACTGCTGCTGCTTGTCTATAGGAGGTGTCAATGGGGAGAACTATAACCTCTACTGCTGCTGCTACCTGTCTATAGGAGGTGTCAATGGGGAGAACTATAACCTCTACTGCTGCTGCTTGTCTATAGGAGGTGTCAATGGGGAGAACTATAACCTCTACTGCTGCTGCCTGTCTATAGGAGGTGTCAATGGGGAGAACTATAACCTCTACTGCTGCTGCCTGTCTATAGGAGGTGTCAATGGGGAGAACTATAACCTCTACTGCCTGTCTATAGGAGGTGTCAATGGGGAGAACTATAACCTCTACTGCTGCTGCTTGTCTATAGGAGGTGTCAATGGGGAGAACTATAACCTCTACTGCTGCTGCTTGTCTATAGGAGGTGTCAATGGGGAGAACTATAACCTCTACTGCTGCTGCCTGTCTATAGGAGGTGTCAATGGGGAGAACTATAACCTCTACTGCTGCTGCCTGTCTATAGGAGGTGTCAATGGGGAGAACTATAACCTCTACTGCTGCTGCCTGTCTATAGGAGGTGTCAATGGGGAGAACTATAACCTCTACTGCTGCTGCTTGTCTATAGGAGGTGTCAATGGGGAGAACTATAACCTCTACTGCTGCTGCTTGTCTATAGGAGGTGTCAATGGGGAGAACTATAACCTCTACTGCTGCTGCCTGTCTATAGGAGGTGTCAATGGGGAGAACTATAACCTCTACTGCCTGTCTATAGGAGGTGTCAATGGGGAGAACTATAACCTCTACTGCCTGTCTATAGGAGGTGTCAATGGGGAGAACTATAACCTCTACTGCCTGTCTATAGGAGGTGTCAATGGGGAGAACTATAACCTCTACTGCTGCTGCTTGTCTATAGGAGGTGTCAATGGGGAGAACTATAACCTCTACTGCTGCTGCTTGTCTATAGGAGGTGTCAATGGGGAGAACTATAACCTCTACTGCTGCTGCTTGTCTATAGGAGGTGTCAATGGGGAGAACTATAACCTCTACTGCTGCCTGTCTATAGGAGGTGTCAATGGGGAGAACTATAACCTCTACTGCTGCTGCCTGTCTATAGGAGGTGTCAATGGGGAGAACTATAACCTCTACTGCTGCTGCCTGTCTATAGGAGGCTCCAACACCAAGCCAGCCAACTCAATGACACTGACATAAGTTCCTGTTGAGAGAACAGTCTGAAGACCATGACTCGTACATCCACCCTGGGTCTAAGGCAAATCATCCACTTCCTCTCCTCACCCTCCCCAGCTGAATCCTAACTACATGCATAACTCAAACTCAACATACATCTCTTTTCATCCATGTTCCTCTATCCCCTGGTGTTGGCTGAAAAGCTCAAACATCTGGAAGCACCCAAGTACATTGCCCCTCGCTCACTGTCTTCAGAAGAGTCTGAAGAGGATGACTCACAACTCCATCCTGAGTCAAGGCAAACCATTCACTTCCTCCCCAAGGGCTGAATCTATGGAGGCCCTCCTGTGGGCTCCGGTCAAAAGTTGTGCACTATATAGGGAATAGGGTGTCATTTAGGATGAATGCTATGACATGTATTTAGAAAGCATGCAGAGTCTTACCTAGCTGGATGTGTCGACATTGGCTTTTACATGAAATGGCTGCATGTCCCTGTGGATAGGATTCAGCTGTATGCAGCGTTCTGTTCCCTGGATCTGAAGACTGGTGTCCCCCAGGGATCGGTTCTGGGCCCTCTCCTTTTCTCCCTATACACCAAGTCACTTGGCTCTGTCATATCCTCACATGGCCTTTCCTATCATTGCTACGCTGACGATACACAACTAATCTTCTCCTTTCCCCCTTCTGATAACCAGGTGGCGAATCGCATCTCTGCATGTCTGGCAGACATATCAGTATGGATGACGGATCACCACCTCAAGCTGAACCCTGGCAAGACGGAGCTGCTCTTCCTCCCGGGGAAGGACTGCCCGTTCCATGATCTCGCCATCACGGTTGACAACTCCGCTGTGTCCTCCTCCCAGAGTGCGAAGAGCCTAGGCGTGACCCTGGACAACACCCTGTCGTTCTCCGCCAACATCAAGGCGGTGACCCGCTCCTGCAGGTTCATGCTCTACAACATTCGGAGAGTGCGACCCTGCCTTACACAGGAAGCGGCGCAGGTCCTGGTCCAGGCACTTGTCATCTCCCGTCTGGACTACTGCAACTCGCTGTTGGCTGGGCTCCCTGCCTGTGCCATTAAACCCCTACAACTCATCCAGAATGCCGCAGCCCGTCTGGTGTTCAACCTTCCCAAGTTCTCTCACGTCACCCCCCTCCTCCGCACACTCCACTGGCTTCCAGTTGAAGCTCGCATCCGCTACAAGACCATGGTGCTTGCCTATGGAGCAGTGAGGGGAACGGCACCTCTGTACCTTCAGGCTCTGATCAGTCCCTACACCCAAACGAGGACATTGCGTTCATCCTCCTCTGGCCTGCTGGCTCCCCTTCCTCTGCGGAAGCATAGCTCCCGCTCAGCCCAGTCAAAACTGTTCGCTGCTCTGGCACCCCAATGGTGGAACAAGCTCCCTCACGACGCCAGGACAGCGGAGTCACTCACCACCTTCCGGAGACATTTGAAACCCCACCTCTTTAAGGAATACCTGGGATAGGATAAAGTGTTCCTTCTAACCCCCCCCCCCCCCCCCCCCCATTGTAAAGTGGTTGTCCCACTGGCTATAGGGTGAACGCACCAATTTGTGAGTCGCTCTGGCTAAGAGCGTCTGCTAAATGACGTTAATGTGCCCTTGAGCAAGGCACTTAACCCTAATTGCTCCTGTAAGTCGCTCTGGTTAAGAGCGTCTGCTAAATGACTAAAATGTAAATGTAAATGTAAATGTAAGAAGGCTGACGGTGGCAGTGTGTTTCTTTACCCTCTCTCTGTTGAGGCCCAGGAGTCCTCTTCTCACACGTGGCACAGACATGTTCTGTCTCAGGGTTCACCCACAATGCAGTGTACTGAGGACACCACAGGCTGTGTGTGTGTGTGTGTGTCTGTGTATATAATCAGGACAACACAGGCTGTGTGTGTGTGTGTGTGTGTGTGTGTGTCTGTGTATATAATCAGGACAACACAGGCTGTGTGTGTGTGTGTGTGTGTGTCTGTGTGTATAATCAGGACACCACAGGTTACAGCCACAGGCCTTTGGTGCTGCTACTGCTGTTAAGTACTGAGAGAGGTTTGTGGGTCGCTAACGGGCCGTGAGGAGAAGAGAGAGAGAGAGAGGTGGTTGGTGGTTGTCTGCACAGAATGAAATACAACACTGAATTCTAAGATCTCTGTGGTTGTCAGTTTGTCTGTCGGAGGTTGATGGGGCTGCAGAGACACTCTTCCCCCGTCTTCTTCTCTTGTGTCAGGCTGTCTGCTCACGGTGCACTCAGGGATCATCTGACCTCACGTCAATACCATCAAATTAAATCCCAAGTTCAACAACGAAACGGCGGCACTCCACTAATAAAGACGTCACCTCATTTCACCTTTTTATTTCCGGCCTGGTAGGCTAATGGGTTTCGGCAGTTATGCCCTCATCAGAGCATCCAACGTCAACACCACTCATGAACTATTCCTGGAGGAGCTTAACAATGAATAACCATTACATGTCTGGAGATATTTGACCTTTATTCAATCAGTATCATTGAGAAAAAGTCAGTATCCCTGAGAAAAAAAGCTGCCTAGTTACATGAACCCTATTGGAGGTTGTGTCCTTGGTAAGCGTTAACTCAGGGGAGAATCTGTATTAACATTAGCAGCGAGGGGTGAAGAGGTGGAGCAGGTCAGTGAGGGGTGGAGCAGGTCAGTGAGGGGTGAAGAGGTGGAGCAGGTCAGTGAGGGGTGAAGAGGTGGAGCAGGTCAGTGAGGGGTGAAGAGGTGGAGCAGGTCAGTGAGGGGTGAAGAGGTGGAGCAGGTCAGTGAGGGGTGAAGAGGTGGAGCAGGTCAGTGAGGGGTGGAGTAGGTCAGTGAGGGGTGAAGAGGTGGAGCAGGTCAGTGAGGGGTGGAGCAGGTCAGTGAGGGGTGAAGAGGTGGAGCAGGTCAGTGAGGGGTGAAGAGGTGGAGTAGGTCTGTGAGGGGTGAAGAGGTGGAGTAGGTCAGTGAGGGGTGGAGCAGGTCTGTGAGGGGTGAAGAGGTGGAGTAGGTCAGTGAGGGGTGAAGAGGTGGAGCAGGTCAGTGAGGGGTGGAGCAGGTCTGTGAGGGGTGAAGAGGTGGAATAGGTCTGTGAGGGGTGAAGAGGTGGAGTAGGTCTGTGAGGGGTGAAGAGGTGGAGCAGGTCAGTGAGGGGTGAAGAGGTGGAGCCGGTCAGTGAGGGGTGAAGAGGTGGAGTAGGTCAGTGAGGGGTGAAGAGGTGGAGCAGGTCAGTGAGGGGTGAAGAGGTGGAGCAGGTCTGTGAGGGGTGGAGCAGGTCAGTGAGGGGTGAAGAGGTGGAGCAGGTCTGTGAGGGGTGAAGAGGTGAAGCAGGTCAGTGGAAACATGTGCTGTTACAAGGTCAACCTGGCCTGCTCCTTCCTGTTAAACGGATGCATGTGTGGATGTGTGTTCATGCATGCCTGTATGTTTAAGAAAAGAGTTGTGTGTGCGGGCGTGCTTTGTGCATTGTGCGTGCGTAGGGGGGGGGTACTTTGAGTGGTGCAGGTCAGAGGTCACAGACAGGATAACAGCCTCCCTTCAGATGTTCTCTGACTGCACCAGTCTGCTCCCGACACACTTCAAATCAAATCAAATGTTATTTGTCACATGCGCCGAATACAACAGGTGTAGACCTTGTAGTGAAATGCTTACTTACAATCCCTTAACCAACAATGCCGTTTTAAGAAAAATAAGTGTTAAGTTAAAAATAATTAAAAGGCAGCAGTAAAAATAACAATAAAGAGGCTATATACAGGGGGTACCGATACCGAGTCAATGGTTAGTCGAGGTAATTGAGGTAATATGTACATGTAGGTAGAGTTTAAGTGACTATGCATAGACAATGCAAATAGTCTGGGTAGCCATTTGATTAGCTGTTGAGGAGTCTTATGGTTGGGGGTAGAAGCTGTTGAGAAGCCTTTTGGACCTAGACTTGGCGCTCCAGTACCGCTTGCCGTGCGTTAGCAGAGAGAACAGTCTATGACTAGGGCCAACTAGTGACCCTGCACCACCACCTAGTGACCCTGCACCACCACCACCTAGTGACCCTGCACCACCACCACCTAGTGACCCTGCACCACCACCACCACCACCTAGTGACCCTGCACCACCCACCACCACCTAGTGACCCTGCACCACCACCACCTGGTGACCCTGCACCACCACCTAGTGACCCTGCACCACCACCACCACCTAGTGACCCTGCACCACCACCACCACCTAGTGACCCTGCACCACCACCATCTAGTGACCCTGCACCACCGCCACCTAGTGACCCTGCACCACCACCACCTAGTGACCCTGCACACCACCACCACCTAGTGACCCTGCACCACCACCATCTAGTGACCCTGCACCACCACCACCCACCTAGTGACCCTGCACCACCACCACCACCTAGTGACCCTGCACCACCACCACCCTAGTGACCCTGCACCACCACCATCCACCACCTAGTGACCCTGCACCACCACCACCACCTAGTGACCCTGCACCACCACCACCTAGTGACCCTGCACCACCACCACCACCTAGTGACCCTGCACCACCACCACCACCTAGTGACCCTGCACCACCACCACCACCTAGTGACCCTGCACCACCACCACCACCTAGTGACCCTGCACCACCACCACCACCTAGTGACCCTGCACCACCACCACCACCTAGTGACCCTGCACCACCACCACCACCTAGTGACCCTGCACCACCACCACCACCTAGTGACCCTGCACCACCACCACCACCTAGTGACCCTGCACCACCACCACCACCTAGTGACCCTGCACCACCACCACCACCTAGTGACCCTGCACCACCACCACCTAGTGACCCTGCACCACCACCACCACCTAGTGACCCTGCACCACCACCACCACCTAGTGACCCTGCACCACCACCACCACCTAGTGACCCTGCACCACCACCACACTAGTGACCCTGCACCACCACCACCTAGTGACCCTGCACCACCACCACCACCTAGTGACCCTGCACCACCACCCACCTAGTGACCCTGCACCACCACCACCACCACCTAGTGACCCTGCACCCACCACCACCTAGTGACCCTGCACCACCACCACCTAGTGACCCTGCACCACCAACCACCACCTAGTGACCCTGCACCACACCACCACCTAGTGACCCTGCACCACCACCACCTAGTGACCCTGCACCACCACCACCACCTAGTGACCCTGCACCACCACCACCATCTAGTGACCCTGCACCACCACCACCTAGTGACCCTGCACCACCACCACCACCTAGTGACCCTGCACCACCACCACCTAGTGACCCTGCACCACCACCACCACCTAGTGACCCTGCACCACCACCACCACCTAGTGACCCTGCACCACCACCACCACCTAGTGACCCTGCACCACCACCACCTAGTGACCCTGCACCACCACCACCACCTAGTGACCCTGCACCACCACCACCACCTAGTGACCCTGCACCACCACCACCTAGTGACCCTGCACCACCACCACCACCTAGTGACCCTGCACCACCACCACCTAGTGACCCTGCACCACCACCACCACCTAGTGACCCTGCACCACCACCACCACCTAGTGACCCTGCACCACCACCACCTAGTGACCCTGCACCACCACCACCACCTAGTGACCCTGCACCACCACCACCACCTAGTGACCCTGCACCACACCACCACCTAGTGACCCTGCACCACCACACCTAGTGACCCTGCACCACCACCACCACCTAGTGACCCTGCACCACCACCACCACCTAGTGACCCTGCACCACCACCACACTAGTGACCCTGCACCACCACCACCACCTAGTGACCCTGCACCACCACCACCTAGTGACCCTGCACCACCACCCACCTAGTGACCCTGCACCACACCTATTGTTTCCCAACACCTAGTGACCTGCACCACCACCACCACTAGTGGACCCTGCAACCACCACCACCACCACCATCTAGTGACCCTGCTCAAAAAAGAACCACCACCACCACCAGCTAGTGACCCTGCACCACCACCACCATCTAGTGACCACTGCAAAACCACCACTCCACCACCTAGTGACCCTGCACCACCACCACCACCACCTAGTGACCTGCTCCACCACCACCACATCTAGTGACCTGCACACCACCACGGACACCATTAGTGGGACCCTGCACCACCACCACCACCACACCCTAGTGACCCTGCACCACCACCACCACCTAGTAACCCTGCACCACCACCACCACCTAGTGGACCCTGCACCACCACCACCCCTATGTGACCCCCTGGCACCACCACCACCAACCACCTAGTGACCCTATGCAACCACCACCACCACCACCTAGTGACTGCACCACGGCACCACCATCTACACCTAGTGACCCTGTACCACCACACCATCTAGTACCCAGCACCACCACCACCACCTAGTGACCCCCTGCACCACCACCACCACCTAATCTAGTGACCCTGCACCACACCACCACCTAGTGACCCTGCACCACCACCAGCCCCCCCCCCCCCGCCCCATCTAGTGACCCTGCACACACCACCACCTAGTGACCTTCCACACACCACCACCACCAGATCTAGTGACCTGCACCACCCACCACCAACTAGTGACCCTGCACCACATCCACTGCACCACTAGTGACCCTGTCACCACAACACCACCACCCCTAGTGAACTGCACCACCACCACCACCTAGGTGACCCTGGGCACCACCACCACCACCATCTATAAGTGACCCTGCACCACCACCACCACCAAACTTAGTGACCCTGCACCACCACCACCACCTAGTGGACCCTGCACCACCACCACCACCTTCTAGTGACCCTGCACCACCGCCACCACCTAGTGACCCTGCACCACCACCTAGTGACCCTGCACCACCACCACACCTAGTGACCCTGCACACCACCACCACCACCTAGTGACCCTGCACCACCACCACCTAGTGACCCTGCACCACCACCACCACCACCATAAGTGACCCTGCTACCACCACCACCACCTAGGACCCTGCACCACCACCACCACCTAGTGACCCTGCACCACCACCACAACTAGTGACCCTGCACCACCACCACCCACCACCTAGTGACCCTGCACCACCACCACCACCTTGTGACCCTGCACCACCACCACCTAGTGACCCTGCACCACCACCCCCACCTAGTGACCCTGCACCACCACCACACTAGTGACCCTGCACCACCCACCACCTAGTGACCCTGCACCACCACCACCACCTAGTGACCCTGCACACCACCACCACCTAGTGACCCTGCACACACCACCACCTCGTGACCCTGCACCACCACCATCTAGTGACCCTGCACCACCACCACCACCTAGTGACCCTGCACACCACCACCACCTAGTGACCCTGCACCAACCACCACCTCCTAGTGACCCTGCACCACCACCACCTCTAGTGACCTGCAACACCACCACCACCTAGTGACCCTGCACCACCACCACCACCTAGTGACCCTGCACCACCACACCACCACTAGTGACCCTGCACCACCACCACCATCTAGTGACCCTGCACACCACCACCACCACCTAGTGACCCTGCACCACCACCACCACCACCTAGTGACCCTGCACCACCACCACCACCATAGTGACCCTGCACCACCACCACCACTCTAGTGACCCTGCACACCACCACCACCATCTAGTGACCCTGCACCACCACCACCACCTAGTGACCCTGCACCACCACCACCACCTAGTGACCCTGCACCACCACCACCAACTAGTGACCCTGCACCACCACCACCACCTAGTGACCCCTGCACCACACCACCACCACCTAGTGACCCTGCACCACCACCACCCACCTAGTGACCCTGCACCACCACCAACCACCTAGTGACCCTGCACCACCACCACCACCTAGTGACCCTGGCACCACCACCACCATCTAGTGACCCTGCACCACCACCACCATCTAGTGACCCTGCACCACCACCACCACCTAGTGACCCTGCACCACCACCACCCACCTAGTGACCCTGCACCACCACCACCACTCTAGTGACCCTGCACCACCACCACCACCTAGTGACCCTGCACCACCACCACCACCTAGTGACCCTGCACCACCACCACCACCTAGTGACCCTGCACCACCACCACCGTTAGGTGACCCTGCACCACCACCACCACCACCATCTAGTGACCCTGCACCACCACCACCATCTAGTGACCCTGCACACCACCACCACCTAGTTGACCTCTGCACCACCACCACCACCATCTAGTGACCCCTGCACCACCACCACCACTCTAGTGACCCTGCACCACACCACCACCACCTAGTGACCCTGCACCACCACCACCACCATCTAGTGACCCTGCACCCACCACCACCACCCCACCTAGTGACCCTGCACACCACCACCACCTCTAGTGACCCTGCACCACCACCACCACCACCTAGTGACCCTGCACTCCCCACCACCACATCTAGTGACCCTGCACCACCACCACCACCTAGTGACCCTGCACCACCACCACCACCACCTAGTGACCCTGCACCACCACCACCATCTAGTGACCCTGCACCACCACCACACCACCTAGTGACCCTGCACCACCACCACCACCTAGTGACCCTGCACACCCACCACCACCTAGTGACCCTGCACCACCACCACCATCTAGTGACCCTGCACCCACCACCACCATCTAGTGACCCTGCACCACTCACCACCATCTAGTGACCCTGCACCACCACCACCCACCACTAGTGACCCTGCACCACCACCACCACCTAGTGACCCTGCACCACCACCACCACCTAGTGACCCTGCACCACCACCGAGTGACCTGCACCACCAACCACTAGTGACCCTGCACCACCACCACCACCTAGTGACCCTGCACCACCACCCACCACCACCTAGTGACCCTGCACCACCACCACCACCTAGTGACCCTGCACCACCACCTACCACCTAGTGACCCTGCACCACAAATATACCACCACCTAGTGACCCTGCACCACCACCCACCACTCTAGTGACCCTGCACCACCCACAACACACCTAGTGACCCTGCACCACCACCACCACCTAGTGACCCTGCACACCACCACCACCTAGTGACCCTGCACCACCACCACCACCTAGTGACCCTGCACCACCACACACCACCTAGTGACATATCCTGCACCACCCACACTAGTGACCCTGCACCACACACCACCTAGTGACCCTGCACCCCACACCACCACCTAGTGACCCTGCACCACCACCACCACCTAGTGACCCTAGCAGCCCCCACCACCCACCTAGTTGACCCTAGCACCACCACCACCACCCTAGTGACCCTGCACCACCACACCACCTAGTGACCCTGCACCACCACCACCTAGTGACCCTGCACCACCACCACCACCTAGTGACCCTGCACCACCACCCACCACCTAGTGACCCTGCACCACCACCACCACAACTAGTGACCCTGCACCACCACACCACCATTTAGTTTTAGTGAACCCTGCACCACCACCCCTAACACCTCCTAGTGACCCTGCACCACCACCACCACCTAGTGACCCTGCACCACCACACCACCTAGTGACCCTGCACACACCACCACACCTAGTGACCCTGCCACCACCACCACCCTAGTGACCTGCACCACCACCACCACCTAGTTTTGTTTTGTTGTTTTTGTGACCCTGCACCACCACCACCAACCTAGTGACCCTGCACCACCTCCACCACCACCTAGTGGGGGGGGAAAAAAAGAAAACACCCTGCACCACCACCCACCACCTAGTGACCCTGCACCCCACCACCACCACCTAGTGACCCTGCACCAAACCACCACATCCTAGTGACCCTGCACCACCAACCACCACCACCTAGTGACCCTGCACCACCACCACCAAAACCACCTAGTGACCCTGCACCACCACCACCACATCTAGTGACCCTGCACCACCACCACCACCTAGTGCACCACCACCACAACCCTGCACCACCACCACCACCTAGTGACCCTGCACCACCACCACCACCTAGTGACCCTGCACCACCACCACCACCTAGTGACCTGCACCACCACCACCACTTCTAGTGACGCCCTGCACCACCACCACCACTGAGTGACCCTGCACCCACCAACCCCCCACCCACCACCTAGTGACCCTGCACACTCCCACCACCACCTAGTGACCCTGGAACCCTGCACCACCACCACCACCTCCACATTGTGACCCTGGGCCCCACCCACCACCACCACTAGTGACCCTGCACCACCACCACCTAGTGACCCTATTGACCCAACTGCACCACCACCTTAGTTTGACCTGCACCACCCCCACCACCTAGTGACCCTGCCTCCACCCCCACCACCACTCTAGTGGACACCCTGCAACCACCACCACTCACCACCTAGTGACCCTGCACCACCACCACCACCTAGTGACCCTGCACCACCACCACCACCTATGTGACCCTGCACCACCACCACCTTATATCTAGTGACCCTGCACACCACCACCACCTAGTGAGTCCCTGCACACCACACCCCCCTAGTGACCGGCTGCACAACCACCCCACCACCACCTAGAGTGACCCTGCACCACCCAACCACCAACCACCACCTAGTGACCCTGCTCCACCACCACCACCACCTAGTGACCCTGCGTACCCCACCCACCCATCTAGTGTGACCCTGCACCACCACCACCAACTAGAGTGACCCTGCACCCACCTTCCACCACACCACCTAGTGACCCTGCACCACCACCACCACCTAGTAATGACCTGCACCACCCACCACTCACCTAGTGACCCTGCACCACCACTACCCACTAGTTGACCTGCACCACCACCACCACCTAGTGACCCCCTGCACCACCACCACCACCTAGTGACCCTGCACCACACCACCTCCACCTTAGTGACCTGCCCCACCCACCACCATCACCACCTAGTGACCCTGCACCACCACCATTAGTAGTGAACACCTGCACCACACCACCACCACCTAGTGACTCCCTGCACCCCACCACCCCACACCTAGTGACCCTGCACACCACCACCTCCACCACTAGTGACCCTCGCACCACCCACCACCACCTAGAAAGTGACCCTCACACACCACCACCACCACCACACACCTATTGACCCTGCATCACCACCACCACCTAGAGAGTTTTGACATTATCTTGCACCACCACCATCCCCCCACCTAGTGACCCTGCACTCTATCCACACCACCACCCAGCACCACCACCACCACCACCTAGTGACCCTGCACCACCACCACCACCTAGTGACCCTGCAAACACCACACCTAGTGACCTTGCACCACCACACACATCTAGTGACCAGTGACTGCACTGCCCCACCACATCCTAGTGACCTGCGCACCATCCACCCCCATTCCTAGTGACCCACCACCACCTAGTGACCTGCAACATCCACCACACCACCACCTAGTGACCCTGCACACATTCACTCCACCACCATACCATTAGTGACCTGAGCACCACCACACCATCTAGTGACCCTGCACCACCACCACCTAGTGACCCGACCCTGCCATCCACCACCACCACCAGCCCTAGTGACCCTGCCACCACCTCCACCACCTAGTACCCTGCACCAACCACCACAATCATTAGTGACCCCCTGCACCACCCCCACCACCTAGTGACCCTGCACCTCCACCACACAACCATCTAGTGACCCTCCGGCACCACACCACCACCATCTAGTTTTGACCCTGCACCACCTCCACCACCACCACCTAGTTGACCCTGCTCACCATCCACAAAACTGAGTGACCCTGCCACCACCACTTCTCCCACCCTAGTGACCCTGCAACCATCCCACCACCACACCTAGTGACCCTCACCCACCACCACCTCACCTAGTGACCCTGCAAAAACCACCACCTATGACCCTGCACCACCACCACCACCTAGTTGACCCTGCACCACCACCACCTCCTAGTGACCCTGCAACCAAAAACCATTAGTGAATGCACCACCACCACCTAGTGACCCTGCACCAACCACCCAAACCAACCTCCACTAGTGACCCTGCACCACACACTCATCTAGTGACCCTGCACCACCACCACCACCTTAGTGTGACCCTGCACCACCACCACCACCTAGTGACCCTGACCACCACCACCACCACCACCTAGTGACCCCTGCACCAAAAAACCACCACCACCTAGTGACCCTGGCACCACCACCACCACCTAGTGACCCTGCACCACCACCACACTAGTGACCCTGCACCACACCACCTAGTGACCCTGCACCACCACCACACCACCTGTGACCCTGCACCACCACCACCACAAACTAGTGACCCTGTTTACCACCACCAAACCACCTGTGACCCTGCACCACCACCACCACATCTAGTGACCCTGCACCACCACCACCTAGTGACCCTGCCACCACCACCCCACCACTAGTGACCCTGCACCAGACCACCACCACCACCTAGTGACCCTGCACCACCACCACCACCACCTAGTGACCCTGCACCACCACCACCACTAGTGACCCTGCACAACACATACCACCACCATCTAGTGACCCTGCACCACCACACCACTAGTGACCCTGCACCACCAACACCACCACCACCTAGTGACCCTGCACTCACCACACACCACCTAGTGACCCTGCCACCACCACCACCACCTAGTGACCCTGCACCACCACCACCACTAGTGACCCTGCACCACCACCACACCTAGTGACCCTGCACCTCCACCACCACCATCTAGTGACCCTGCACCACCACCATCTAGTGACCCCTGCACCACCAACCACCACCTAGTGACCTGCACCACCACCACCACCATCTAGTGACCCTGCACCAAACCACCACCACCACCACCTAGTGACCCTGCCACCACCACCACCACGGCTTGATAGTGACCCTGCACACCACCACCACCTAGTGACCCTGCACACCACCACCGACCTAGTGACCCTGCACCTCCACCACCACCACCACCTAGTGACCCTTGCACCACCACCACCATGCTAGTGACCCTGCACCACCACCACCACCTAGTGACCCTGCACCCACCACCACACCTAGTGACCCTGCCCACACACAGTGACCCCACCCACCCAAACCACTATTGACCCTGCACCCAACCATAGTGACCACCACCACCACCTAGTGACCCTGCACCACCACCACCTAGTGACCCTGCACACACCACCACCAGTGACCCTGCCCACCACCTAGTGACCCTGCACCACCACCACTCTAGTGACCCTGCACCACCACCACCACCTAGTGACCCTGCAAATCCCACCACCACCATCTAGTGACCCTGCAACCCCACCACCACCACCCATCTAGTGACCCTGCACCACCACCACCACCTAGTGACCCTGCATCTCCACCACCACCACCTAGTGACGCTCTAGACCACCACCACCATCTAGTGACCCTGCACCCACCACCACACCTAGTGATACCCTGCACCACCACCACCATCTAGTGACCCTGCACCACCAACACAACCACCTAGTGACCCTGCCCCACCACCACCACCCATCTAGTGACCCTGCACCACCCACCACCACCTAGTGACCCTGGCACCACCACCACCACCTAGTGACCCTGCACCACCACCACCACCTAGTGACCCTGCACCACCACCACCAAATAGTGACCCTGCACCACCACCACCATCTAGTGACCCTGCACCAACCACCACACTAGTGACCCTGCACCACCACCACCACCTAGTGACCCTGCACCACCCACCCACCACCTAGTGACCCTCGCACCACCACCCACACCTAGTGACCCTGCACCCACCACCACCATCTAGTGACCCTGCACCACCACCCTCCACCTAGTGACCCTGCAACTCCACCACACCTAGTGACCCTGCACCACCACACACCCTAGTGACCCTGCACCACCACCACACCTAGTGACCCCTGCAACACCACCACCACCCTAGTGACCCTGCACCACCACCACCACACTTGTGACCCTGCACCACCACCACCACACCTAGTGACCCTGCACCCACCACTCACCTAGTGACCCTGCACCACCACCACCCACCTAGTGACCCCTGCACCACCCACCCACCATCTAGTGACCCTGCACCACCACCACCATCTAGTGACCCTGCACCACCCCCACCACCTAGTGACCCTGCAACACCACCACCACCTAGTGACCCTGCCACCACCACCACCTAGTGACCCTGCACCACCCTCCACCACCATCCTAGTTGGACCCTGCACCACCACTACTAGACCCCACCTCCATCCTAGTGACTCCTGCACCACCACCACCACCTAGTGTCCCTGCACCACCACCACCTAGTGACCCTTGCACCACCACCACCACCTAGTGACCCTGCACCACCACCACCACCTAGTGACCCTGCAGCCCACCACCCAGCCTAGTGACCCTGCACCACCCCCTCCACCTCCATCTAGTGACCCTGCACCACCACCACCACCTAGTTGACCGCCTGCACCACCATACCACCATCTAGTGACCCTGCACCACTCCACCACCACCTAGTGACCCTGCACCACCACCACCACCTAGTGACCCTGCACCACCACCACACCTAGTGACCTGCACCACCAGTGTACATTTCTCTAACCTAGTGGGGATCCCATTTCGGCACCAGCCCACCTAGTGTAGCGACTTGCACCACCACCATTAGGGTTACCAGTGCCCTAGTGACATCCTGATTTGCACAGTCCGAGGAAATTTAGACAACCACCACTTTCGGGTTTAGTGGACAAAAGCCTGCAGGGTGAAGGGGAATAGTGGTAGGGATGGGGAATGTTGGGGGTGGTTGTAATTTGTATACCACCACCACCACCACTACATTCTAGTCGGACCCTGCACCACCACCACACCTATGACCCTACACCACCTCCACCACCAACAACTGTAGTGACCCTGCACCACCACCAATAGTGAGCCTCTGCACCACCACCACCTAGTGACCCTGCACCACCACCACCATCCACTAGTTGACCCTGCCACCACACCAGCCACCTAGTGACCCTGCTCTACCACCACCTGGTGAACCCGGCACCACCACCACCACCTAGTGACCCTGCACCACCACCACACCACCTAGTGGACCCTGCACCACCACCACCACCTCCTAGTGACCCTGCACCACCACCACCTATGACCCTCGCACCACACACCACCACCTAGTGACCATGCACCACCAGCCACCTAGTGGACCCTGCACCACCACCACCACCTTACCTAGTGACCTGCACCACCACCACCTAGTGACCCTGCACCACCACCACCGACCTAGTGACCCCTGCACCACCACCACCACCTAGTGACCCTGCACCTACCACCTATCCCACCACCACCTAGTGACCCTGCACCACCACCACCACCTAGTGACCCTGCACCACCACCACCAACCTAGTGACCCTGGCACCACCACCATCTAGTGACCCTGCACCACCACCTAGTGGACCCTGCACCACCACCACCTAGTGACCCTGCACCACCACCACCACCACCACCTAGTGACCCTGCACCACCACCACCACC
Organism: Coregonus ussuriensis; assembly: GCA_031479575.1. NCBI lineage: Eukaryota > Metazoa > Chordata > Actinopteri > Salmoniformes > Salmonidae > Coregonus > Coregonus ussuriensis. The sequence goes on along the minus strand of CM062504.1, from coordinate 4,556,752 downwards.
TAGTGACCCTGCACCACCACCACCACCTAGTGACCCTGCTCCACCACCACCACCTAGTGACCCTGCACCACCCACCACCTAGTGACCCTGCACCACCACCACCTAGTGACCCTGCACCACCACCACCACAACCTAGTGACCCTGCATCCACCACCACCACCACCTAGTGACCCTGCACCACCACCACCACCTAGTGACCCTGCACCACCACCACAATCTAGTGACCCTGCACCACCACCACCTAGTGACCCTGCACCACCACCACCACCTAGTGACCCTGCACCACCACCACCTTAGTGACCCTGCACCACCACCACCTAGTGACCCTGCACCACCACCACCTAGTGACCCTGCACCACCACCATCTAGTGACCCTGCACCACACCACCACCTAGTGACCCTGCACCACCACCACCACCTAGTGACCCTGCACCACCACCACCTAGTGACCCTGCACCACCACCATCTAGTGACCCTGCACCACCACCACCTAGTGACCCTGCACCACCACCACCACCTAGTGACCCTGCACCACCACCACCACCTAGTGACCCTGCACCACCACCACCATCTAGTGACCCTGCACCACCACCACCACCTAGTGACCCTGCACCACCACCACCACCACCTAGTGACCCTGCACCACCACCACCACCACCACCTAGTTGACCCTGCACCACCAAACGACCATCTAGTGACCCTGCACCACCCACCACCACCACCTAGTGACCCTGCACCACCACCACCACCTAGTGACCCTGCACCACCACCACCACCTAGTGACCCTGCACCACCACCACCATCTAGTGAACCTGCACCACCACCACCACAAAGTGACCCTGCACCACTACCACCACACCTAGTGACCCTGCACCACCACCACCACCACCTGAGTGACCCTGCACCACCACCACCACCTAGTGACCCTGCACCACCACCACCACCTATGACCCTGCACCACCACCACCACCGTAGTGACGCCTGCACCACCACCACCATCTAGTGACCCTGCACCACCACCACCATCTAGTGACCCTGCACAACCACCACCACCTAGTGACCCTGCACCACCACCACCACCTAGTGACCCTGCACCACCACCACCATCTAGTGACCCTGCACAACCACCACCACATAGTGACCCTGCACCACCACCACCACCTAGGTGACCCTGCACCACCACCACCTAGTGACCCTGCACCACCACCACCACCACCATCTAGTGACCCTGCGCACCACCACCACCACCACCACCACCTAGTGACCCTGCACACACCACCACCATCTAGTGACCCTGCACCACCACCACCACCTAGTGACCCTGCACCACCACCACCACCACCATCTAGTGACCCTGCACCACCACCACCACCATCTAGTGACCCTGCACCACCACCACCACCACCTAGTGACCCTGCACCACCACCACCGATCTAGTGACCCTGCACCACCACCACCCACCTAGTGACCCCATGCACCACCCACCACCACCTAGTGACCCTGCACCACCACCACCAACTAGTGACCCTGCACCACCACCACCACCTAGTGACCCTGCACCACCACCACCATCTAGTGACCCTGCACCACCACCACCATCTAGTGACCCTGCACCATCACCACCACCTAGTGACCCTGCACCACCACCACCACCTAGTGACCCTGCACCACCACCACCATCTAGTGACCCTGCACCACACCACCACCTAGTGACCCTGCACCACCACCACCACCATCTAGTGACCCTGCACCACCACCACCACCATCTAGTGACCCTGCACCACCACCACCACCACCTAGTGACCCTGCACCACCACCACCACCTAGTGACCCCTGCACCACCACCACCACAAAGTGACCCTGCACCACTACCACCACCTATGACCCTGCACCACCACCACCACCACCTAGTGACCCTGCACCACCACCACCACCTAGTGACCCTGCACCACCACCACCACCTAGTGACCCTGCACCACCACCACCACCTAGTGACCCTGCACCACCACCACCATCTAGTGACCCTGCACCAACCACCACCATCTAGTGACCCTGCAGCCACCACCACCACCTAGTGACCCTGCACCACACCACCACCATCTTAGTGACCCTGCACAACCACCACCACATAGTGACCCTGCACCCCCACCACCACCTAGTGACCCGGCACCACCACCACCTATGACCCTGCACCACCAGCCACCGACCACCATCTAGTGACCTCTGCACCACCACCACCACCACCACCACCTAGTGACCCTGCACCACCACCACCATCTAGTGACCCTGCACCACCACCACCACCTAGTGACCCTGCACCACCACCACCACCACCATCTAGTGACCCTGCACCACCACCACCACCACCATCTAGTGACCCTGCACCACCACCACCACCTAGTGACCCTGCACCACCACCACCATCTAGTGACCCTGCACCACCACCACCTAGTGACCCTGCACCACCACCACCACCATCTAGTGACCCTGCACCACTCCACCACCACCACCACCTAGTGACCCTAGCACCACCACCACCATCTAGTGACCCTGCACCACCACCACCACCTAGTGACCCTGCACCACACCACCACCACATCTAGTGACCCTGCACCACCACCACCTAGTGACCCTGCACCACCACCACCACCACCATCTAGTGACCCTGCACCACCACCACCACCACCACCACCTAGTGACCCTGCACCACCACCACCATCTAGTGACCCTGCACCACCACCACCACCTAGTGACCCTGCACCACCACCACCACCACCATCTAGTGACCCTGCACCACCACCACCACCATCTAGTGACCCTGCACCACCACCACCACCTAGTGACCCTGCACCACCACCACCACCTAGTGACCCTGCACCACCACCACCACCTAGTGACCCTGCACCACCACCACCACCTAGTGACCCTGCACCACCACCACCACCTAGTGACCCTGCACCACCACCACCACCTAGTGACCCTGCACCACCACCACCATCTAGTGACCCTGCACCACCACCACCATCTAGTGACCCTGCACCACCACCACCACCTAGTGACCCTGCACCACCACCACCACCTAGTGACCCTGCACCACCACCACCATCTAGTGACCCTGCACCACCACCACCACCTAGTGACCCTGCACCACCACCACCACCATCTAGTGACCCTGCACCACCACCACCACCATCTAGTGACCCTGCACCACCACCACCACCACCTAGTGACCCTGCACCACCACCACCACCTAGTGACCCTGCACCACCACCACCACAAAGTGACCCTGCACCACTACCACCACCTAGTGACCCTGCACCACCACCACCACCACCTAGTGACCCTGGCACCACCACCACCACCTAGTGACCCTGCACCACCAGCCACCACCTAGTGACCCTGCACCACCACCACCACCTAGTGACCCTGCACCACCACCACCATCTAGTGACCCTGCACCACCACCACCATCTAGTGACCCTGCACCACCACCACCACCTAGTGACCCTGCACCACCACCACCATCTAGTGACCCTGCACAACCACCACCACATAGTGACCCTGCACCCCCACCACCACCTAGTGACCCTGCACCACCACACCACCTAGTGACCCTGCACCACCACCACCACCACCATCTAGTGACCCTGCACCACCACCACCACCACCACCACCTAGTGACCCTGCACCACCACCACCATCTAGTGACCCTGCACCACCACCACCTACCTAGTGACCTCTGCACCACCACCACCACCACCATCTAGTGACCCTGCACCACCACCACCACCATCTAGTGACCCTGCACCACCACCACCACCTAGTGACCCTGCACCATCACCGACCATCTAGTGACCCTGCACCACCACCACCACCTAGTGACCCTGCACCACCACCACCACCTAGTGACCCTGCACCACCACCACCACCTAGTGACCCTGCACCACCACCACCATCTAGTGACCCTGCACCACCACCACCATCTAGTGACCCTGCACCATCACCACCACCTAGTGACCCTGCACCACCACCACCACCTAGTGACCCTGCACCACCACCACCATCTAGTGACCCTGCACCACCACCACCACCTAGTGACCCTGCACCACCACCACCACCATCTAGTGACCCTGCACCACCACCACCACCATCTAGTGACCCTGCACCACCACCACCACCATCTAGTGACCCTGCACCAAAACCACCACCTAGTGACCCTGCACCACCACCACCTAGTGACCCTGCACCACCACCACCACCTAGTGACCCTTCACCACCACCACCACCTAGTGACCCTGCACCACCACCACCACCACCCACCTAGTGACCCTGCACCACCACCACCTAGTGACCCTGCACCACCACCACCACCACCCACCTAGTGACCCCTGCACCACCACCACCATCTAGTGACCCTGCACCACCACCACCATCTAGTGACCCTGCACCACCACCACCTAGTGACCCTGCACCACCACCACCACCTAGTGACCCTGCACCACCACCACCACCTAGTGACCCTGCACCACCACCACCACCATCTAGTGACCCTGCACCACCACCACCACCTAGTGACCCCTGCACCACCACCACCATCTAGTGACCCTGCACCACCACCACCACCACCTAGTGACCCTGCACCACCACCACCACCAACTAGTGACCCTGCACCACCACCACCTAGTGACCCTGCACCACCACCACCACCAACTAGTGACCCTGCACCACCACCACCACCAACTAGTGACCCTGCACCACCACCACCTAGTGACCCTGCACCACCACCACCACCATCTAGTGACCCTGCACCACCACCACCATCTAGTGACCCTGCACCCACCACCACCACCTAGTGACCCTGCACCACCACCACCATCTAGTGACCCTGCACCACCACCACCACCTAGTGACCCTGCACCACCACCACCACCTAGTGACCCTGCACCACCACCACCACCACCTAGTGACCCTGCACCACCACCACCACCTAGTGACCCTGCACCACCACCACCACCTAGTGACCCTGCACCACCACCACCACGTAGTGACCCTGCACCACCACCACCATCTAGTGACCCTGCACCACCACCACCACCTAGTGACCCTGCACCACCACCACCATCTAGTGACCCTGCACCACCACCACCATCTAGTGACCCTGCACCACCACCACCACCTAGTGACCCTGCACCACCACCACCACCTAGTGACCCTGCACCACCACCACCTAGTGACCCTGCACCACCACGACCACCTAGTGACCCTGCACCACCACCACCACCACCTAGTGACCCTGCACCACCACCATCTAGTGACCCTGCACCACCACCACCACCTAGTGACCCTGCACCACCACCACCACCACCTAGTGACCCTGCACCACCACCTAGTGACCCTGCACCACCACCACCACCTAGTGACCCTGCACCACCACCTAGTGACCCTGCACCACCACCACCACCACCTAGTGACCCTGCACCACCACCATCTAGTGACCCTGCACCACCACCACCACCTAGTGACCCTGCACCACCACCACCACCTAGTGACCCTGCACCACCACCTAGTGACCCTGCACCACCACCACCACCTAGTGACCCTGCACCACCACCACCATCTAGTGACCCTGCACCCCCACCACCTAGTGACCCTGCACCACCACCACCATCTAGTGACCCTGCACCAACACCACCATCTAGTGACCCTGCACCCCCACCACCTAGTGAACCTGCACCACCACCACCACCTAGTGACCCTGAACCACCACCACCACCTAGTGACCCTGCACCACCACCACCATCTAGTGACCCTGCACCACCACCACCACCTAGTGACCCTGCACCACCACCACCATCTAGTGACCCTGCACCACCACCTAGTGACCCTGCACCACCACCACCACCACCACCTAGTGACCCTGCACCACCACCACCACCACTAGTGACCCTGCACCACCACTACCACCTAGTGACCCTGCACCACCACTACCACCTAGTGACCCTGCACCACCACCACCACCACCTAGTGACCCTGCACCACCACCACCACCTAGTGACCCTGCACCACCACCACCACCTAGTGACCCTGCACCACCACCACCACCTAGTGACCCTGCACCACCATCTAGTGACCCTGCACCACCACCACCATCTAGTGACCCTGCACCACCACCACCACCTAGTGACCCTGCACCACCACCACCACCTAGTGACCCTGCACCACCACCACCTAGTGACCCTGCACCACCACCACCTAGTGACCCTGCACCACCACCACCACCTAGTGACCCTGCACCACCACCATCTAGTGACCCTGCACCACCACCACCACCACCACCTAGTGACCCTGCACCACCACCAACACCTAGTGACCCTACACCACCACCACCACCTAGTGACCCTGCACCACCACCACCACCTAGTGACCCTGCACCACCACCACCTAGTTACCCTGCACCACCACCACCACCACCTAGTGACCCTGCACCACCACCACCACCTAGTGACCCTGCACCACCACCACCATCTAGTGACCCTGCACCACCACCACCACCACCTAGTGACCCTGCACCACCACCACCACCTAGTGACCCTGCACCACCACCACCACCTAGTGACCCTGCACCACCACCACCACCTAGTGACCCTGCACCACCACCAACCTAGTGACCCTGCACCACCACCACCTAGTGACCCTGCACCACCACCACCTAGTGACCCCTGCACCACCACCACCACCACCTAGTGACCCTGCACCACATTTTACATTTACATTTTAGTCATTTAGCAGACGCTCTTATCCAGAGCGACTTACAGTTAGTGAATACATATTTTTTTTTTTTTTTTTTTTTTTTTATACTGGCCCCCCGTGGGAAACGAACCCACAACATTTACATTTTTTACATTTTAGTCATTTAGCAGACGCTCTTATCCAGAGCGACTTACAGGAGCAATTAGGGTTAAGTGCCTTGCTTAAGGGCACATCGACAGATTTTTCACCTAGTCGGCTCGAGGGATTAGAACCAGCGACCTTTCGGTTACTGGCACAACGCTCTTACCCACCACCACCACCACCATCTAGTGACCCTGCACCACCACCACCACCATCTAGTGACCCTGCACCACCACCACCACCCTGCACCACCACCACCTAGTGACCCTGCACCACCACCACCACCTAGTGACCCTGCACCACCACCACCATCTAGTGACCCTGCACCACCACCACCATCTAGTGACCCTGCACCACCACCACCACCTAGTGACCCTGCACCACCACCACCACCTAGTGACCCTGCACCACCACCACCTAGTGACCCTGCACCACCACCACCACCTAGTGACCCTGCACCACCACCACCATCTAGTGACCCTGCACCACCACCACCATCTAGTGACCCTGCACCATCACCACCACCTAGTGACCCTGCACCACCACCACCACCTAGTGACCCTGCACCACCACCACCACCTAGTGACCCTGCACCACCACCACCACCTAGTGACCCTGCACCACCACCACCACCATCTAGTGACCCTGCACCACCACCACCACCATCTAGTGACCCTGCACCACCACCACCACCTAGTGACCCTGCACCACCACCACCTAGTGACCCTGCACGACCACCACCACCTAGTGACCCTGCACCACCACCACCACCACCTAGTGACCCTGCACCACCACCACCACCTAGTGACCCTGCACCACCACCACCTAGTGACCCTGCACCACCACCACCACCTAGTGACCCTGCACCACCACCACCATCTAGTGACCCTGCACCACCACCACCATCTAGTGACCCTGCACCACCACCACCTAGTGACCCTGCACCACCACCACCACCTAGTGACCCTGCACCACCACCACCACCTAGTGACCCTGCACCACCACCACCACCATCTAGTGACCCTGCACCACCACCACCACCTAGTGACCCTGCACCACCACCACCATCTAGTGACCCTGCACCACCACCACCACCTAGTGACCCTGCACCACCACCACCACCAACTAGTGACCCTGCACCACCACCACCTAGTGACCCTGCACCACCACCACCACCACCAACTAGTGACCCTGCACCACCACCACCACCAACTAGTGACCCTGCACCACCACCACCTAGTGACCCTGCACCACCACCACCACCATCTAGTGACCCTGCACCACCACCACCATCTAGTGACCCTGCACCACCACCACCACCTAGTGACCCTGCACCACCACCACCATCTAGTGACCCTGCACCACCACCACCACCTAGTGACCCTGCACCACCACCACCACCTAGTGACCCTGCACCACCACCACCACCACCTAGTGACCACTGCACCACCACCACCACCACCTAGTGACCCTGCACCAACACCACCACCATCTAGTGACCCTGCACCACCACCACCACCACCACTAGTGACCCTGCACCACCACCACCATCTAGTGACCCTGCACCACCACCACCACCTAGTGACCCCTGCACCACCACCACCACCACCATCTAGTGACCCTGCACCACCACCACCACCACCATCTAGTGACCCTGCACCACCACCACCACCAATCTAGTGACCCTGCCCACCACCACCACCATCTAGTGACCCTGCACCACCACCACCACCACCTAGTGACCCTGCACCACCACCACCATCTAGTGACCCTGCACCACCACCACCACCTAGTGACCCTGCACCACCACCACCACCTAGTGACCCTGCACCACCACCACCTAGTGACCCTGCACCACCACCACCACCTAGTGACCCTGCACCACCACCACCATCTAGTGACCCTGCACCACCACCACCATCTAGTGACCCTGCACCACCACCACCACCTAGTGACCCTGCACCACCACCACCACCTAGTGACCCTGCACCACCACCACCACCACCTAGTGACCCTGCACCACCACCACCACCTAGTGACCCTGCACCACCACCACCACCATCTAGTGACCCTGCACCACCACCACCACCTAGTGACCCTGCACCACCACCACCACCTAGTGACCCTGCACCACCACCACCACCTAGTGACCCTGCACCACCACCACCACCTAGTGACCCTGCACCACCACCACCACCATCTAGTGACCCTGCACCACCACCACCACCACCTAGTGACCCTGCACCACCACCACCATCTAGTGACCCTGCACGACCACCACCACCTAGTGACCCTGCACCACCACCACCACAAAGTGACCCTGCACCACCACCACCACCTAGTGACCCTGCACCACCACCACCACCTAGTGACCCTGCACCACCACCACCACCTAGTGACCCTGCACCACCACCACCTAGTGACCCTGCACCACCACCACCACCATCTAGTGACCCTGCACCACCACCACCACCACCACCTAGTGACCCTGCACCACCACCACCATCTAGTGACCCTGCACCACCACCACCACCTAGTGACCCTGCACCACCACCACCACCTAGTGACCCTGCACCACCACCACCTAGTGACCCTGCACCACCACCACCACCTAGTGACCCTGCACCACCACCACCATCTAGTGACCCTGCACCACCACCACCATCTAGTGACCCTGCACCATCACCACCACCTAGTGACCCTGCACCACCACCACCACCTAGTGACCCTGCACCACCACCACCACCTAGTGACCCTGCACCACCACCACCACTAGTGGACCCTGCACCACCACCACCACCACCTAGTGACCCTGCACCACCACCACCATCCTAGTTGACCCAGTGCCACCACCACCACCACCTCTAGTGACCCTGCACCACCACCACCACCTCTAGTGACCCTGCACCACCACTACCACCATAGTGACCCTGCACCACCACCACCAACCTAGTGAACCCTGCACCACCACCACCACCACCTAGTGACCCTGCACCACCACCACCACCACCTAGTGACCCTGCACCAACCACCACCATCTAGTGACCCCTGCACGCACACCACCACCACCTAGTGACCCTGCACCACCACCACCATCTAGTGACCCTGCACCACCACCACCACCTAGTGACCCTGCACCACCACCACTCATCTAGTGACCCTGCACCACCACCACCACCTAGTGACCCTGCACCACCACCACCTAGTGACCCTGCACCACCACCACCACCTAGTGACCCTGCACCACCACCACCACCTAGTGACCCTGCACCACCACCACCACCACCTAGTGACCCTGCACCACCACCACCATCTAGTGACCCTGCACCACCACCACCACCTAGTGACCCTGCACCACCACCACCACCTAGTGACCCTGCACCACCACCACCACCTAGTGACCCTGCACCACCACCACCACCTAGTGACCCTTGCACCACCACCACCCACCTAGTGACCCTGCACCACCACCACCACCTAGTGACCCTGCACCACCACCACCACCTAGTGACCCTGCACCACCACCACCTAGTGACCCTGCACCACCACCACCACCTAGTGACCCTGCACCACCACCACCTAGTGACCCTGCACCACCACCACCACCTAGTGACCCTGCACCACCACCACCACCTAGTGACCCTGCACCACCACCACCACCTAGTGACCCCTGCACCACCACCACCACCTAGTGACCCTGCACCACCACCACCACCTAGTGACCCTGCACCACCACCACCTAGTGACCCTGCACCACCACCACCACCTAGTGACCCTGCCACCACCACCACCACCTAGTGACCCTGCACCACCACCACCACCTAGTGACCCTGCACCACCACCACCACCACTAGTGACCCTGCACCACCACCACCACACCATAGTGACCCTGCACCACCACCACCATCTAGTGACCCTGCACCACCACCACCACCTAGTGACCCTGCACCACCACCACCATCTAGTGACCCTGCACCACCACCACCACCTAGTGACCCTGCACCACCACCACCACCTAGTGACCCTGCACCACCACCACCTAGTGACCCTGCACCACCACCACCACCTAGTGACCCTGCACCACCACCACCATCTAGTGACCCTGCACCACCACCACCACCTAGTGACCCTGCACCACCACCACCACCTAGTGACCCTGCACCACCACCACCACCTAGTGACCCTGCACCACCACCACCACCTAGTGACCCTGCACCACCACCACCACCTAGTGACCCTGCACCACCACCACCACCACCTAGTGACCCTGCACCACCACCACCATCTAGTGACCCTGCACCACCACCACCACCTAGTGACCCTGCACCACCACCACCACCTAGTGACCCTGCACCACCACCACCACCTAGTGACCCTGCACCACACCACCACCTAGTGACCCTGCACCACCACCACCACCTAGTGACCCTGCACCACCACCTAGTGACCCTGCACCACCACCACCACCTAGTGACCCTGCACCACCATCTAGTGACCCTGCACCACCACCACCATCTAGTGACCCTGCACCACCACCACCTAGTGACCCTGCACCACCACCACCACCTAGTGACCCTGCACCACCACCACCACCTAGTGACCCTGCACCACCACCACCATCTAGTGACCCTGCACCACCACCACCACCTAGTGACCCTGCACCACCACCACCATCTAGTGACCCTGCACCACCATCTAGTGACCCTGCACCACCAACACCACCACCTAGTGACCCTGCACCACCACCACCACCACCTAGTGACCCTGCACCACCACTACCACCTAGTGACCCTGCACCACCACCACCACCACCTAGTGACCCTGCACCACCACCACCACCTAGTGACCCTGCACCACCACCACCATCTAGTGACCCTGCACCACCACCACCACCTAGTGACCCTGCACCACCACCACCATCTAGTGACCCTGCACCACCACCACCACCTAGTGACCCTGCACCACCACCACCTAGTGACCCTGCACCACCACCACCACCTAGTGACCCTGCACCACCACCACCATCTAGTGACCCTGCACCACCACCACCATCTAGTGACCCTGCACCACCACCTAGTGACCCTGCACCACCACCACCACCTAGTGACCCTGCACCACCACCACCTAGTGACCCTGCACCACCACCTAGTGACCCTGCACCACCACCACCACCTAGTGACCCTGCACCACCACCACCACCTAGTGACCCTGCACCACCACCACCTAGTGACCCTGCACCACCACCACCACCTAGTGACCCTGCACCACCACCACCACCTAGTGACCCTGCACCACCACCACCACCTAGTGACCCTGCACCACCACCACCACCACCTAGTGACCCTGCACCACCACTACCACCTAGTGACCCTGCACCACCACCACCACCTAGTGACCCTGCACCACCACCACCACCATCTAGTGACCCTGCACCACCACCACCATCTAGTGACCCTGCACCACCACCACCACCTAGTGACCCTGCACCACCACCACCATCTAGTGACCCTGCACCACCACCACCACCTAGTGACCCTGCACCACCACCACCTAGTGACCCTGCACCACCACCACCACCTAGTGACCCTGCACCACCACCACCATCTAGTGACCCTGCACCACCACCACCATCTAGTGACCCTGCACCACCACCACCACCTAGTGACCCTGCACCACCACCACCACCTAGTGACCCTGCACCACCACCACCTAGTGACCCTGCACCACCACCTAGTGACCCTGCACCACCACCACCACCTAGTGACCCTGCACCACCACCATCTAGTGACCCTGCACCACCACCACCACCACCTAGTGACCCTGCACCACCACCACCACCTAGTGACCCTGCACCACCACCACCATCTAGTGACCCTGCACCACCACCACCACCTAGTGACCCTGCACCACCACCACCACCTAGTGACCCTGCACCACCACCACCACCTAGTGACCCTGCACCACCACCACCTAGTGACCCTGCACCACCACCACCTAGTGACCCTGCACCACCACCACCACCACCTAGTGACCCTGCACCACCACCACCATCTAGTGACCCTGCACCACCACCACCTAGTGACCCTGCACCACCACCACCATCTAGTGACCCTGCACCACCACCACCACCTAGTGACCCTGCACCACCACCACCACCACCTAGTGACCCTGCACCACCACCACCACCTAGTGACCCTGCACCACCACCACCACCTAGTGACCCTGCACCACCATCTAGTGACCCTGCACCACCACCACCATCTAGTGACCCTGCACCACCACCACCTAGTGACCCTGCACCACCACCACCACCTAGTGACCCTGCACCACCACCACCACCTAGTGACCCTGCACCACCACCACCACCTAGTGACCCTGCACCACCACCACCTAGTGACCCTGCACCACCACCACCACCTAGTGACCCTGCACCACCACCACCACCTAGTGACCCTGCACCACCACCACCACCTAGTGACCCTGCACCACCACCACCACCATCTAGTGACCCTGCACCACCACCACCACCACCTAGTGACCCTGCACCACCACCACCACCTAGTGACCCTGCACCACCACCACCACCATCTAGTGACCCTGCACCACCACCACCACCACCTAGTGACCCTGCACCACCACCACCACCTAGTGACCCTGCACCACCACCACCACCTAGTGACCCTGCACCACCACCACCACCATCTAGTGACCCTGCACCACCACCACCACCACCTAGTGACCCTGCACCACCACCACCAACTAGTGACCCTGCACCACCACCACCACCTAGTGACCCTGCACCACCACCACCACCTAGTGACCCTGCACCACCACCACCTAGTGACCCTGCACCACCACCACCACCTAGTGACCTTGCACCACCACCACCACCTAGTGACCCTGCACCACCACCACCACCTAGTGACCCTGCACCACCACCACCACCACCTAGTGACCCTGCACCACCACCACCACCTAGTGACCCTGCACCACCACCTAGTGACCCTGCACCCCCACCACCACCTAGTGACCCTGCACCACCACCACCACCTAGTGACCCTGCACCACCACCACCTAGTGACCCTGCACCACCACCACCAGATGATGAGGACTTTCAGACCCTTTGAGAAGGTTAAGTCCTTGTTTATTCAGCCATTGGGTTAAGAGCAGATGATGAGGACTTTCAGACCTTCTTTGTATTCTGTACATTCTCCTTCATGTTATTGGTTCTGGACTATGCTTTTGATGCTGAAGATATAA
>CM062504.1:4515101-4537601 GCA_031479575.1 Coregonus ussuriensis | reverse complement strand
GACTCCCCTCTTCTGGCCAATCACCAGTCTCCCCTCGGGCGTCACCCTCCAAGCGGCACATTTCAAATAACATCATAAACCATCCCCCCTCTGGCCTAAACAACCAACATTCCATTTCGTCATGAAAAACATTTAACAAAGGCATAATCTTCAGATACGATATTCCCCCCTTTCGAGACGAAATAAACGTCTCGAAACCAAACAGAATAAGATTATGACTATTAACCATCTATCTCATTGAGTATCTTTAACATTAAACCAAACACATTCTCCTCTAGAGTGTAAATACCTTTCTATGAAATACCTGTTTATGAAGTGTGAATCCATTACTATGACATATGAAGAAATCTCTATGGAGTGTAAGAGCGAAAAACTGTCCAGCAGCCATCCATCCATATCAATCAAGACAGTAAAATTCTCTCACGGTCCCTCTGCCCCAGGCAACCACCGTCGGTACTCCAGATAACCTCATTAACCATGTAAATACATTTGAAACTATGATGCCATTAAATACACATGTTTCCCCTGCAAACAAAATCCTATCCAGAAACATCCACTCTCAGGCTGGTCAACCCATAGGACCTGAAAGGGAATCTCTCCCTGCTTAAACCTTCTGTCCCTAAACCCCATCGAAATAAACACAAAAGCATCTAAGATCCTCATCTGCATTCAATAACATCAAACATCATTCTACCAAAATTAATACCTAAGAATATGACACAATTATGTATTACACATGTCTATATTTCATTGCCAACACTGGAATGTAGTCCACTACACTTCATCTCCCTGTAGTGTCCTCTTCCAATGGACTTGTTGATGATGGAATCAGCCACACCCTCCTTGTTTCATCTCCTCCAGTCATATTGTCCCTTCATATTGTCTTTGTTTGAGTATTCCAATCTCCACATGTTCTCCCAAATGCTTCTGGAATGACAAGAAAATAAACGACCAAACAGTATCTTTTCCAAAAAACACCTTCAAATTAAACATCAATATCCACTAAGACTATAAAACTGATATATAAATGATGTATGAATCACATTAACCTATCCCCTCCTTGACTCATAAATCATACTAAAATCATACTAAAAAAATGTTTTCCTTGAAACAATAAAAATAAAATGATCAAATAATCAAAAAAAGGATATTTATCCATTCAGTAGTCCATCTAGACCCCCTCGTTCGTCTTCGTCCAGATCCGGAACAGTCAACACCGGCATCATTCTCCAACCTATTTCAATCTCATAGCTTCCTCAAAAGTCAGTAACATATTACACAGTGCTATCAAAGCTGTCATTAACCCATCACTGCCCCTACTGGCCTAATTGATCTTGCAACCAAATCCTTTCAAATGCATCCCTTATAATGCATCTATAACCCCAGTGATATTATCTGAACTATCTGGACTCAAAAGATAACTAATATTTATCAATATGATCTTCCCAAATGTTACACCATACCATGAATAAAGTCCCCCCTTCTCCCTTAGACTTATTCTTCAATGATAGGCTTGAAGACTATGACATGTCGCCATGTCACCCTTTTAACCCTAGATTTAGCTGTGTCCAATGCTATCCCTCTTATAATGGTAAAACCTCATATGGAAGCTTCAACGTTGACATGTAACCAAATCCCGTTCCATCCCTAATATAAGTATATATATGCTTTATCACCCCCAAACCCCTAAATATCTCTAAAATTCCACATAGTCACATTGTCAGTCAAAAGCTAATCGTTTAATCATCAACGTCCTGCTCGTCTTACTACCTGGTCCATAAAAATTACATTATATTTGTCATCTCTAACCTTATGTTCATGCTTACCCAAAGTTATCATATAACATCCCAATATGATATTCCTATAAACATACCCTTTACCTCATATGTTTTATTAGAACAACAACAACTTTTATCCCTACTGTTTCACCTGAATACTTCAGGTTTCCACTGTTACCTGACTTTACTTTCCATCTAACAATTCCCATAGGGTAATCCATTTACCCAAGAACACTACTTAAACCTAAGCTTAAACCACTGTTCTGACAACGACATTATTTTATCTGTCAATGACTGTTGCCAATTCCACAGTCATGACAAAGCTCAAGACTGACCCACACCCGACAGAGGCTGCGCAACCGTAACAGGCCTGGGATGGAATTCTCAACAGACATGGACCCTCAAGATTCCTCACTGACCTTACAGAATGAGTTAATCTATCTCTAACTTTCACAACAGAGGAACGAGCAGCACTGATCAGATGCCCCCCCCCCCTGTCATCAAAATCAAAAGACCCCATCCTGCAGCTTCCATGATGAATCTCTATTCTCCATTTCAGATTAATCTATATTGTTTCTATTAGTATCTGCTCTCCTATTTTAATCCTATTCGTACTATCATTGACAGCCCTCTCCATCCGTAACATAAACTCCTGAGTCATTAATCTCTTTCCAAAGTTACCATTAACGTCGTTGATTTAGTTGATGAATTAAAACCCTTAATTCCTTCTAATGGAAAAGCTACCCATATCCTATGTGTATTATTCACTGTTGGAGTGACTACTGTAATAAACTTATCCTTAACTCCCTCTGTGACTGTGGAAACTTCTACAGACTTCAAATCTTCCATTATAGGCGTCACCTTAACCCATAATTCCTAACCGGAACAAATTCTAATGCTTGCCCTAAATAAGTACACATATATTCTCCCTAACCTTTCTCTATAACATTACGCAACATAGGTGAACAGTCACTCCTAACCCTCTTCTAAACTATACCTCCTTTTACTCCTGGTCCTGATAACAATACTTATTCTCCATAATTATCTCTCCATATGGGAGGAACGTCCCCATCCTAAACACTAATAAGTATTTTTCCCCTAAAATTGGTGCTGTATTGGTTTCCTTATAATCAAATGCGATATATTTATGACTTTAATACCTATCAATGTTGAAAGAGTTAACTTGCTTCTCACTGTTGTTATAATAGATTGAAGTGTTAATGTCCTTATTTACTCCTAGTTTTCCCCCAGTTTTCCCCTAAGACTTTGAACTCTTTCCTTGTATTTCCATCCATCACCACTAGTGTCACTTTTTCCCCAAATCTCAGTCCTATCTCTAAATCCCTGACTTTCAAACTTTTGGATTACACAAAATACACCTATAATGACCTTGATCTCCCTGCTGGAAACTGTAAATATAGATACTCAATGACCCTCAAATCATTCAGCAACACATACTTTCTCAATGCATCTGCTCCTAACCGATTTAAACTCCTACCATATCTTCCCACTAAACTTTAAAATGTCCTTCCTCACTGTTCTCTCTCTGTCTTACTACTAACTTTGAAACTTAGCTTACTGTCTTAGAGTCCCTTCAACCTAGCCTACCCCTAACTTATTTTAATCTAATCTTTTCTCTCATAACATTTAACTTTTTCCCCTAATTTTCACAAAATCCCTTACCACCAAATTTGTAGAATATGTGATTGGGAAAGTTCCCCACCTGCTTCTGACTCATTACACACAGACTTGGCAAAACGACTAAACACCTTTTAGCCTAACCTCAAATCTCTTGGTGTAAGGATGTAACCCAGAATAACAGTCACTCTATTAAGTTTATTTTCCCAGACAGATTGTCTAACAGGTAATCTAATACATTATCATCCTTCCTATGATATTATCTTTTCAGCAAATGATTCCCAAAAAACCCTACTTCTTAAAATATTCTACCAGACAGTCAGTCGTCTAGTGTACATCTTATTGTACAATTCAATTCTCTTCCCAACACTACAATAACAGTATCTTCTAATATTAGTACTTTAAGAGTAAGTACTACCTCAAATCCCTATCCTAATTAGTTATCAATTAGTGAGATGTTTAACCTCTTTAGGCTGAACACAGATAAGTTTTCCCCTATTCACTATCCCTTCTAATGGTCGGTTGTTTCAACTGTTAGCTATTTTCTCTTCTTCTCTAATCGATGCTCTCAGCAATGCACCCCTTCCGGATCTCCTAGGTACTAACAGGTGATCTTGAATTGCCCCTGTATCTTCCTTAAAAATGTTCTCTGTTCTTCCTCCTGACTTGTTGCATTAACAGGTAAAGTACCCAATCTGTCCATAATTATACCAATCTTCTGAAAGTTGCTGAAAGTGTAGCTGAAATATTCCTCCTTCTTCTTTGTTCTTCTCCCTCTCCAATTCTGTGTCTGTCCAGAAACTGGCGGTCGATATGGAACATCTGGTCCCCCCTTGGCTGGTACAATTGTCTTTGATATTGTTCAGTTAAAGCTGTAACAGTGATTGTTGATTTGATTCACTCTGATTCTTCATAACCAACACTTCTTTTCTTCTTCTCCACCACCAGTTATAAGTTGTATTTGATTGAGTTTTCTTCGTCCGGTTCTTCTCGTTGTGGACCTATCAGTATTCTTCAAAAGGTTATCTTCTAAGTTCTGTTCTTGAAATATCATCTTCTTACCAGTGGCCTTTCCTTTGGCCTCACTGTATTATTCTTCTCCTTCAATTCTTGAGGTCTTCATCCAGTCGTGTTATCTTCATCTTTCCGAACCTCATTCTTCTCTTCGTTTCCAGACATCTCGGTTTTTCTTCCTTCTGGAGTTTTGATTCATCTTCATCGCATCGTCGTTTCTGCTTGTATTCGTCTTCATCTCTGATGCCATAATCACCATGCTAGATAATCACTGAAAGCTTCCTTCTCGTAAGGTGGGTGTCTTTCTGCTGAATCTATATGTGAGAAAGGTGTACTAACCTCTGCCATTAGTCTCTCCTAACACTACCTTAGTTAAATAATTACTATTTTAGTCAATTTTCCCCTATATCAACCCTTTTAAATTCCTTTATTGTGAACTATGTTATTCTAGACTGTATAGCCTAAAGCTTACCCCCTTAAATTATTAATATAACCCTAACAACTCCAAATAAATCCTGACTAATTAAACCCAATTTTATTCCTATATCCTATGTCACCAACTTATCAATTAGTGTTGAGTATATTACCACAACCCATCAAATGCAAGTAAATTAGTCAACTTCAAAGCAATCCCAAAAACAAAACCTCTAACCCCAATAAGTATTTTTATAAATTCCATTGTTTAATATGCACCCAAGTATCTTAATTGTCGAATAATGTCAGTACCTGATTCCCAACCCAATTCCAATCAAACCCCAGTTATGCACAGAGCCACCAAAATACAATTTTTAATGAAATCGTATTTGCCAAGCCTATGTAAAAATGGTCATAACATCACATATTCTGTTAGGATGATCTTGTGTACTAGCCTGATATCTGATCCTCTGCTGCGTCATGTGACGTCACGCCACGCACCCGTCAGCCCCTCCTCTCTCTCTCTCGTCTCACCTCGCCGTTCCATGTTCCTCTCATATTTCACAAAAACATAGAAACACACACGATTTCAGCAGTTAATGCAATCACTGAGTATTTCCAACCATTCAATATTCATTCGTTCTACATTATTCACTCTAAGACTAAACTCAGAATTAAATAGATCGCTCAAAAACCTTTTTTTATTTTAATCCGTTATTTAATTATTTAATTAAATGTATTATAATCCGCTACCATATATCTAATTTATAAATTCAATAGGTCCCAAAACAAGTTTCATCTTAACCAATCGCAGTTTAAACTAGAATCATCGTGTTAAAATTTCTCCTCTGTCTATTTTCCCTTGCCGGGTAACGCCAAATGGGACCTATGACCTGTACCCCACCATTTTGTTTTGTAGGCTTAGCCCACCCTCATTTCGTAGTTTTTAGCCCCGTAAAATCAACACGTGTCCTAATCTCATGTCATAAACTCCCCCTTTCTGTAGGGTAGTGTTGCAAAATTAAACGCATGCGCACAGCCATTCAAGCCCATGCTTACTACACAATAGAACGCCCCAATAGAACGCCAGCATCCTACCTCAGTTTCTCTATTTTACACTTACAATCAGACAATTACACAACAGACCTTACATTTGCGTAGAACTCTGAATTCCACCCAAATGCAAACAAATTTAAGAGGCTTGAATCCATCGCAATGGACCTCCAAGGATACGTTAGCATGTAGCACCCAACACAATTAGCATTAGCATTTACCTTAGCCACTATGTAGAAATGTAGCATGATTCACACTTTAGCATTGAAACAATCCAGCATTAGCCACGAGGTACCACGTTGCCCAAACCAATCCAGCATCAGCCTCAGCTTCTAGCTAACTGCGGCTTACTACACAATCCCACATCCTGCGCTTCAACCCCATCATTGTCCAACGTTACCAATGAAATAACCCCATCATTGTCCAACGTTACCAATGAAATAACCCCATCATTGTCCAACGTTACCAATGAAATAACCCCATCATTGTCCAACGTTACCAATGAAATAACCCCATCATTGTCCAACGTTACCAATGAAATAACCCCATCATTGTCCAACGTTACCAATGAAATAACCCCATCATTGTCCAACGTTACCAATGAAATAACTCTCTACTGTTCCTTTTGCTCTAAATTTGTCATTGCCACCAGTCACCAATGAAATATAAATTTTAGCAGACTCCAGTCGACCAGCAACAACGCCACCTGAGGCCAGGTCATAATGGAACATCTCTCCCGTGTACACAAGTCATATCCAATCTAACCAACTCCGAAGCGGTAAGAACACACTCACCCTTTTTCGGCCATGCTTCAGAGAGAGTTAGGCCGGCGGTTGACTGAAACAAGGAAGAGACGCAAAACCAGCCCCACGTTGGGCGCCATTATGTCGTATATGATGAATGGTGGCAATTATTGCTTGTCAACAAAGAGTTCGCCATGCTGCATCGTGTTAGAGGCTTTTATTAAAATCACGAATTTACAGCTTAGATACAGACTCGCGATGTCCGGAGAACGGCTCCCAAATTGCTATGACCGTTCTAACGTCTCATCGTTTAACCCCTATTTATAAACAATGCAAAAAGAGGAGTGACTCCCCTCTTCTGGCCAATCACCAGTCTCCCCTCGGGCGTCACCCTCCAAGCGGCACATTTCAAATAACATCATAAACCATCCCCCCTCTGGCCTAAACAACCAACATTCCATTTCGTCATGAAAAACATTTAACAAAGGCATAATCTTCAGATACGATACCACAACACAGCTTCTTCTGAAACTACAACACAGCTTCTTCTGAAACCACAACACAGCTTCTGAAACCACAACACAGCTTCTTCTGAAACTACAACACAGCTTCTTCTGAAACCACAACACAGCTTCTGAAACCACAACACATATTCTGAAACCACAACACAGCTTCTGAAACCACAACACAGCTTCTGAAACCACAAGACAGCTTCTTCTGAAACCACAACACAGCTTCTTCTGAAACTACAACACAGCTTCTTCTGAAACTACAACACAGCTTCTTCTGAAACCACAACACAGCTTCTTCTGAAACTACAACACAGCTTCTTCTGAAACTACAACACAGCTTCTTCTGAAACCACAACACAGATTCTGAAACCACAACACAGCTTCTGAAACCACAACACAGATTCTGAAACCACAACACAGATTCTGAAACCACAACACAGCTTATTCTTGGCTGTAGCCACAAACTCCTATCTGAGTCAGTGGCTGTGTCCCAAATGGCACCCTATTCCCTATAGTACACTACTTTTGACTAGATCCCTGTGGGCCCCTATGAACCCTGGTCAAAAGTAGTGCACCATATAGGGAATAGGATTCCATTTGGGACGTAGCCTGTAAGTGAGTTCTGTGTCAACAGTTCTTGACCTGCGACAACATAAAGGTTGACCCTATCTTGCAACAAACAAAGAGGGTTCTGTTGTGTATGTGTTGAACCTTATACTATGTTGTCAAGTCATAATATCACTGGAAATGGCAGCAAACGTCTTTAAATAGGCCTGTGTGTCTTTAAATAGGCCCGTGTGTCTTTAAATAGGCCCGTGTGTCTTTAAATAGGCCTGTGTGTCTTTAAATAGGCCTGTGTGTCTTTAAATAGGCCTGTGTGTCTTTAAATAGGTATGTGTGTCTTTAAAATGGTCTGTGTGTCTTTAAATAGGCCTGAGAGTCTTTAAATAGGCCTGGGTGTCTTTATATAGGCCTGTGTGTCTTTAAATAGGCCTGTGTGTCTTTAAATAGGCCAGTGTGTCTTTAAATAGGCATGTGTGTCTTTAAATAGGCCTGTGTGTCTTTGAACAGTCATGTGTGTCTTTAAATAGGCCTGAGAGTCTTTAAATAGGCCTGAGAGTCTTTAAATAGGCCCGTGTGTCTTTAAATAGGCCTGTGTGTCTTTAAATAGGCCTGTGTGTCTTTAAACAGGCCTGTGTGTCTTTAAATAGGCCTGAGAGTCTTTAAACAGGCATGTGTGTCTTTAAATAGGCCCGTGTGTCTTTAAACAGTCATGTGTGTCTTTAAATAGGCCTGAGAGTCTTTAAATAGGCCTGAGAGTCTTTAAATAGGCCCGTGTGTCTTTAAATAGGCATGTGTGTCTTTAAATAGGCCTGTGTGTCTTTAAACAGGCCTGTGTGTCTTTAAATAGGCCTGAGAGTCTTTAAATAGGCCTGTGTGTCTTTAAACAGGCCTGTGTGTCTTTAAATAGGCCTGTGTGTCTTTAAATAGGCCTGTGTGTCTTTAAACAGGCCCGTGTGTCTTTAAACAGGCCTGTGTGTCTTTAAATAGGCCTGTGTGCATTATCACAGGTGTGTCTTTAAACAGGTCTGTGTGTCTTTAAACAGGCCTGTGTGTCTTTAAGCAGGCCTGTGTGTCTTTAAATAGGCCTGTGTGCCTTTAAATAGGCCTGTGTGTCTTTAAATAGGCCTGTGTGTCTTTAAACAGGCATGTGTGTCTTTAAACAGGCCTGTGTGTCTTTAAATAGGCCTGTGTGTCTTTAAACAGGCCCGTGTGTCTTTAAACAGGCCTGTGTGTCTTTAAACAGGCCTGTGTGTCTTTAAATAGGCCTGTGTGCCTTTAAATAGGCCTGTGTGTCTTTAAATAGGCCTGTGTGTCTTTAAACAGGCATGTGTGTCTTTAAACAGGCCTGTGTGTCTTTAAATAGGCCTGTGTGTCTTTAAACAGGCTTGTGTGTCTTTAAATAGGCCTGTGTGTCTTTAAATAAGCCTGTGTGTCTTTAAAGGGGGTGACACTCTAGATCCAAATTGCTACAGACCTATATCCATCCTGCCCTGCCTTTCGAAAGTATTCGAAAGCCAAGTTAACAAACAGATAATCAACCATTTCGAATACCACCGTACCTTCTCCGCTATGCAATCCGGTTTCCGAGCTGGTCACAGGTGCACTTCAGCCACGCTCAAGGTCCTAAACGATATTATAACCGCGATTGATAATAGACAGTACTGTGCAGCCGTCTTCATCGACCTGGCCAAGGCTTTCGACTCTGTCAACCACCGCATTCTTATTGGCAGACTAAATAGCCTTGGTTTCTCAAATGACTGCCTCGCCTGGTTCACCAACTACTTCTCAGATAGAGTTCAGTGTGTCAAATCGGAGGGCCTGTTGTCTGGACCTATGGCAGTCTCTATGGGGGTGCCACAGGGTTCAATTCTTGGGCCGACACTTTTCTCCGTGTATATCAATGATGTCGCTCTTGTCTTGCTGCTGGTGACTCTCAGATCCACCTCTACGCAGACGACACCATTTTGTATACATCTGGCCCTTCATTGGACACTGTGTTAACAAACCTCCAAATGAGCTTCAATGCCATACAACAATCCTTCAGTAGCCTCCAACTGCTCTTAAACACTAGTAAAACTAAATGCATGCTTTTCAATCGAACCCTGCTGGCACCCGCCCACCCGACTAGAATCACCACTCTTGACGGGTCTGACCTAGAGTATGTGGACAACTACAAATACCTAGGTGTCTGGTTAGACTGTAAACTCAACTTCCAGACTCACATAAAGAATCTCCAATCCAAAGTTAAATCTAGAATCGGCTTCCTATTTCGCAACAAAGCCTCCTTCACTCATGCTGCCAAACATGCCCTCGTAAAACTGACTATCCTACCGATCCTTGACTTCGGCGATGTCATTTACAAAATAGCCTCCAACACTCTACTCAGCAAATTGGATGTAGTCTATCACAGTGCCATCCGTTTTGTCTCCAAAGCCCCATACACTACCCACCACTGTGACCTGTACGCTCTTGTTGGCTGGTCCTCACTACATGTTCGTCGTCAAACCCACTGGCTCCAGGCCATCTATAAATCACTACTAGGCAAATCCCCGCCTTATCTTAGCTCATTGGTCACCATAGCAGCACCCACCCGTAGTCTGCGCTCCAGCAGGTATATCTCACTGGTCATTCCCAAAGCCAACACCTCCTTTGGCCGCCATTCCTTCCAGTTCTCTGCTGCCAATGACTGGAACGAATTGCAAAAATCTCTGAAGCTGGAGACTCTTATCTCCCTCAATAACTTTAAGCATCAGTTGTCAGAGCACCTTACCGATCACTGCACCTGTACACAGCCCATCTGAAATTAGCCCACCCAACTACCTCATCCCTATATTGTTATTTATTTTGCTCTTTTGCACCCCAGTATCTCTATTTGCACATCTAGCATTCCAGTGTTAATACTATTGTAATTATTCTGCACTATAGCCTATTTACTGCCTTACCTCCATAACTTGCTACATTTGCACACACTGTATATATATTTTCTGTTGTATTTCTGACTTTATGTTTTTTACCCCATATGTAACTCTGTTGTTTTTTATTGCACTACTATGCTTTATCTTGGCCAGGTCGCAGTTGTAAATGAGAACCTGTTCTCAACTGGCTTACCTGGTTAAATAAAGGTGAAATAAAATAAAAATAAAAAAATAGGCCTGTGTGTCTTTAAATAGGCCTGTGTGTCTTTAAATAGGCATGTGTGTCTTTAAATAGGCCTGTGTGTCTTTAAACAGGCCTGTGTGTCTTTAAACAGGCCTGTGTGTCTTTAAATAGGCCTGTGTGCATTATCACAGGTGTGTCTTTAAACAGGCCTGTGTGTCTTTAAATAGGCCTGTGTGCCTTTAAATAGGCCTGTGTGTCTTTAAATAGGCCTGTGTGTCTTTAAATAGGCCTGTGTGTCTTTAAACAGGCCCGTGTGTCTTTAAATAGGCCCGTGTGTCTTTAAACAGGCCTGTGTGCCTTTAAACAGGCCTGTGTGTCTTTAAATAGGCATGTGTGTCTTTAAATAGGCCTGTGTGTCTTTAAACAGGCCTGTGTGCATTATCACAGGTGTGTCTTTAAACAGGCCTGTGTGTCTTTAAACAGGCCTGTGTGTCTTTAAACAGGCCTGTGTGCCTTTAAACAGGCCTGTGTGTCTTTAAACAGGCCTGTGTGTCTTTAAACAGGTCTGTGTGCCTTTAAATAGGCCCGTGTGTCTTTAAATAGGCCTGTGTGTCTTTAAATAGGCCCGTGTGTCTTTAAATAGGCCCGTGTGTCTTTAAATAGGCCCGTGTGTCTTTAAATAGGCCTGTGTGTCTTTAAATAGGCCCGTGTGTCTTTAAACAGGCCTGTGTGCCTTTAAACAGGCCTGTGTGTCTTTAAATAGGCATGTGTGTCTTTAAATAGGCCTGTGTGTCTTTAAACAGGCCTGTGTGCATTATCACAGGTGTGTCTTTAAACAGGCCTGTGTGTCTTTAAACAGGCCTGTGTGTCTTTAAACAGGCCTGTGTGCCTTTAAACAGGCCTGTGTGTCTTTAAACAGGCCTGTGTGTCTTTAAACAGGTCTGTGTGCCTTTAAATAGGCCCGTGTGTCTTTAAATAGGCCTGTGTGTCTTTAAATAGGCCCGTGTGTCTTTAAATAGGCCCGTGTGTCTTTAAATAGGCCCGTGTGTCTTTAAATAGGCCTGTGTGTCTTTAAAAAGGCCTGTGTGTCTTTAAATAGACCTGTGTGTCTTTAAATAGGCCTGTGTGCATTATCACAGGTGTGTCTTTGTACTGTAAAGATCCCAAGGCCATGTTCTGTCCTCCCTAGAGTCCTCACGTATGTGATGCGAGATGACATTGTGTTACTGCACCAGACCAAGAAATGTTCTAGCCTGCTGTCAGACAGAGAAACAGAGAACGAGTGAGAGACTCCAACCTTGTTGTGTTTTACGTTGGGTGTTTTCCAAAAGGCACTCTATTCCCTATCAAAGTGCACTACTTTGGACCATGGCCCGTAGTTGAATAGGGTGCTATATAAAAGGGTGTTTTATTGCTCAAGGCAATTAGTCTGGATGAGAAGGGGTTAGACTCAGGGGTGAGAATAGAGGGAGGGGAAGGTTGGACCAAGAGTCGTGATCTGAAAGGAGAAAAACAACAGTGAAAGAGAGGATATGATGTCATAAATACCCTCCTTGCTGGCTCTTGAGGAAAACAACAGTGAAAGAGAGGATATGATGTCATAAACACCCTCCTGGCTGGCTCTTGAGGAAAACAACAGTGAAAGAGAGGATATGATGTCATAAACACCCTCCTGGCTGGTTCCTGAGGAAAACGACAGTGAAAGAGAGGATATGATGTCGAGTGGCGCAGTGGTCCCGAGTGGTGCAGCGGTCTAAGGCACTGCATCTCAGTGCTTGAGGCGTCACTACAGACCCCCTGGTTCGATTCCAGGCTGTATCACAACCGGTCGTGATTGGGAGTCCCATAGGGCGGCGCACAATTGGCCCAGCGTCGTCCGGGTTTGGCAGGTGTAGGCCGTCATTGTAAATAATAATTTGTTCTTAACTGACTTGCCTCGTTAAATAAAGGTTAAATAAAAAATACCCTCCTGGCTGGCTCTTGAGGAAAACAACAGTGAAAGAGAGGATATGATGTCATAAATACCCTCCTGGCTGGCTCTTGAGGAAAACAA
This sequence comes from Coregonus ussuriensis, assembly GCA_031479575.1. Lineage (NCBI taxonomy): Eukaryota > Metazoa > Chordata > Actinopteri > Salmoniformes > Salmonidae > Coregonus > Coregonus ussuriensis. The sequence continues at coordinate 4,524,733 of CM062504.1, read as the reverse complement.
CAGTGAAAGAGATGATATGATGTCATAAATACCCTCCTGGCTGGCTCTTGAGGAAAACAACAGTGAAAGAGTGAATATGATGTCATAAATACCCTCCTGGCTGGCTCTTGAGGAAAACAACAATGAAAGAGAGGATATGATGTCATAAATACCCTCCTGGCTGGCTCTTGAGGAAATGAACAGTGAAAGAGAGGATATGATGTCATGAATACCCTCCTGGCTGGCTCTTCCTCCTGGCTGGCTCTTGAGTGCCCATCTGTGCTGGACTTTAAAACATCCACATGAATGAAAGAGATCACAAATACATGAGATGTTATTTTGGACTATGGGCTACCAAATAAAACGTTGTGAAAGTGATTACGCATGACTTAGGTCCTACTGTATGAGACGAATGCCAATCAAAATAGCAGTTGAGTTCAAGCTGTATGGAAGAAAAAGCCCCATTATTTGAAATGTTAACAATTCTAGTTTTTAGTGGGGGTTGTGAGCGTCAAGTATCCTACCCCGCCTTCGAGGAGTAGCGTGAAGCGCTGCGCGTGTGGAAACGGGAGACACTTCAACCACAGAGCGAACCTCGCGGTGAAGACCGAGCACAGAACTGAACTGAACACTGTTGCTCTGCCCGTGGTACTGCCCGTGGTATTGGATTTATCAGTGATTATTAGTGATTCCCAAGGACAGTGTCATAACATTTTGGATATATCTACTGGTTCGTGTTCTTTAAAAGCTTTGGGAAACATATCCCACTTCTCTCGGTTGTATAAAGGGTAAGTTTGAGGCGCTCTCTCCAATTCAGTCCCCCGTTCTGTTCGTATCAAAAATGTCACGCAGTGAATTCGAAATTGTATTTGGATTTAACTGTGACTTTGTATCCCACGGAATTTATTCAAGCCTCTTCATTTTTTGTTTTGTTACATCGAAACAGTATGGAAACATTAGCTTATGAAATTGACAGGCTCAAGCAACCAAATGTTTTTTAATTCAGTGCTGAACGTTTGCCCTCTCTCTCAGAAACTCGGGAAGTCTTGGTTCGGCTTGCATCATTTTTTTTACGGTAGGCTAATGCACGACTAAATGTGTCTGTTTGATAATGCATTAACTGTCAATTGCAAACCGTAATGCCACTGTCAGAAGACCAATAGGCTACTCTTCTGATGCGCTTCATATTATTGTAACCCTGCTTCAATGTGTGTCTGTACTATTAGTAATGGCATCAGGTGATAACATGTAATAACAGCAATGAGGGGTTGGAAGTGTCCTTACTGGGTTTGTGAAATAGTCTTTCCTGTCCTGTCCTACTCTCACCAACATACTGCAGCTTTGTAGTCTACAGAAAGACAGCTGAAACCTATTGGTGGGAAAACCCAGTTAAACCAACACACAGTCAGAAATATCTCTCTATCTACTGTAGTAGTGCTGCTACCCAGGGGGGTTAGAGAGGGTCTGGAGTTAGAGAGGGTCTGGGGTTAGAGAGGGTCTGGGGGCTGAGAGAGTCTGGGGTCTGAGAGGGTCTGGGGTTAGAGAGGGGGGGGGTTAGAGAGGGTCTGGGGTTAGAGAGGGTCTGGAGTTAGAGAGGGTCTGGGGTTAGAGAGGGTCTGGGGTTAGAGAGGGTCTGGGGTTAGAGAGGGTCTGGGGTTAGAGAGGGTCTGGAGTTAGAGAGGGGGGGGTTAGAGAGGGTCTGGAGTTAGAGAGGGTCTGGAGTTAGAGAGGGACTGGGGTTAGAGAGGGTCTGTGGGGTTAGGTGGGGGGGGCTGAGAGGGTCTGGGGTTAGAGAGGGTCTGGGGTTAGAGAGGGGGGGTTAGAGAGGGTCTGGAGTTAGAGAGGGTCTGGGGTTAGAGAGGGGGTTAGAGAGGGTCTGGGGTTAGAGAGGGTCTGGGGTTAGAGAGGGTCTGGGGTTAGAGAGGGGGGGGGGTTAGAGAGGGTCTGGAGTTAGAGAGGGTCTGGGGTTAGAGAGGGTCTGGGGTTAGGTGGGGGGGGGCTGAGAGGGTCTGGGGTTAGAGAGGGTCTGGGGTTAGAGAGGGTCTGGAGTTAGAGAGGGTCTGGGGTTAGAGAGGGTCTGGGGTTAGGTGGGGGGGGCTGAGAGGGTCTGGGGTTAGAGAGGGTCTGGGGTTAGAGAGGGGGGGGTTAGAGAGGGTCTGGAGTTAGAGAGGGTCTGGGGTTAGAGAGGGTCTGGGGTTAGGTGGGGGGGGCTGAGAGGGTCTGGGGTTAGAGAGGGTCTGGGGTTAGAGAGGGGGGGGGGTTAGAGAGGGTCTGGAGTTAGAGAGGGACTGGGGTTAGAGAGGGTCTGGGGTTAGAGAGGGTCTGGGGTTAGAGAGGGTCTGGGGTTAGAGAGGGTCTGGGGTTAGAGAGGGGGTTAGAGAGGGTCTGGAGTTAGAGAGGGACTGGGGTTAGAGAGGGTCTGGGGTTAGAGAGGGTCTGGGGTTAGAGAGGGTCTGGGGTTAGAGAGGGGGGGGGGTCTGAGAGGGTCTGGGGTTAGAGAGGGTCTGGAGTTAGAGAGGGACTGGGGTTAGAGAGGGTCTGGGGTTAGAGAGGGTCTGGGGTTAGAGAGGGTCTGGGGTTAGAGAGGGACTGGGGTTAGAGAGGGTCTGGGGTTAGAGAGGGGGGGGGTTAGAGAGGGTCTGGGGTTAGAGAGGGTCTGGGGTTAGAGAGGGTCTGGGGTTAGAGAGGGTCTGGGGTTAGAGAGGGGGGGGGTTAGAGAGGGTCTGGGGTTAGAGAGGGTCTGGGGTTAGAGAGGGGGGTTAGAGAGGGTCTGGGGTTAGAGAGGGTCTGGGTTTAAGTGGGGGGGGGGGGGGGGGGTTCAGGAGGCAAAGAGAAACATAATTGTATAAACTGAAAGGTAAAGCTTATTGAAGAGAGTTGAAGCAGACGTATCGGAACAACATTTGAAGAGAGTTGAAGTAGAGGTATTGAGACAAAATCTCAATTGACATAATATATACATAAACTTTTCAATTCACATTATACTAACTTAAAGTAAGCTAGCAGGTTGAATGCTAACGTCAGCCAACGTTAGCTAAACAATAGCTGGATTGCTTTTCCTTAGAATAAACCATGCTTCATTTCATCAAAATCAAGGAAATCGTTACATGAAAAAAAATTTGGGGTCTGAAAAAGTTGTTAATTCACTGGGCAGTTGATGCTTGCGTTCCTGTTCGCTTTTGAAATAAATAACAGTGTTCTAAAATGTCCATTAAAGGAATAGTTCACCCAAATGACAAAATTACATATTGGTTTCCTTACCCTGTAAGCAGTCTATGGACAAGGTATGGCAGCAGTCCATGCTTTGGTTTAGTTTCTCTGGCACTGCGGCACGAATCCCATTCGAGTCATGGGACCGATATTAGCATTTTTTTTGCGCATCATGTCCAAATCATCTGAAAGTATCTCAAATTGATTGTGAAGCTCAACAAAGTCGCTTGTAGATTATTTGAATATGATGCGCGAAAAATGCTAATATCGGTCCCATGACTTGAATGGGATTTGTGCGACAAATGCTAAAACGTTAGCATGTGGAAACAGTGCCAGGGAAACTAAACCAAAGCATGGATTGCTGCCGTAGACTGCTTGCAGGGTAAGGAAACCAACATGTCATTTGGATGAACTATCCCTTTAAGGTTTGGCATCAATTTCAGAGTAACCAGCTTTTACTGCAATTTCAGATAAAAACGTAATAGAACAAGTCTCTCTTTTATATAATGAAAACCACAAATTTCAGCTGTTTCAAAAACATTGCTCTGCAATTATGCTTTCTCCCATGGGTGTTCTCCCGAGTGGCGCAGTGGTCTAAGGCACTGCATCGCAGTGCTAGCTGTGCCACTAGAGATCCTGGTTCGAGTCCAGGCGTTGTCCAAGGTAGGGGAGGGTTTGGCCGGCAGGGATGTGGGTTCGTTTCCCACGGGGGGGCCAGTATGACAAAAAAAACAAAAAAAAACATGTATGCATTCACTAACTGTAAGTCGCACTGGATAAGAGCGTCTGCTAAATGACTAAAATGTAAATGTAAAAATGTGTTACAGTGTAGCTACCTGCAACCAGAGCTGTAGACATTGCGTCCCAAATGGCACCGTATTCCCTACATAGTGCACTACTTTTGACCAGGGCCCATAGGGTGGAATAGGATGCCATTTTGGAAGCATCCTGGTAGCTAGCTGCACCTGGAGCTGTCGACAGGCAGTAGAGCCTGGCAGAGTAATCCGATGGTTTAAGTCAATTACACACTGTGTCACTGCTTGGAACTCACTGAAGACTTCACAGGGAGCAGTGGCAGGAGTGGGAGTCTAGGCTTAATGGGTGGCGTACCGGCTGCAATGGGTTGTTTTGGGAATTTATCAGTGCTGAAATCTCAGTTACAGTTATATCACAGACTGGAACTGAGATACTTGGAGTATGGTCTAACTGAGTGGTTATAAGGAGACTAAAGTCCAGTCCAAAAACACCCCATAGCCATTCTGCATGGCCCCTACCCCATCAGTGTGTGGAGATCTGGAACCACAGAGGTGTATGGCAACATTGTGGAATCCACCCAAAGTCCATTGGAAGTCTAGCTGGGTTTGTTTCTTTCTAGATAGAGAAGTGGCAACAATCATGTCTACCTAGTCAGAAGTGGTCAGTTCAAAAACAAGAAAGCCTTCATTCTCTCTCAAAAGACATGATCGTTGTTTGTGAGTGTCTCTGACTGTCTTCCGACCAGGACGGCCAAAATGCCCTTTGACAATGAATGAGCTTTTCAGAGAGCAACCAGAGACATTGTGTTTTTGGTGCTCTAATGGTCTGTAATCTTTGTGATTGATAGCTACATTTACTTTGAGCTGACAAGTAATGCATTTTCTACATGAAAAGAGCAAAACCCATTGATCGACAGTTGATGGACACGACAGACATCAGTTGTAAACACGATCGATTCCAAATAAACATCTAGATAAAACAACAACAACAAAAGGCTATTGTTATTTATTTGACAGATGGATGTGAGACGTGTCAGTCTCTGTGAGGGTTTAGAGATGGATAGATGTCCTCCCTTATCTTCTATAGAGTCTTCTATATTCACATTCTTCTGAATAGTGCTGTCAGTCATAATTGTGTTGAAATTGCCATGGTTTAGTTGAGCAGCTCCTATGTCTGCAGGAGTAACCACAGAACCTTTTGGGGTGGGGGGGCATGTGCTCAAACAAAAACAAAATGGCACCCCAAAACTGTTTTTCCCGCAACCGTGGTAACAGACTGGTTGATCTATTATTTAGAAGAAGAGGGGAAAGCAGCCCAATCTGACGAGGAAAGTATTTAGCTAAACTATGTTGAACTGGAATAAATGCTGCACTTATTAACAATGACCAACACAATTCCGGTCAAAAATAAAATATTGTAAGAAATACTATATCCACCCAACTCCATGTGTTGCCACTATCATGTATCCCATTGGTGTTCAACATTTTTGATCTGCGAACGCCCAAAAAAGAGGAAATTAAACAAGTTATTTCTGGTCACTAATCTGGACAGGTTAGTGCATTTCGGGATCCTTGGGACATCCCTACGCTAAACCCTAAACCCTAACCTTAACTCCTACCACCTTTACACACCAATGCTGATGACTGGTCAACAATCAAGACGTTTTGGTTCTGAAGCACAGATGAGAAGGTTCAGAACCACAACATAGAAAAAAAACTACATTTTGGGAGGAATAATACCACTGTGGAAAGGGCACAATGGAGACTGGAAGGGTAAGGGGCATGTGCTCTGCTCAGAGAGAGCCCTGTCTGTGTTCCTGACAATACAGTGCCTTCGGAAAGGATTCAGACCCCTTCACTTTTTCCACATTTTGTTACGTTACAGCCTTATTCTAAAATGGATTCATTTTTTCCCCCCCCTCATCAATCTATACACAATACCCCATAATGACAAAGCAAAAACAGATTTTTTTGCAGATTTATTAAAAATAAACAACTGAAATATGACATTTACATAAGTATTCAGACCCTTTACTCAGTACTTTGTTGAAGCACCTTTGGCAGCGATTACAGCCTTGAGTCTTCTTGGGTATGACGCTACAAGCTTGGCACACCTGTATTTGGGGAGTTTCTCCCATTCTTCTTTGCAGATCCTCTCAAGCTCTGTCAGGTTGGATGGGGAGCGTTGCTACACAGCTATTTTCAGGTCTCTCCACAGATGTTTGATCGGGTTCAAGTCCGGGCTCTGGCTGGGCCACTCAAGGACATTCAGAGACTTGTCCCGAAGCCACTCCTGCGTTGTCTTGTCTGTGTGATTAGGGTCGTTGTCCTGTTGGAAGGTGAACCTTCACCCAGTCTGAGGTCCTGAGCGCTCTGGAGCAGGTTTTCATCAAGGATCTCTCTGTACTTTGCTCTGTTCATCTTTCCCTCGATCCCGACTAGTCTCCCAGTCCCTGAAAAACATCCCCATAGCATGATGCTGCCACCACCATGCTTCACCGTCGGGATGGTGCCAGGTTTCCTCCAGACGTGACGTTTGGCATTCAGGCCAAAGAGTTCAATCTTGGTTTCATCAGACCAGAGAATCTTGTTTCTCATGGTCTGAGTCCTTTAGGTGCCTTTTGGCAAACTTCAAGCAGGCTGTCATGTGCCTTTTATTGAGGAGTGGCTTCCTTCTGGCCACTCTACCATAAAGGCCTGATTGGTGGAGTGCTGCAGAGATGGTTGTCCTTCTGAAAGGTTCTCCCATCTCCACAGAGGAACTCTAGAGCTCTGTCAGAGTGACCATCGGGTTCTTGACCAAGGCCCTTCTACCCCAATTGCTCAGTTTGGCCAGGCGGCCAGCTCTACGAAGATTCTTGGTGGTTCCAAACGTCTTCCATTTATGAATGACGGCCACTGTGTTCTTGGGGACCTTCAATGCTGTAGAAATGTTTTGGTACACTTCCCCAGATCTGTGCCTCGACACAATCCTGTCTCGGAGCTCTACAGACAATTCCTTTCGACCTCATGGCTTGGTTTTTGCTCTGACATGCACTGTCAACTAGATAAATAAAATAAAATAACATTTTATTTGCCACATGTGCCGAATACAACAGGTGTAGACATTACAGTGAAATGCTTACTTACAAGCCCTAAACCAACAATGCATTTTTTAGTGTGTTCACAGTGTGTTAAGTAAAAAAAAGAAAAGCAAATAACTAAAGAGCAGCAGTAAAATAAAATAACAGTAGGGAGGCTATATACAGGGGGGTACCGGCTAGTCGAGGAAATTGAGGTAATATGTACAGTGAGGGGAAAAAAGTATTTGAACCCCTGTTGATTTTGTACGTTTGCCCACTGACAAAGACATGATCAGTCTATAATTTTTATGGTAGGTTTATTTGAACAGTGAGAGACAGAATAACAACAAAAAAATCCAGAAAAACGCATGTCAAAAATGTTATGAATTGATTTGCATTTTAATGAGGGAAATAAGTATTTGACCCCTCTGCAAAACATGACTTAGTACTTGGTGGCAAAACCCTTGTTGGCAATCACAGAGGTCAGACGTTTCTTGTATTTGGCCACCAGGTTTGCATACATCTCAGGAGGGATTTTGTCCCACTCCTCTTTGCAGATTTTCTCCAAGTCATTAAGGTTTCGAGGCTGACGTTTGGCAACTCGAACCTTCAGCTCCCTCCACAGATTGTCTATGGGATTAAGGTCTGGAGACTGGCTAGGCCGCTCCAGGGCCTTAATGTGCTTCTTCTTGACCACTCCTTTGTTGCCTTGGCCGTGTGTTTTGGGTCATTGTCATGCTAGAATACCCATCCACGACCCATTTTCAATGCCCTGGCTGAGGGAAGGAGGTTCTCACAAAAGATTTGACGGTACATGGCCCCGTCCATCGTCCCTTTGATGCGGCGAAGTTGTCCTGTCCCCTAAGCAGAAAAACACCCCCAAAGCATAATGTTTCCAGGCAGCATTCCTCCTCCTCCAAACACGGCGAGTTGAGTTGATGCCAAAGAGCTCCATTTTGGTCTCATCTGACCACAACACTTTCACCCAGTTCTCCTCTGAATCATTCAGATGTTCATTGGCAAACTTCAGACGGCCCTGTATATGTGCTTTCTTGAGCAGGGGGACCTTGCGGGCGCTGCAGGATTTCAGTCCTTCACGGCGTAGTGTGTTACCAATTGTTTTCTTGGTGACTATGGTCCCAGCTGCCTTGAGATCATTGACAAGATCCTCCCGCGTAGTTCTGGGCTGATTCCTCACCGTTCTCATGATCATTGCAACTCCACGAGGTGAGATCTTGCATGGAGCCCCAGGCCGAGGGAGATTGACAGGTCTTTTGTGTTTCTTCCATTTGCGAATAATCGCACCAACTGTTGTCACCTTCTCACCAAGCTGCTTGGCGATGGTCTTGTAGCCCATTCCAGCCTTGTGTAGGTCTACAATCTTGTCCCTGACATCCTTGGATAGCTCGTTGGTCTTGGCCATGGTGGAGAGTTTGGAATCTGATTGATTGATTGCTTCTGTGGACAGGTGTCTTTTATACAGGTAACAAACTGACATTAGGAGCACTCCCTTTAAGAGTGTGCTCCTAATCTCAGCTCATTACCTGTATAAAAGACACCTGGGAGCCAGAAATCATTCTGATTGAGAGGGGGTCAAATACTTATTTCCCTCATTAAAATGCAAATCAATTTATAACATTTTTGGCATGCGTTTTTCTGGATTTTGTTGTTGTTATTCTGTCTCTCACTGTTCAAATAAACCTACCATTAAAATGATAGACTGATAATTTCTTTGTCAGTGGGCAAACGTACAAAATCAGCAGGGGATCAAATACTTTTTTCCCTCACTGTACATGTGGGTAGAGTTAAAGTGACTATGCATAAATAATAGACAGAGTAGCAGCAGCGTAAAAGAGGGGGGTGGGGGGGGGGGGGGGGGCAGTGCAAATAGTCCGGGTAGCAATGTTTAGCTGTTCAGGAGTCTTATGGCTTGGGGGTAGAAGCTGTTGAGAAGCCTTTTGGACCTAGACTTGGCGCTCCGGTACCGCTTGCCGTGCGGTAGCAGAGAGAACAGTCTATGATTAGGGTGGCTGGAGTCTTTGACAATTTTGAGGGCCTTCTTCTGACACCGCCTTGTATAGAGGTCCTGGATGGCAGGAAGCTTGGGCCCCAGTGATGTACTGGGCCGTACGCACTACCCTCTGTAGTGCCTTGCGGTCGGAGGCCGAGCAGTTGCCATACCAGGCGGTGATGCAACCAGTCAGGATGCTCTCGATGGTGCAGCTGTATAACTTTTTGAGGATCTGAGGACCCATGCCAAATCTTTTCAGTCTCCTGAGGGGGAATAGGCTTTGTCGTGCCCTCTTCATGACTGTCTTGGTGTGTTTGGACCATGATAGTTCGTTGGTGATGTGGACACCAAGGAACTTGAAGCTCTCAACCTATTCCACTACAGCCCCGTCGATGAGAATGGGGGCGTGCTCAGTCCTCTTTTTTTTCCTGTAGTCCATAATCATCTCCTTTGTCTTGATCACGTTGAGGGAGAGGTTGTTATCCTGGCACCACACGGCCATGTCTCGAACCTCCTCCCTGTAGGCTCTCACATCGTTGTCGGTGAGCAGGCCTACCACTGTTGTGTCGTCAGCAAACTTAATGATGGTGTTGGAGTCGTGCCTGGCCATGCAGT
>CM062504.1:4462601-4510101 GCA_031479575.1 Coregonus ussuriensis | reverse complement strand
TATGTTGGAAAAAGTCAGTTATAATTTATTTATAATTAGAACAAAGGAATTTATCATCTAATAGGCTTTGATTAAATTTCCAATATCCTCGCCCACGTGGAAATTCAGTCAGAGTAATGTATATGCCTATTATATGATGGTCCGACCGCATTCTGTCCCCTATCAACACTTTTTTTACTTTTGGTGCCAACGAGAATGAGATAAGAAAGAAGTCAAGACGACTAGCTTGATTCAGTCTCCGCCATGTATATCTCACTAGATCAGCATATTTAAGCCTCCATATATCTACTAGTTCTAATGTATCCATGACATTCACAATTTCCTTAAGAGCATGTGGGTGATTGTTTGTGGTGTGATTTCCTTTTCGGTCCATTGAGCTATTTAAAACAGTATTATAATCCCCCACCATAATAATATTGTCTTGAGTTGCTTGCAGGCTTGATTTGATAATTTATTATATATATTGTCAAAGAATTGTGGATCATCATTATTTGGTCCGTAAAGGTTAATGAGCCATATCTGTTTATTGTCCAATACCATATTTAAAATAATCCATCTACCTTGCGTATCTATTTGGACAATTTGCACATTCGGATCGAAATTACTATTAATTAATATCATCACCCCTTTTGAATTTCTTTGCCCATGGGAGAAGTATATTTCCCCCCCCCATTCTTTTTTCCACGCTACTTCATCTCGAATTGTTGAATGAGTTTCCTGTATACAATAGATATTATATTCCTTCTCTTTGAGCCATGTAAACATTGTTCTTCTTTTGTTATTATCAGCTAAGCCATTACAATTATAACTGGCTATACTTATTTCACCATACACCATAATGAGATACAAGTTTCAAGTCTATTTATCATTATATATGTTTGTAAATTTACCAATAAAAAATAGCGTAATGATTGAGTGTCCATATAGCTGCTGTACCGTGATATTTGCATTGCTACGGAGTAACCCTTCAATTGTTCTCCACTAATTCCCCCGCTAAAGCCCCTCCCCATCCCAAGTTGAGCCGTCATCCCAGTGATCAGCATCCCCCCCACGTCCCTCCGTATCCCTAAGGCCCTGAGAGGCCAGGACCCATCCATCGAAAACAGCACACAGTGCCACCCACAAAACAGAAGCAGGTTAACCGCCAAAAGCATTTCCAATGCTTTCACCTCTATATATATATATATCTATATAACTATTATTTATTTATTTTATTATGCATATCCTATTTTCCATTATTATCAATTAATATGCGTAATAATATCGGCAGTTCACGCATAGGATTCTAACATATAACCAGGATTGCCATTATATTACATTTAATTCATTGACAAGCAATTATTATCCTAGCAAATAATTCCCGCGGTCCATCCCATACCCCCCCCCCCCCAACATCCCCACCCCCCCCACAACAGATGCCATGCCAGACCAGCACACACGCACATACTCACATACTCCAACACACTCAACCCCCCTCCCCCACAATCCACCATAAAATCCAATACTCAACGGCTGTTATATCCCAGAGCCCAACCCGAGAAATAACTTGATCTACGAGTGCACATACAGTTAAAGCTGATTGAGAAAGCATGCAAATTGAGCAGAAATTGACAACAATGTGAGATTTGATTAATCTACTTAATCTATGTCAAGTCCTAGGTGATGGAGATCAGATCCACCCTCTTCACCTGAGACACAAACACTCTGATCCCCTGTTGTAACCATTTTCCCAAGCATCTCCATGCGGTCAGACCTTTGATTATTTTGTGCCACCTGGGCCACAATGATAAACCCCCTCTCTGATTGTCCGAGTGTGACCCCCTCCCCATGGGTTACTGCAGCCAGTGTTGCCAGCACTGCCACTACCTGGGTGGGCGTACCCCACCGGAATCCCCACCGGCTAGGTAAAAGGTCGTCAAGGTTCTCATTATCAGCTTTGAGAATGTCCTTGTATATTATGCTCTCCCATCAGGGGGCTCTGGCTTTGTAGGACTAACCCTGCCAGGCAGGCTCAGAATCTTGAGGGGGCGGTGCTGCTCTAGTAGGTCTCTGACCGCATTTATTTATCTGTTTAGGCTGCATATTCACAGCAGGTCCATAAAATAGATGGGAACTTCTCTTTGGTGTATGGGTCGCTCAGGTGGGTGTCCAGGTTATAGGGTTAGGGATCTTTCCATCATGATAGGACAATGAATAATTAGATTAGATGTTTACTATATTTAAAAATGTATATCCCTCATCTACACAAAATTGAAAGCTCTCTCTCACTACCCCTGTTCATAGACCCCAGGTCGGCTCTGGGATATGCAACCATTTCCCCTCTCACTCACTTAACACCGTACCTTTTCAAACACAAAAATACACACCACATGGCTGACTTGACTGCGGAAGAAATGGGCCGAGCGTGCAAACGCACCCGCTTCCACATCTGCTGCCAGGGGGAAAGGACGCCAGAGAGAACACAGGACCAACCACAACAACCATCCGCCAAAACAACAACCTCCCGCCAAAAAATCCATGTTCTAATTATTTGTATATAAAGATGTATTATTCTGCTTGTTATATCGTTTTATCCATTTATAAAATACTATACTTACTATAAATATTATTTAATATTACAATCCCTATCATTGCTAGTATCAGGTGCTCCAATATTTGACTCCTCCATTACAACTTTTAGAATAGCCATGGAGTAGTCTTTGTGTCTCTGAACATTTGGTTGTCAATATATAATTTATCCACCACTAGTGCAACACGTTTCCCTTTTAATCTGTTTTCCTTGAAGATTGGATACAGAACTTTGCGCCTTTCTACAATCTCCTTCGGGAACTGATCATTCATGCCTATTTTCTGACCACTTGTTTATTAACCGAGTCACTGGTGCTTCCTGCTTTAGTTTTTGCTTATAAGCAGGAATCAGGAGGATAGAGTTATGGTCAGATTAGCCAAATGGAGGGCGAGGGAGAGCTTTGTATGCGTCTCTGTGTGTGGAGTAAAGGTGGTCTAGAGTTTTTTTCCCTCTGGTTGCACATTTAACATGCTGGTAGAAATTAGGTAGAACGGATTTAAGTGTCCCTGCATTAAAGTCCCCGGCCACTAGGAGCGCTGCCTCTGGATGAGCGTTTTCCTGTTTACTTATGGCCTTATACAGCTCATTGAGTGCAATCTTAATGCCAGCATCGGTTTGTGGTGGTAGATAGACAGCTACGAACAATATAGATGAAAAGTATCTTGGTAAATAATGTGGTCTACAGCTTATCATGAGATACTCTACCTCAGGCGAGCAAAACCTCGAGACTTTCTGAGTATTAGATTTTGTGCACCAGCTGTTGTTTACAAATATACACAGACCGCCACCCCTTGTCTTACCGGAGGCAGCTGTTCTATCTTGCCACTGAAGCGTATGTGCCGCCAGCTGTATGTTGTCCATGTCAGCCACGACTCGGTGAAACATAAGATATTACAGTTTTTAATGTCCCGTTGGTAGGATAACCGTAATCTTAGGTCGTCCAATTTGTTCTCAAATGATTGAAGATTGGCTAATAGGATTGATGGAAGAGGCAGTTTACTCGCTCGCCGTCGGATCTTTACAAGGCACCCCGACCTACGTCCACGATATCTCCGTGTCTTTCTCATGCGAATGACGGGGATTTGGGCCTTGTCGGGTGTCTGTAGGATATCCTTTGCGTCCGGCTCATTGAAGAAAAAATCTTCGTCCAATACGAGGTGAGTAATCGCTGTCCTGATATCCAGAAGCTCTTTTTGGTCATAAGAGACGGTGGCAGAAACATTATGTACAGAATAAATTACAAATAACGCGAAAAAACACACATAATAGTACAACTGGTTAGAGGGCTGTAAAACGGACTGTAAAACGGCAGCCATCTTCTCCGGCGCCACTTCAGGTGTGAGCCTTTCCAAATCATGTCCAGTCAATTGAATTTACCACAATCAAGTTGTAGAAACAATTCAAGGATGATCAATGGAAACAGGATGCACCTGAGCTCAATTTCAAAGGGTCTGAATACTTATGTAAATAAGGTATTTCTGTTTTTTGTTTTTTTATAAATTTGCAAACATTTCAAAAAACCTGTTTTCACTTTGTCATTATGTGGTATTGTGTGTAGATTGATGAGGAAACATTTTTATTTAATCCATTTTAGAATAAGGCTGTAACTTAACAAAACGGTGGTAAAAAGTCAAGGGGTCTGAATACTTTGCGAATGCACTCTATGTCATGTATGTTTGTTTGATCAAAACAATCAAAACAGCGTTTTCTTGGCACATTATTTTCCAGCACAGATCCATCAAATACAGTGGGGGAAAAAAAGTATTTAGTCAGCCACCAATTGTGCAAGTTCTCCCACTTAAAAAGATGAGAGGCCTGTAATTTTAATCATAGGTACACGTCAACTATGACAGACAAATTGAGATTTTTTTTCTCCAGAAAATCACATTGTAGGATTTTTTATGAATTTATTAGCAAATTATGGTGGAAAATAAGTATTATTTTCCAGCACAGATCCATCAAATACTTTTAAGAAAGAGCGATGAGTAATAAGAGTTCTATTAATTAGTTATAAAAGATTTTCTTTATTATAGAACACCAATTTAGCAAGCCTGGTTAAAGGGACAATTTGCAGTTTAAACACCAACTAAGTTTGAAGTTAAACAGTGGTGGGTGCAGAATTCCGTCTGGTTGAATAAATTTACACCACTACTACAGTTTACCTTGAAAGAAACCAACCAGGCCCTGTGATGAAGCAGAACGAGGTGGACCGATAAACACCACAGGTGTCTCTCTTCACGGGCCGGCCCTCTCCTTTGACAAGCCCACCGTTTCCTGCTGCTGAGAGCTCATTTAAGCCACAGTCTACGTCACAAATGGCATCCTATTCCCTATTTAGTGCACTGGGCCTTGGTCAAAAGTAGTGCACTATTTAGGAAATACGGTTCCTTCTGGGACACACAAACAGTGAAAGGGAAAGTGGACAGGGGGTTGTGTCTGTGTTCAACAGCATGTGTGAACATTACACACTAGCCATACTATCATACCATGTCCAGATGGAGCTACTAGCTGGAAGAGAGTGTAGAGCCGGGGGTCAGGGGTCAGGGTGAGTCACCATGGAAGAGAGTGTAGAGCCGGGGGTCAGGGGTCAGGGTGAGTCACCATGGAAGAGAGTGTAGAGCCAGGGGTCAGGGTGAGTCACCATGGAAGAGAGTGTAGGGGTCAGGGGTCAGGGTGAGTCACCATGGAAGAGAGTGTAGAGCCGGGGGTCAGGGGTCAGGGTGAGTCACCATGGAAGAGAGTGTAGGGGTCAGGGGTCAGGGTGAGTCACCATGGAAGAGAGTGTAGAGTCAGGGGTCAGGGTGAGTCACCATGGAAGAGAGTGTAGAGCCGGGGGTCAGGGGGCAGGGGTCAGGGTGAGTCACCATGGAAGAGAGTGTAGAGCCGGGGGTCAGGGGTCAGGGTGAGTCACCATGGAAGAGAGTGTAGAGCCAGGGGTCAGGGTGAGTCACCATGGAAGAGAGAGTAGAGCCGGGGGTCAGGGGTCAGGGTGAGTCACCATGGAAGAGAGTGTAGAGCCAGGGGTCAGGGTGAGTCACCATGGAAGAGAGTGTAGAGCCAGGGGTCAGGGTGAGTCACCATGGAAGAGAGTGTAGAGCCGGGGGTCAGGGGTCAGGGTGAGTCACCATGAAAGAGAGTGTAGAGCCGGGGGTCAGGGGTCAGGGTGAGTCACCATGAAAGAGAGTGTAGAGCCGGGGCGGGGGTCAGGGGTCAGGGTGAGTCACCATGGAAGAGAGTGTAGAGCCAGGGGTCAGGGTGAGTCACCATGGAAGAGAGTGTAGCGCCGGGGGTCAGGGGTCAGGGTGAGTCACCATGGAAGAGAGTGTAGAGCCGGGGGTCAGGGTGAGTCACCATGGAAGAGAGAGTAGAGCCGGGGGTCAGGGGTCAGGGTGAGTCACCATGGAAGAGAGTGTAGAGCCAGGGGTCAGGGTGAGTCACCATGGAAGAGAGTGTAGAGCCAGAGGTCAGGGGTCAGGGTGAGTCACCATGGAAGAGAGTGTAGAGCCAGGGGTCAGGGTGAGTCACCATGGAAGAGAGAGTAGAGCCAGGGGTCAGGGTGAGTCACCATGGAAGAGAGTGTAGAGCCGGGGGGTCAGGGGTCAGGGTGAGTCACCATGGAAGAGAGAGTAGAGCCAGGGGTCAGGGTGAGTCACCATGGAAGAGAGTGTAGAGCCAGGGGTCAGGGTGAGTCACCATGGAAGAGAATGTAGAGCCGGGAGTCAGGGGTCAGGGTGAGTCACCATGGAAGAGAGAGTAGAGCCAGGGGTCAGGGTGAGTCACCATGGAAGAGAGTGTAGAGCCGGGGGTCAGGGTGAGTCACCATGGAAGAGAGAGTAGAGCCGGGGGTCAGGGTGAGTCACCATGGAAGAGAGAGTAGAGCCGGGGGTCAGGGTGAGTCACCATGGAAGAGAGAGTAGAGCCGGGGGTCAGGGTGAGTCACCATGGAAGAGAGTGTAGAGCCGGGGGTCAGGGGTCAGGGTGAGTCACCACGGAAGAGAGTGTAGAGCCGGGGGTCAGGGGTCAGGGTGAGTCACCATGGAAGAGAGTGTAGAGCCGGGGGTCAGGGGTCAGGGGTCAGGGTGAGTCACCATGGAAGAGAGTGTAGAGCCGGGGGTCAGGGGTCAGGGTGAGTTACCATGGAAGAGAGTGTAGAGCCGGGCCGGGGGTCAGGGGTCAGGGTGAGTCACCATGGAAGAGAGTGTAGAGCCGGGGGTCAGGGGGCAGGGGTCAGGGTGAGTCACCATGGAAGAGAGTGTAGAGCCAGGGGTCAGGGTGAGTCACCATGGAAGAGAGTGTAGAGCCGGGGGTCAGGGTGAGTCACCATGGAAGAGAGTGTAGAGCCAGGCTGTGTCCCAAATGACACACTATTCCCTATGTAGTGCACCCCCCCCCCCCCCCACACACACAAACACACACACACACACACAACCACACATACACACATACACACACACTAAACAATAGCAGTGCACCATATAGTGGATAGGGAGCCATCTGGGATGCAGCCTGCCTGGGGTCTATTCTTGGATCACAGCGTGGTCTCACTCTGCCAGCCTGGACCACACCAGCAGAGCCCTGTAGGGGCTGAGGGCCTGAGAGACCGTCTGGCAATTAGTTAGCTCCCCTCCCGCCAGGCCGGGGCTGGGGACAGGCTCCCACTACGCTGGCTGATCCAACCTGACCTCAGGGTTCAAATAGGATTTGACAGAGAGCGAATACTGTTTGAACCCATGTTTGCAGCCAACAAAGGTGGGAACCAGGGACTAGGCTAGGCAGTGCTCCTGCAGACTGGCAGGACATTTTACGTTTACATTTTTACATTTTTGTCATTTAGCAGACGCTCTTATCCAGAGCGACTTACAGTTAGTGAGTGCATACATTATTTTTTGTATTTTTCATACTGGCCCCCCGTGGGAATCAAACCCACAACCCTGGCGTTGCAAACGCCATGCTCTACCAACTGAGCTACATCCCTGCCAGCCATTCCCTCCCCTACCCTGGACGACGCTGGGACAATTGTGCGCCGCACCATGGGTCTAATGCAGACAGGCCAGGCAGACTAACAGGACTAATGCAGACAGGCCAGGCAGACTAACAGGACTAATACAGACAGGGCCAGGCAGACTAACAGGACTAATACAGACAGGGCCAGCGCAGACAGGGCCAGGCAGACTAACAGGACTAATACAGACAGGGCCAGGCAGACTAACAGGACTAATACAGACAGGGCCAGGCAGACTAACAGGACTAATACAGACAGGGCCAGGCAGACTAACAGGACTAATACAGACAGGGCCAGGCAGACTAACAGGACTAATACAGACAGGCCAGGCAGACTAACAGGACTAATACAGACAGGGCCAGGCAGACTAACAGGACTAATACAGACAGGGCCAGGCAGACTAACAGGACTAATACAGACAGGGCCAGGCAGACTAACAGGACTAATACAGACAGGGCCAGGCAGACTAACAGGACTAATACAGACAGGGCCAGGCAGACTAACAGGACTAATACAGACAGGGCCAGGCAGACTAACAGGACTAATACAGACAGGGCCAGGCAGACTAACAGGACTAATACAGACAGGCCAGGCAGACTAACAGGACTAATACAGACAGGGCCAGGCAGACTAACTAACAGGACTAATACAGACAGGGCCAGGCAGACTAACAGGACTAATACAGACAGGCCAGGCAGACTAACAGGACTAATACAGACAGGGCCAGGCAGACTAACAGGACTAATACAGACAGGGCCAGGCAGACTAACAGGACTAATACAGACAGGGCCAGGCAGACTAACAGGACTAATACAGACAGGGCCAGGCAGACTAACAGGACTAATACAGACAGGGCCAGGCAGACTAACAGGACTAATACAGACAGGCCAGGCAGACTAACAGGACTAATACAGACAGGGCCAGGCAGACTAACAGGACTAATACAGACAGGGCCAGGCAGACTAACAGGACTAATACAGACAGGGCCAGGCAGACTAACAGGACTAATACAGACAGGCCAGGCAGACTAACAGGACTAATACAGACAGGGCCAGGCAGACTAACAGGACTAATACAGACAGGGCCAGGCAGACTAACAGGACTAATACAGACAGGGCCAGGCAGACTAAACTAACAGGACTAATACAGACAGGGCCAGGCAGACTAACAGGACTAATACAGACAGGGCCAGGCAGACTAACAGGACTAATACAGACAGGGCCAGGCAGACTAACAGGACTAATACAGACAGGCCAGGCAGACTAACAGGACTAATACAGACAAGGCCAGGCAGACTAACAGGACTAATACAGACAGGCCAGGCAGACTAACAGGACTAATACAGACAGGGCCAGGCAGACTAACAGGACTAATACAGACAGGGCCAGGCAGACTAACAGGACTAATACAGACAGGGCCAGGCAGACTAACAGGACTAATACAGACAGGGCCAGGCAGACTAACAGGACTAATACAGACAGGGCCAGGCAGACTAACAGGACTAATACAGACTGGCCAGGCAGACTAACAGGACTAATACAGACAGGGCCAGGCAGACTAACAGGACTAATACAGACAGGGCCAGGCAGACTAACAGGACTAATACAGACAGGGCCAGGCCAGGCAGACTAACAGGACTAATACAGACAGGGCCAGGCAGACTAACAGGACTAATACAGACAGGGCCAGGCAGACTAACAGGACTAATACAGACAGGGCCAGGCAGACTAACAGGACTAATACAGACAGGGCCAGGCAGACTAACAGGACTAATACAGACAGGGCCAGGCAGACTAACAGGACTAATACAGACAGGGCCAGGCAGACTAACAGGACTAATACAGACAGGGCCAGGCAGACTAACAGGACTAATACAGACAGGGCCAGGCAGACTAACAGGACTAATACAGACAGGGCCAGGCAGACTAACAGGACTAATACAGACAGGGCCAGGCAGACTAACAGGACTAATACAGACAGGGCCAGGCAGACTAACAGGACTAATACAGACAGGGCCAGGCAGACTAACAGGACTAATACAGACAGGGCCAGGCAGACTAACAGGACTAATACAGACAGGGCCAGGCAGACTAAACTAACAGGACTAATACAGACAGGCCAGACAGACTAACAGGACTAATACAGACAGGGCCAGGCAGACTAACAGGACTAATACAGACAGGGCCAGGCAGACTAACAGGACTAATACAGACAGGGCCAGGCAGACTAACAGGACTAATACAGACAGGGCCAGGCAGACTAACAGGACTAATACAGACAGGCCAGGCAGACTAACAGGACTAATACAGACAGGGCCAGGCAGACTAACAGGACTAATACAGACAGGGCCAGGCAGACTAACAGGACTAATACAGACAGGGCCAGGCAGACTAACAGGACTAATACAGACAGGGCCAGGCAGACTAACAGGACTAATACAGACAGGGCCAGGCAGACTAACAGGACTAATACAGACCGGGCCAGGCAGACTAACAGGACTGATGCAGGCAGGGAGTCGGGGACAAGGCAGGGCTGAGGGAAACTGTCTGCCACAGGGACTGGGACTGGGCTGCAGCTGGGAGGAGAGACCTTGACCTGGGAACGGTGGAGCTGGGAGAGATAAGAGACTTCCTGAGAGCTGCTTCCTAGTGGGCGTGAACAACACTTAGCAAGTAGAGATGTAAGGAGTGTTTCTGAGTGGGGTTAACTTTACAGATCTGTTTCCTGAAGATGGAAGGACCACATCTTAAAATGTAGTCTTAGAATCCTGATGAAGGCTATTGCAGCTGATACATAACCTTGAAATATAATCAGCTTATTTTCAATACATTGAAACATTTTCAGTATGATTTAATAAGCGCCTTGCACAGGTCGGTAGTGCCTTCTGTCACAGATCAGTCGGTTTTTGATGTACAGTACTTTAATAAACGTATCATCATTAAACGGATATATCAATGATCCCCCAACTAACAGTGCATGAAGGTTCTCTTCTCTCTCTTGCTCGCCCTCGCCCTCTCCCTCTCTCCCTTTAGCTCTCTCTCTCTCCTCTCTCTCTCTCTCTCTCTCTCTCTCTCTCTAACTCTCTCTCTCTCTCTCTCTCTCTCTTTCTCTCTCTCCCTCTCTCTATCTCTCTCTCTCCCCCTCTCCCCCTCTCTCTCTCTCTCTCTCTCTCTCTCTCTCTCTCTCTCTCTGCTAATGAGAAACTGATATGACAGAGTGATAGTCAGCATGGGAGGAGGAAAGAAGGAGGAATATGGAAATGGTAAAAACCAACCTCCCCTGTGCTTCATACCCTTAACAGTGTTGATGAAACGTCTGTCCTGTGCTTTAACTCAGCAGCCTGTTGTCATGGATATTATTTGACCGTACTGAGGACAGACCAGAAGAGTAATGCTCTTTCAAGTTCTCCTAAATCTAATGACATTAAATTCATCCAAATTAAATTAAAAGCAGATGGTCACCCGCTTACCCCCGCGGAACTCTCCCTGATCCCCTACCCCTTCCTATAGGACTGTCCTCTGACCCCCCTTACCCTCCACGGAACTCTCCCTGATCCCCTACCCCTTCCTATAGGACTGTCCTCTGACCCCCCTTACCCTCCACGGAACTCTCCCTGATCCCATACCCCCCCCCCCCATGGAACTGTCCCCCCCAGCCAACACTACTCCTCCACCACCACAACAGAACCCCAGTACAGGCTATAGAACACCTCCACCACAACATAACCCCAGTACAGGCTATAGAACACCTCCACCACAACAGAACCCCAGTACAGGCTATAGAACACCACCACCACAACAGAACCCCAGTACAGGCTATAGAACACCTCCACCACCACCGCAACAGAACCCCAGTACAGGCTATAGAACACCACCACCACAACAGAACCCCAGTACAGGCTATAGAACACCACCACCACAACAGAACCCCAGTACAGGCTATAGAACACCTCCTCCACCACCACAACATAACCCCAGTACAGGCTATAGAACACCTCCACCACCACCACAACAGAACCCCAGTACAGGCTATAGAACACCTCCACCACCACCACAACAGAACCCCAGTACAGGCTATAGAACACCTCCACCACCACCACAACAGAACCCCAGTACAGGCTATAGAACACCTCCACCACCACCACAACAGAACCCCAGTACAGGCTATAGAACACCTCCTCCACCACCGCAACAGAACCCCAGTACAGGCTATAGAACACCTCCTCCACCACCACAACATAACCCCAGTACAGGCTATAGAACACTTCCACCACCACCACAACATAACCCCAGTACAGGCTATAGAACACCTCCACCACCACCACAACAGAACCCCAGTACAGGCTATAGAACACCTCCACCACCACCACAACAGAACCCCAGTACAGGCTATAGAACACTTCCACCACCACCACAACAGAACCCCAGTACAGGCTATAGAACACCTCCACCACCACCACAACAGAACCCCAGTACAGGCTATACAACACCTCCACCACCACCACAACAGAACCCCAGTACAGGCTATAGAACACCTCCACCACCACCAAAACAAAACCCCAGTACAGGCTATAGAACACCTCCTCCACCACCACAACATAACCCCAGTACAGGCTATAGAACACCACCACCACAACAGAACCCCAGTACAGGCTATAGAACACCTCCTCCACCACCACAACATAACCCCAGTACAGGCTATAGAACACCTCCACCACCACAACAGAACCCCAGTACAGGCTATAGAACACCTCCATCACCACCACAACAGAACCCCAGTACAGGCTATAGAACACCTCCACCACCACCACAACAGAACCCCAGTACAGGCTATAGAACACCTCCACCACCACCACAACATAACCCCAGTACAGGCTATAGAACACCTCCACCACCACCACAACAGAACCCCAGTACAGGCTATAGAACACCTCCTCCACCACCGCAACAGAACCCCAGTACAGGCTATAGAACACCTCCTCCACCACCACAACATAACCCCAGTACAGGCTATAGAACACCTCCACCACCACCACAACAGAACCCCAGTACAGGCTATAGAACACCTCCACCACCACCACAACAGAACCCCAGTACAGGCTATAGAACACTTCCACCACCACCACAACATAACCCCAGTACAGGCTATAGAACACCTCCACCACCACCACAACAGAACCCCAGTACAGGCTATAGAACACCTCCACCACCACCACAACAGAACCCCAGTACAGGCTATAGAACACCTCCTCCACCACCACAACAGAACCCCAGTACAGGCTATAGAACACCACCACCACCACCACAACAGAACCCCAGTACAGGCTATAGAACACCTCCTCCACCACCACAACATAACCCCAGTACAGGCTATAGAACACCTCCACCACCACAACAGAACCCCAGTACAGGCTATAGAACACCTCCACCACCACCACAACAGAACCCCAGTACAGGCTATAGAACAACTCCACCACCACCACAACATAACCCCAGTACAGGCTATAGAACACCTCCACCACCACCACAACAGAACCCCAGTACAGGCTATAGAACACCTCCACCACCACCGCAACAGAACCCCAGTACAGGCTATAGAACACCTCCACCACCACCGCAACAGAACCCCAGTACAGGCTATAGAACACCTCCACCACCACCACAACAGAACCCCAGTACAGGCTATAGAACACCTCCACCTCCACAACATAACCCCAGTACAGGCTATAGAACACCTCCACCACCACCACAACAGAACCCCAGTACAGGCTATAGAACACCTCCACCACCACCACAACAGAACCCCAGTACAGGCTATAGAACACCTCCACCACCACCACAACAGAACCCCAGTACAGGCTATAGAACACCTCCACCACCACCACAACAGAACCCCAGTACACGCTATAGAACACCTCCACCACCACAACAGAACCCCAGTACAGGCTATAGAACACCTCCACCTCCACCACTGCAACAGAACCCCAGTACAGGCTATAGAACACCTCCACCACCACCACAACAGAACCCCAGTACAGGCTATAGAACACCTCCACCACAACATAACCCCAGTACAGGCTATAGAACACCTCCACCACCACCACAACAGAACCCCAGTACAGGCTATAGAACACCTCCACCACCACCACAACAGAACCCCAGTACAGGCTATAGAACACCTCCTCCACCACCACAACATAACCCCAGTACAGGCTATAGAACACTTCCACCACCACCACAACAGAACCCCAGTACAGGCTATAGAACACCTCCACCACCACCACAACAGAACCCCAGTACAGGCTATAGAACACCTCCACCACCACCACAACAGAACCCCAGTACAGGCTATAGAACACCTCCACCACCACCAAAACAGAACCCCAGTACAGGCTATAGAACACCTCCTCCACCACCACAACATAACCCCAGTACAGGCTATAGAACACCACCACCACAACAGAACCCCAGTACAGGCTATAGAACACCTCCTCCACCACCACAACATAACCCCAGTACAGGCTATAGAACACCTCCACCACCACAACAGAACCCCAGTACAGGCTATAGAACACCTCCATCACCACCACAACAGAACCCCAGTACAGGCTATAGAACACCTCCACCACCACCACAACAGAACCCCAGTACAGGCTATAGAACACCTCCACCACCACCACAACATAACCCCAGTACAGGCTATAGAACACCTCCACCACCACCACAACAGAACCCCAGTACAGGCTATAGAACACCTCCTCCACCACCGCAACAGAACCCCAGTACAGGCTATAGAACACCTCCTCCACCACCACAACATAACCCCAGTACAGGCTATAGAACACCTCCACCACCACCACAACAGAACCCCAGTACAGGCTATAGAACACCTCCTCCACCACCACAACATAACCCCAGTACAGGCTATAGAACACCACCACCACCACCACAACAGAACCCCAGTACAGGCTATAGAACACCTCCTCCACCACCACAACATAACCCCAGTACAGGCTATAGAACACCTCCACCACCACCACAACAGAACCCCAGTACAGGCTATAGAACACCTCCACCACCACCACAACAGAACCCCAGTACAGGCTATAGAACACCTCCACCACCACCACAACATAACCCCAGTACAGGCTATAGAACACCTCCACCACCACCACAACAGAACCCCAGTACAGGCTATAGAACACCTCCACCACCACCACAACAGAACCCCAGTACAGGCTATAGAACACCTCCACCACCACCGCAACAGAACCCCAGTACAGGCTATAGAACACCTCCACCACCACCACAACAGAACCCCAGTACAGGCTATAGAACACCTCCACCTACAGGCTATAGAACACCTCCACCACCACCACAACAGAACCCCAGTACAGGCTATAGAACACCTCCACCTCCACCACAACAGAACCCCAGTACAGGCTATAGAACACCTCCACCACCACCACAACAGAACCCCAGTACAGGCTATAGAACACCTCCACCACCACCACAACAGAACCCCAGTACAGGCTATAGAACACCTCCACCACCACCACAACAGAACCCCAGTACAGGCTATAGAACACCTCCACCACCACCACAACAGAACCCCAGTACAGGCTATAGAACACCTCCACCACCACAACAGAACCCCAGTACAGGCTATAGAACACCTCCACCTCCACCACTGCAACAGAACCCCAGTACAGGCTATAGAACACCTCCACCACCACCACAACAGAACCCCAGTACAGGCTATAGAACACCTCCACCACCACAACATAACCCCAGTACAGGCTATAGAACACCTCCACCACCACCACAACAGAACCCCAGTACAGGCTATAGAACACCTCCACCACCACCACAACAGAACCCCAGTACAGGCTATAGAACACCTCCTCCACCACCACAACATAACCCCAGTACAGGCTATAGAACACCTCCACCACCACCACAACAGAACCCCAGTACAGGCTATAGAACACCTCCACCTACAGGCTATAGAACACCTCCACCACCACCACAACAGAACCCCAGTACAGGCTATAGAACACTTCCACCACCACCACAACATAACCCCAGTACAGGCTATAGAACACCTCCACCACCACCACAACAGAACCCCAGTACAGGCTATAGAACACCACCACCACAACAGAACCCCAGTACAGGCTATAGAACACCTCCTCCACCACCACAACATAACCCCAGTACAGGCTATAGAACACCTCCACCACCACCACAACAGAACCCCAGTACAGGCTATAGAACACCTCCACCACCACCACAACAGAACCCCAGTACAGGCTATAGAACACCTCCTCCCACCGCAACAGAACCCCAGTACAGGCTATAGAACACCTCCACCACCACCACAACATAACCCCAGTACAGGCTATAGAACACCTCCACCACCACCACAACAGAACCCCAGTACAGGCTATAGAACACCTCCTCCACCACCGCAACAGAACCCCAGTACAGGCTATAGAACACCTCCTCCACCACCACAACATAACCCCAGTACAGGCTATAGAACACCTCCACCACAACCCAGAAGGCTATAGAACACCTCCACCACCACAACAGAACCCCAGTACAGGCTATAGAACACCTCCACCACCACCACAACAGAACCCCAGTACAGGCTATAGAACACCTCCTCCACCACCACAACAGAACCCCAGTACAGGCTATAGAACACCTCCACCACCACCACAACAGAACCCCAGTACAGGCTATAGAACACTTCCACCACCACCACAACAGAACCCCAGTACAGGCTATAGAACACCTCCACCACCACCACAACATAACCCCAGTACAGGCTATAGAACACCTCCACCACCACCACAACAGAACCCCAGTACAGGCTATAGAACACCTCCACCACCACCAAAACAGAACCCCAGTACAGGCTATAGAACACCTCCTCCACCACCACAACATAACCCCAGTACAGGCTATAGAACACCACCACCACCACCACAACAGAACCCCAGTACAGGCTATAGAACACCTCCTCCACCACCACAACATAACCCCAGTACAGGCTATAGAACACCTCCACCACCACAACAGAACCCCAGTACAGGCTATAGAACACCTCCACCACCACCACAACAGAACCCCAGTACAGGCTATAGAACACCTCCACCACCACCACAACAGAACCCCAGTACAGGCTATAGAACACCTCCTCCACCACCACAACATAACCCCAGTACAGGCTATAGAACACCTCCACCACCACCACAACAGAACCCCAGTACAGGCTATAGAACACCTCCTCCACCTCCGCAACAGAACTCCAGTACAGGCTATAGAACACCTCCTCCACCACCACAACATAACCCCAGTACAGGCTATAGAACACCTCCACCACCACCACAACAGAACCCCAGTACAGGCTATAGAACACAACCACCACCACCACAACAGAACCCCAGTACAGGCTATAGAACACTTCCACCACCACCACAACATAACCCCAGTACAGGCTATAGAACACCTCCACCACCACCACAACAGAACCCCAGTACCCCAGTACAGGCTATAGAACACCTCCTCCACCACCACAACATAACTCCAGTACAGGCTATAGAACACCTCCACCACCACCACAACAGAACCCCAGTACAGGCTATAGAACACCTCCACCACCACCACAACAGAACCCCAGTACAGGCTATAGAACACCTCCACCACCACCACAACAGAACCCCAGTACAGGCTATAGAACACCTCCACCACCACCACAACAGAACCCCAGTACAGGCTATAGAACACCTCCACCACCACAACAGAACCCCAGTACAGGCTATAGAACACCTCCACCTC
Organism: Coregonus ussuriensis; assembly: GCA_031479575.1. Lineage (NCBI taxonomy): Eukaryota > Metazoa > Chordata > Actinopteri > Salmoniformes > Salmonidae > Coregonus > Coregonus ussuriensis. The sequence continues at coordinate 4,492,685 of CM062504.1, read as the reverse complement.
CACCACCGCAACAGAACCCCAGTACAGGCTATAGAACACCTCCACCTCCACCACCACAACAGAACCCCAGTACAGGCTATAGAACACCTCCACCACCACCACAACAGAACCCCAGTACAGGCTATAGAACACCTCCACCACCACCACAACAGAACCCCAGTACAGGCTATAGAACACCTCCTCCACCACCACAACAGAACCCCAGTACAGGCTATAGAACACCTCCTCCACCACCACAACATAACCCCAGTACAGGCTATAGAACACCTCCACCACCACCGCAACAGAACCCCAGTACAGGCTATAGAACACTTCCACCACCACCACAACATAACCCCAGTACAGGCTATAGAACACCTCCACCACCACCACAACAGAACCCCAGTACAGGCTATAGAACACCACCACCACAACAGAACCCCAGTACAGGCTATAGAACACCTCCTCCACCACCACAACATAACCCCAGTATAGGCTATAGAACACCTCCACCACCACCACAACAGAACCCCAGTACAGGCTATAGAACACCTCCACCACCACCACAACAGAACCCCAGTACAGGCTATAGAACACCTCCTCCACCACCGCAACAGAACCCCAGTACAGGCTATAGAACACCTCCACCACCACCACAACATAACCCCAGTACAGGCTATAGAACACCTCCACCACCACCACAACATAACCCCAGTACAGGCTATAGAACACCTCCTCCACCACCACAACATAACCCCAGTACAGGCTATAGAACACCTCCACCACCACCACAACAGAACTCCAGTACCCCAGTACAGGCTATAGAACACCTCCTCCACCACCACAACATAACCCCAGTACAGGCTATAGAACACCTCCACCACCACCACAACAGAACCCCAGTACAGGCTATAGAACACCTCCACCACCACCACAACAGAACCCCAGTACAGGCTATAGAACACCTCCACCACCACCACAACAGAACCCCAGTACAGGCTATAGAACACCTCCACCACCACCACAACAGAACCCCAGTACAGGCTATAGAACACCTCCACCACCACAACAGAACCCCAGTACAGGCTATAGAACACCTCCACCTCCACCACCGCAACAGAACCCCAGTACAGGCTATAGAACACCTCCACCACCACCACAACAGAACCCCAGTACAGGCTATAGAACACCTCCACCTCAACATAACCCCAGTACAGGCTATAGAACACCTCCACCACCACCACAACAGAACCCCAGTACAGGCTATAGAACACCTCCACCACAACATAACCCCAGTACAGGCTATAGAACACCTCCACCACAACAGAACCCCAGTACAGGCTATAGAACGTACAGGAAAACATAGAAACAAAAATGAACTCTGAGAAAAACCTTATTGCGTATAGTTTTAGATTGGCTAATGATTTCCTAAATAAAAAAATGATTTCATTTGATCTGGCTAATTTTGCAATTCTTTGCCAGCTCCTGATGCTGTTGTTGTTTTCTTTATACCACTCATAATGTTCTGAAAACATCACCATTAAAAGCTAGCACTGGTGTATGAGCAATTCAACATCCACATGGATTTGCTGGTGGAAAATCACTTCATAAAACAATGTCCTCATGTGTTGTGAGTTACAGCCAGAAGCCTATAGGTCATTGTGATACTGGGTTACAGTTTCCCCCCCCCCAGCATGTCAAACCCCTGACATGGAGAACAATAGCTGCGTCTCAAACGGCACCCTATTCCCTATATAGTGCACTACTTTAGACCAGGACCCATAGAGCACTATGGTCAAAAGTAGTGCACTATATAGGGAATAGGGTGCCATTTGGGGGACGCACAATAGGACTACTGGGAGAACACAGAAAACAATCTCCCTCTCTCAACGTTAAGAGTTTATGTTGCAACAAACTGAACCAGATGGGGCCGGCTGGCCGTGGATTTTAGGGTGTTGTTTCTGCAGCACAACCGTCTCAGCTTGAGGCTTAATAATATCATTAATAGTCATTTGGTGAGTGCTTATATTTGTCCTATTTCAAGTGTGTATTGATGCACGTGTGAATTGGAAATGAGTGTTCAGCAGCTCTCTGTGTGGTCCTAGTGTGGTTAAACCAGAAACGCTCTGTGGTTGAGGTTGTGGTTTCATTTACCATTCTGAGAGTCACTCACCATTTATGGCATAGTTAGGCATGTTGAAATAAGAAAAACAGATGTTAATAACTTGAAGTTTTTCATGAACATTAGCGGCTAGTTGTGCTTTGAAGTACCCGTGTAGCTCAGTTGGTAGAGCATGGCGCTTGCAACGCCAGGGTTGTGGGTTCGATTCCCACGGGGGGCCAGTATGAAAAGGTATGCACTCTGGATAAGAGCGTCTGCTAAATGACTAAAATGTAAAATGTAAGTATTAGCTTAAACTCCTCTCCAGTCCTGTCCTCTCCTGGCCTCTCCTTTCTTCTCCTCTCCTGTCCTCTCCTCTCCTATCCTGTCCTCTCCTGGCCTCTCCTTTCTTCTCCTCTCCTGTCCTCTCCAGTCCTCTCCTCTCCTATCCTGTCCTCTCCTGGCCTCTCCTTTCTTCTCCTCTCCTGGCCTCTCCTGTCCTCTTCTCTGTCTGACAGAAAATAAAGTGACAGTGAGTAAGACTTAGTGTTGTGTGTGGGCAGCAGCAGTCTGGCCATCAACAGGATCTGTCTGTTCTGTTCTGTTCTCCAGATGAGATGAGTCATCTATCATTCCATCTATCTCTGTCTTCTGCTGGACAGCCCTGCAACCTCCACTACAGCTCTGTCAGATCTGATCTGATCTCAGATCTGCTGCCGGTGACAGCCTGCATCTGCTTTATCTGTTGTATTCGCGTCTCTGTACCTGGCTAGTCATCGACCACATCGACTGTCAAAGGGCTTCATGGTGCTCTTTGGAATTCAATACTGTATATTTTCTTTAGTCAACAACTTCACCTTTTTATGTTTTTATATACAGTAGGAGTTAGTGGGTGTTGTGAGGTTGTGGTAGCATTCTTTTCATAACAGGTGTAGATATGATCTTTCCTACTGTGGTGAATGATGGACGGAGTCAGGCGCAGGAGTAAAATAACCGGATGCAGATGTATTCCTTCCAGACGTACAAATGAGCCTACAACGGCAATCGAAACAGGTACAGGGGGAAACAATCCTCCCTGACCAAACACAGTCTCAAGAAAATACAATAAATGTAATGACACAGGGGGAAATCAACCCTGGAAAAATAAATGAGAGAGTATCTCAACCGAGCTACTCTGCTCCCACATAGAACAATCACTCACAAAGACAAGGGGGCAGAGAGGAACACTTATACACAGACTAATTAGGGGATGAGCACCAGGTGTGTGTGATTGACAAGACAAGACAAGTGGAGTGATGAGAATGGTAGCGGCAGTAGCTAGTAAGCCGGTGACGACGAACGCCGAAACCTGCCCGAACAAGGAGGGGAGGCGGCCTCGGCGGAAGTCGTGACACCTATTTGTATTGATTTAATGACAGTGTGTTGTCATCGCTGATCAAGAAGGAAAATTGCATGTCAGAGCAGCAGCACAAACTGGTATAAACAGCTGAGGTAAAACTGCTATAAACAGCTGAGGTAAAACTGGTATAAACAGCTGAGGTAAATCTGCTATGAACAGCTGAGGTAAATCTGCTATGAACAGCTGAGGTAAAACTGCTATAAACAGCTGAGGTAAAACTGCTATAAACAGCTGAGGTAAAACTGCTATAAACAGCTGAGGTAAAACTGCTATAAACAGCTGAGGTAAAACTGCTATAAACAGCTGAGGTAAAACTGGTATAAACAGCTGAGGTAAGAGGTAAAACTGGTAAACAGCTGAGGTAAGAGGTAAAACTGGTATAAACAGCTGAGGTAAAACTGGTAAACAGCTGAGGTAAAACTGGTATAAACAGCTGAGGTAAAACTGGTATAAACAGCTGAGGTAAGAGGTAAAACTGGTATAAACAGCTGAGGTAAAACTGGTATAAACAGCTGAGGTAAAACTGGTATAAACAGCTGAGGTAAAACTGGTATAAACAGCTGAGGTAAGAGGTAAAACTGGTATAAACAGCTGAGGTAAAACTGGTATAAACAGCTGAGGTAAAACTGCCTGCATGCAGCAAAGCTGATTCAATTAGGAATTTTTGCACTTAAATGGTTCTAATTTAATTTGCTAGAACACAGCCAATTAGTTTGATTATCTTAATTAGGCAGAAAACTGACAACAAAAGAGAGACATTTAAACAAGCACAAACAGATGTGGGACCAGGCTATCTCTGCTGTGGGGTTGCAGTACAATTACAGTCAGTTATTGCTATGTCCCTGTTGCTATTTCTCAGGGTCTAAAATGTACTTATTTTTAAGGTTTGTGTTGTCTGGTGCTGCCAGTCATAACAGGGTATGCTAGTTCTAGAGAAACCTAGAACAGCTGGAGTCCAGGCTATGGAGAAACCTAGAACTGCTGGAGTCCAGGCTATGGTGTGTTTAACTAAATGCACGGTTGACTGCTTTCTTGACTAGCCAGGCCTCACTTAAAAATGAGATATCAATCTCAATATCTCTCAATTACTTCCCTGGTTCATTGAAGGATAAAGCACATGTTAATGGTGAAATCTGAAGAGAAAAGTGTGGATGTGGTTTTATAACCCTTACCCAAGAGAACACTTAGACTTCGTCCCAAATTGTACCACATTCCCTATAGGCCACTATTTTTGCACACACACACACACACACACACACACACACACTAAATGGTATGAAGTATGAAGCTTGTCATGGGAAGTTGCATGAGCGCCCTCTGAGATGACATCATCAGCATCACACTACTCATTGAGATGACATCATCATCATCACACTACTCATTGAGATGACATCATCAGCATCACACGACTCATTGAGATGACATCGTCAGCATCACACTACTCATTGAGATGACATCATCAGCATCACACTACTCATTGAGATGACATCATCAGCATCACACTACTCATTGAGATTACATCATCAGCATCACACTACTCATCGGGGGGCTTTTTAAAGTAACAACTGGGTCAGCTTAAGTTATAGCGGTGTCTTTTTAAAAGCCAACGCTGCTATCTTTACTGCACAGCCTTAACCCAGAGATGTTTGAGTTACACCGTCTCTTACAACAGGTTCTGGGGACACGCGGGTCGTGCAGGCTTTTGTTCTAGCACAGTATGAATACAAAGCTGATTTGAACAACCAAGAGCTTGATGATAAGTTTGATGATTTTAAATCATGTGTAATAGTACTGGTCTGGAATAAGTACCTGCACCCTCTGTGGGCTCCCAGGACCAGGGCCCTCTGTGGGCTCCCAGGACCAGGGCCCTCTGTGGGCTCCCAGGACCAGGGCCCTCTGTGGGCTCCCAGGACCAGGGCCCTCTGTGGGCTCCCAGGACAAGGGCCCTCTGTGGGCTCCCAGGACCAGGGCCCTCTGTGGGCTCCCAGGACCAGGGCACTCTGTGGGCTCCCAGGACCAGGGCCCTCTGTGGGCTCCCAGGACCCCCAGGACCAGGGCCCTCTGTGGGCTCCCAGGACCAGGGCTGATGAACGATGTCTGACTGACAGTGCTTTTCTATTATGTACTGACCAGGTCAAAAACCAAAGTTTACACCTGAATTTACAGTTTTTTCCAATTGCTAACACACTAAAATGACACAGCACAACTATTTCAGCTGACACACAGAGAGCCAAACCTCTCCTCAAGTCTCCAAAAGTCTAAACACATGTTCTGCTTTACACACATTTTGCAATTCAAAATGGCACTTTTTAAATGCACTGCACACGGTTCTCTGCATAAGACACTGACAATCTGACATAAAGTCACATGTTTGCCATTTCAAAACACTGCCATTCAAAATGACACTACATGAGCTAATTGGCCAATACATGTACCACCTGGCCAAACACCTCAATGGTTAATTGTTACCACTTCAATCAGGAAGTAAGCACTATGAAAAGACCACAGGTGAGCACCTTTTTGTTTTACAACAACAATGGAAGACGTTGCAGAGAGAGGAAGAGGAAGAGGGAGGGTGAGAATGAGAGGGGGAGGAAGAGTGAGAGGTAGGGGTAGAGCTGGTAGAGGAGTTCATGGCCAAAGAAGACAACAACTTTCAAATGAAATCAGAGCAAACTTAGTTGATCATGTCATCCACCATGGGCTGACAATGCGAGAGGCTGGACAGAGAGTGCAGCCCAACTTGAGCCGTTTTACTGTCGCCTGTGTCATCCGGACATTTAGACCGGAGTACAGGTACAGTGGGGAAAAAAAGTATTTAGTCAGCCACCAATTGTGCAAGTTCTCCCACTTAAAAAGATGAGAGAGGCCTGTAATTTTCATCATAGGTACACGTCAACTATGACAGACAAAATGAGGAAAAAAAATCCAGAAAATCACATTGTAGGATTTTTTATGAATTTATTTGCAAATTATGGTGGAAAATAAGTATTTGGTCAATAACAAAAGTTTCTCAATACTTTTGTTATATACCCTTTGTTGGCAATGACACAGGTCAAACGTTTTCTGTAAGTCTTCACAAGGTTTTCACACACTGTTGCTGGTATTTTGGCCCATTCCTCCATGCAGATCTCCTCTAGAACAGTGATGTTTTGGGGCAGTCGCTGGGCAACACGGACTTTCAACTCCCTCCAAAGATTTTCTATGGGATTGAGATCTGGAGACTGGCTAGGCCACTCCAGGACCTTGAAATGCTTCTTACGAAGCCACTCCTTCGTTGCCCGGGCGGTGTGTTTCGGATCATTGTCATGCTGAAAGACCCAGCCACGTTTCATCTTCAATGCCCTTGCTGATGGAAGGAGGTTTTCACTCAAAATCTCACGATACATGGCCCCATTCATTCTTTCCTTTACACGGATCAGTCGTCCTGGTCCCTTTGCAGAAAAACAGCCCCAAAGCATGATTTTTCCACCCCCATGCTTCACAGTAGGTATGGTGTTCTTTGGATGCAACTCAGCATTCTTTGTCCTCCAAACACGATGAGTTGGGTTTTTACCAAAAAGTTCTATTTTGGTTTCATCTGACCATATGACATTCTCCCAATCCTCTTCTGGATCATCCAAATGCACTCTAGCAAACTTCAGACGGGCCTGGACATGTACTGGCTTAAGCAGGGGGACACGTCTCGCACTGCAGGATTTGAGTCCCTGGCGGCGTAGTGTGTTACTGATGGTAGGCTTTGTTACTTTGGTCCCAGCTCTCTGCAGGTCATTCACTAGGTCCCCCCATGTGGTTCTGGGATTTTTGCTCACCGTTCTTGTGATCATTTTGACCCCACCGGGTGAGATCTTGCGTGGAGCCCCAGATCGAGGGAGATTATCAGTGGTCTTGTATGTCTTCCATTTTCTAATAATTGCTCCCACAGTTGATTTCTTCAAACCAAGCTGCTTACCTATTGCAGATTCAGTCTTCCCAGCCTGGTGCAGGTCTACAATTTTGTTTCTGGTGTCCTTTGACAGCTCTTTGGTCTTGGCCATAGTGGAGTTTGGAGTGTGACTGTTTGAGGTTGTGGACAGGTGTCTTTTATACTGATAACAAGTTCAAACAGGTGCCATTAATACAGGTAACGAGTGGAGGACAGAGGAGCCTCTTAAAGAAGAAGTTATAGGTCTGTGAGAGCCAGAAATCTTGCCTGTTTGTAGGTGACCAAATACTTATTTTCCACCATCATTTGCAAATAAATTCATAAAAAATCCTACAATGTGATTTTCTGGATTTTTTTTCCTCAATTTGTCTGTCATAGTTGACGTGTACCTATGATGAAAATTACAGGCTTCTCTCATCTTTTTAAGTGGGAGAACTTGCACAATTGGTGGCTGACTAAATACTTTTTTTCCCCACTGTATGTAACCAACATTTCTTTCACACTATGTAGTACACCCCATGTCATAGTGTATCAGTTGGGTGACACCTGTTCACTTCATGAATGGCTGATGTCATACACTAACTGCACAAGTTTCCTGTACAATTTACTCTACTGTGGGGGAAATATCTTTAGGCTGCATTGTCCAAGCCCTATATTATTGTTTTTTTGTTTTTCTAAAGGACTGAGAGACGCAACCATGGTGGAGGAAGGGGCCAAATGTTCACCGGGGTACAGGAAGGTGCCATTTGTAAACTTGGTTTTGGAAAATAATGAAATCAGATTTACGAGAAATTCAAAGCCACATCATTCCAAGACAACACCATATTCAACAACATTCAACGAGTCAGTCTGTCCACATCGGCTCTCATTCTCAAACGAAACCAAATCGGAATGAAACAACTTTATAAGGTGCCGTTTGAGAGAAACTCTCAAAGAAACAAAGGGGTCAGACGAGGGGCGGCGGGTAGCTTAGTGGTTAAGAGCGTTGTGCCAGTAACCGAAAGGTCGCTGGTTCTAATCCCCGAGCTGACTAGGTGAAAAATCTGTCTGTGCCCTTGAGCAAGGCACTTAACCCTAATTGCTCCTGTAAGTCGCTCTGGATAAGAGCGTCTGCTAAAATGACAAAATGACGAGCTTATGTGGATGTAAGTACAATATTGACTGCAGTACACTACACGCAACATTGTTTCCCAGTGTACTGGATAACACCATATTGACTGCTTTTGTTCTTTGTTTTCAGGGAGTACTGGAAATGGATGCTCATGCAATCCCACATGAGTTCATCTTTATAGATGAGGCTGGGTTCAATCTAGCAAAGACCAGGGGGAGGGGGAGAAACGTCATTGGCCACGGAGCCATTATAGATGTTCCTGGCCAACGTGGTGGGAACATCACAATGTGCGCTGCCATCTCCAATATGCATGGTGTCCTCCACCGTCATACCAACCTTGGACCATACAACACAGCCCATATTCTCACATTTCTGGACAGACTCCACAACATTCTCACACCACCAGAGCGCATGAATGATGCAGACCATCAAAGAACCCGGTACGTTGTAGTATGGGACAACGTGAGCTTTCATCGTGCAGCCCCAGTCCAAAACTGGTTTGCTGACCACCCACCATTTCTCTTGCAATACCTCCCACCATACTCACCATTTCTGAACCCCATAGAAGAGTTCTTTTCGGCACGGCGGTGGAAGGTATACGACCGGCAGCCCTTTTGTGCGCATGCCTCTTGTGCAGGCTATGGAAGAGGCATGTGATGAGATTGATGTGGGTGCGATTCAGGGACGGATAAGGCACTCAAGGCGCTTCTTCCCTCGATGTCTGGCAAGGGAAGATATTGCCTGTGATGTGGACGAGGCGTTGTGGCCAGACCCAGCTGGGATATGGACGAGGCAGGCGTTGTGGCCAGACCCAGCTGTGATGTGGACGAGGCAGGCGTTGTGGCCAGACCCAGCTGTGATGTGGACGAGGCAGGCGTTGTGGCCAGACCCAGCTGTGATGTGGACGAGGCGTTGTGGCCAGACCCAGCTGTGATGGGGACGAGGCGTTGTGGCCAGACCCAGCTGGGATGTGGACGAGGCAGGCGTTGTGGCCAGACCCAGCTGTGATGTGGACGAGGCAGGCGTTGTGGCCAGACCCAGCTGTGATGTGGACGAGGCGTTGTGGCCAGACCCAGCTGGGATGTGGACGAGGCAGGCGTTGTGGCCAGACCCAGCTGTGATGTGGACGAGGCGTTGTGGCCAGACCCAGCTGGGATGTGGACGAGGCAGGCGTTGTGGCCAGACCCAGCTGTGATGTGGACGAGGCAGGCGTTGTGGCCAGACCCAGCTGTGATGTGGACGAGGCAGGCGTTGTGGCCAGACCCAGCTGTGATGTGGACGAGGCGTTGTGGCCAGACCCAGCTGTGATGTGGACGAGGCGTTGTGGCCAGACCCAGCTGGGATGTGGACGAGGCAGGCGTTGTGGCCAGACCCAGCTGTGATGTGGACGAGGCAGGCGTTGTGGCCAGACCCAGCTGTGATGTGGACGAGGCGTTGTGGCCAGACCCAGCTGTGATGTGGACGAGGCAGGCGTTGTGGCCAGACCCAGCTGTGATGTGGACGAGGCAGGCGTTGTGGCCAGACCCAGCTGTGATGTGGACGAGGCAGGCGTTGTGGCCAGACCCAGCTGTGATGTGGACGAGGCAGGCGTTGTGGCCAGACCCAGCTGTGATGTGGACGAGGCAGGCGTTGTGGCCAGACCCAGCTGTGATGTGGACGAGGCAGGCGTTGTGGCCAGACCCAGCTGTGATGTGGACGAGGCAGGCGTTGTGGCCAGACCCAGCTGTGATGTGGACGAGGCAGGCGTTGTGGCCAGACCCAGCTGTGATGTGGACGAGGCAGGCGTTGTGGCCAGACCCAGCTGTGATGTGGACGAGGCGTTGTGGCCAGACCCAGCTGTGCGGCAAGATGCTGCCTAATTATCTTTCTTGCCTCTTTTTTTGTTTCTATATATTTTTTCTGCACATTTTTTCTGCTATTTTCTTTTTCAGTTTACTGTATTTTTGAGAGCATATTTTTGTTCAGTCCAATGTAAATGTTGCACTGACTTGTTTGGTAAAAAAATTAAAATGTTTCAACAACATGTATCTGCAAATATTTCTGTGCATGTGAACAATCTGAAGAATTTTCTACAATTTGAACTATTTTAGTATTATGGCAAAGCATACTAAAGATGACAGTGCTTTTCATTATACCCAACAGTGTGTAGTTGGTTAGACCAAAATCTGGTAATATGAATGAAGTGTGTGCCATTTCGTGCAAACGTTTGATTTTGATAATGCTATATGTAGTTTTGGTTGCAGTGCTTCATTTTGCAGGATATATGAGGTATTTTGCAGTTTGGGTGTGTGGTTTTGTGAATAGTGTTAAGTATTTTGATAAAACCAGCCTAGTTTGCAAAATTGTGTTTTAGCAATTGGGAAAAACTGTAAATGGTTATTCTCTGTTGTCTCCACAGCGGATGTAATGTGCTGTGAGGTTGAAGGTTGAAGACGGCCGGCCACTCGCTCTCGAGCAACCTCCTCTTGAAACCAACCAACTAGAGTCATTAACAGGTACATGATGGTATGGTGCTATTTCTGTTGTTTTACAATCAACACCTGTAACTATAGCTTATATACAATCCATATACCATCACCATATCCAATCACCATCTACCACTATAGCTTATATACAATCACCATATCCAATCAGTACCATTCCTCATCACATGAAATAATAAAGGTTGATCGATTCGCCCATGGATTACAATTTCCAACCCCATTCCTAGAGGACCTGAGAATGATTCCTTTCTGCTTCATAGAGAATACATTCTCATTGATCCAGTCATATAGCATATAGATCATTATCATGTTGCTGTCTCTCTCTCCCCTCTCTCTCTCCCCTCTCTCTCCCCCGTATCACCTTTTTCTCTCTCACCTCTCTCTGATTGACTACATTGTCGGGCAGCTTTGAGCCTCTATCTCCTTGCTGGATCAATACACTTCAGATTGGGACAGATATGGCTGCTCATCATCCATTCTGCTAGCCTAATGAATGGATTCTCCCATAGGAACTATAGCCTTCCTTCAGACTGGTTAACAACTGTCCAGTTCTGGAATGACAGTCCTTCAGACTCTGGTTAACAACTGTCCAGTTCTGGAATGACAGTCCTTCAGACAGTTCATTTGGAAATTATTCAGACCACTTCCCTTTTTCCAAATCTACACACAATACCCCATAATGACGAAGTGAATTTTTTTTTTTTGTGTGTGTGTGTAGATTGATGAGGGGAAAATAAAAAATTGAATCAATTTTAGAATAAGGCTGAAACGTTGCAGAATGTGGAAAAAGAAGTCTGAATACTTTCCAAATGCACTGTACGTCTTCTGTTTGCAAAGACATTGAACCAGGAGCAATGTTTTACTGTCTGTCATATTGAGTGGTATGCATGACAGACTTGTCACGATTTACACACACACACACACACACACACACACACACACACACACACACACACACACACACACACACACACACACACACACACAGCGTTATTCTATCTGGCAGGGGCAGAGGGGCAGGAAGTGAACAGTAGTCTAATGTTATAGAAGGGAGGGCCAGAACAGTAGTCTAATGTTATAGAAGGGAGGGTCAGAACAGTAGTCTAATGTTATAGAAGGGAGGGTCAGAACAGTAGTCTAATGTTATAGAAGGGAGGGTCAGAACAGTAGTCTAATGTTATAGAAGGGAGGGTCAGAACAGTAGTCTAATGTTATAGAAGGGAGGGTCGGAACAGTAGTCTAATGTTATAGAAGGGAGGGTCAGAACAGTAGTCTAATGTTATAGAAGGGAGGGTCAGAACAGTAGTCTAATGTTATAGAAGGGAGGGTCAGAACAGTAGTCTAATGTTATAGAAGGGAGGGTCAGAACAGTAGTCTAATGTTATAGAAGGGAGGGTCAGAACAGTAGTCTAATGTTATAGAAGGGAGGGTCAGAACAGTAGTCTAATGTTATAGAAGGGAGGGTCAGAACAGTAGTCTAATGTTATAGAAGGGAGGGTCAGAACAGTAGTCTAATGTTATAGAAGGGAGGGTCAGAACAGTAGTCTAATGTTATAGAAGGGAGGGTCAGAACAGTAGTCTAATGTTATAGAAGGGAGGGTCAGAACAGTAGTCTAATGTTATAGAAGGGAGGGTCAGAACAGTAGTCTAATGTTATAGAAGGGAGGGTCAGAACAGTAGTCTAATGTTATAGAAGGGAGGGTCAGAACAGTAGTCTAATGTTATAGAAGGGAGGGTCAGAACAGTAGTCTAATGTTATAGAAGGGAGGGTCAGAACAGTAGTCTAATGTTATAGAAGGGAGGGTCAGAACAGTAGTCTAATGTTATAGAAGGGAGGGTCAGAACAGTAGTCTAATGTTATAGAAGGGAGGGTCAGAACAGTAGTCTAATGTTATAGAAGGGAGGGTCAGAACAGTAGTCTAATGTTATAGAAGGGAGGGTCAGAACAGTAGTCTAATGTTATAGAAGGGAGGGTCAGAACAGTAGTCTAATGTTATAGAAGGGAGGGTCAGAACAGTAGTCTAATGTTATAGAAGGGAGGGTCAGAACAGTAGTCTAATGTTATAGAAGGGAGGGTCAGAACAGTAGTCTAATGTTATAGAAGGGAGGGTCGGAACAGTAGTCTAATGTTATAGAAGGGAGGGTCGGAACAGTAGTCTATTGGTTTAGAAGGGAGGGTCAGAACAGTAGTCTAATGTTATAGAAGGGAGGGTCAGAACAGTAGTCTAATGTTATAGAAGGGAGGGTCAGAACAGTAGTCTAATGTTATAGAAGGGAGGGTCAGAACAGTAGTCTAATGTTATAGAAGGGAGGGTCGGAACAGTAGTCTAATGTTATAGAAGGGAGGGTCGGAACAGTAGTCTAATGTTATAGAAGGGAGGGTCAGAACAGTAGTCTAATGTTATAGAAGGGAGGGTCGGAACAGTAGTCTAATGTTATAGAAGGGAGGGTCAGAACAGTAGTCTAATGTTATAGAAGGGAGGGTCAGAACAGTAGTGTAATGTTATAGAAGGGAGGGTCGGAACAGTAGCCCAATGTTTGGGAAAGATTTGGTGAAGTGGGAAAAGATAGCAGTGCCGTTTAGCTATGTTATGTGTGACGATTGTGACGTGCTATACAAATTCGACAGTCACAAGACGGGGACTTCAAATGGCACGTCAAGGGAACTGTACTGTTAAAAGATGGGTGCAGTAGCCTAACTGAAATCTGGACACTGACACACCCACAAAGCCTAATATACAGTCAAATTAACTCCTGCAGAATTAAGCATTTCTTGCAGTAAAATTATACACCAAATGTACATTTTGACTCGGGAACAGGTTTGGAGAAATATGATTTATTTCTTCTCCGCATCTTGAGAGAATGAATGCGCGGTTAGGGACCGTCTGTAAAGGTGGCGCTGCTATCTTTATCGGCATCATAAAAGCTGATTTAGTATTTCATCCACATAAAATACGCTTGCTGTCTGGGGTTTTAGGCTGGGTTTCTGTATAGCACTTTGTGACATCTGCTGATGTAAAAAGGGCTTTATATAAAAATAAATAAAAAAAACATTGATTGATTGATCCAAGCTGAACTGAAATCTTATCAAAACATGTTGGGTCATTTTATTAGCTTTTAATTTTCTTAAAACCGGTCAAACTGAAACTTGTATTGTATGTTCTCCCCGGTCCCTAAATGTCTTTGCTGTGCGAGAGAAGCAGAGATGAAAGAAGGAAGAGGAAACTAACTTTACCAACGTCAATTAGATTGAAGCATCCATTCTATCGATTTTATGACATTATTCTGGTGAGCAAGAGCTTATTTATCAGAAACAAAGGCCTATCTAAAAAGGGCGTGTGTGAACAGACAGCTGACCCGCGCATCTAGTGTGCGTCTTCTGCAGCTGTTATTCTGTGTGGAACACCAGGCCTGAGCTGATCTCTGAGTGAGTGAGTGGTTGAGTGAGTGAGTTGAGTGAGTGAGTTGAGTGAGTGAGTTGAGTGAGTGAGTTGAGTGAGTTGAGTGAGTTGAGTGAGTTGAGTGAGTTGAGTGAGTTGAGTGAGTGAGTGAGTGAGTGAGTGGAACTGAATAATATTAAGAAATGCTATAGATGGAAGGAAAGGACCGTAGGGTGAAGACAGGGATGCAGTTTAAGCCCCACCCTCTTCAACATATACTGTATATCAAAGAATTGGCGAGGGCACTAGAACAGTCTGCAGCACCCGGCCTCACCCTACTAGAATCTGAAGTCAAATGTCTACTGTTTGCTGATGATCTGGTGCTTCTGTCACCAACCAGGGAGGGCCTACAGCAGCACCTAGATCTTCTGCACAGATTCTGTCAGACCTGGGCCCTGACATTAAATCTCAGTAAGACAAAAATAATGGTGTTCCAAAAAAAGGTCCAGTTTCCAGGACCACAAATACAAATTCCATCTAGACACCGTTGCCCTAGAGCACACAAAAAACGATACATACCTTGGCCTAAACATCAGCGCCACAGGTAACTTCCACAAAGCTGTGAACGATCTGAGAGACAAGGCAAGAAGGGCCTTCTATGCCATCAAAAGGAACATAAACTTTGACATACCAATTAGGATCTGGCTAAAAATACTTGAATCAGTTATAGAACCCATTACCCTTTATGGTTGTGAGGTCTGGGGTCCTGCTCACCAACCAAGAATTCACAAAATGGGACAAACACCAAATTGAGACTGCATGCAAAATTCTGCAAAAAATATCCTCAGTACAACGAAAAACACCAAATAATGCATGCAGAGCAGAATTAGGCCGACACCTGCTAATGATCAAAATGAGCCATTAAATTATATAACCACTTAAAAGGAAGCGATTCCCAAACCTTCCATAACAAAGCCATCACCTACAAAGAGATGAACTTGGAGAAGAGTCCACTAAGTAAGCTGGTCCTGGGGCTCTGTTCACAAACACAAACAGACCCCACAGAGCCCCAGGACAACAACAACAACACAATTAGACACAACCAAATCATGAGAAAACAAAAATATAATTACTTGACACATTGGAAAGAATTAACAAAAAAACAATGAAATTGAGCACTATAAATAGGGTGCCATGGCATGTTTCACACTATGGATCTTAAGTTGTTTGTGACATTTTGATGTTTCTGCTTCAACTACGAGGTAAACAAATTATTAAGTAAAGTAGATATATTATTAAGTAAAGTAGATATATAATTATGTACAATTGTGTAAAGTATCCATATTGTTAAGTAAAGTAGTGTACGTTATATTATTAAGTAAAGTATTTATATTATTAAGTAAAGTAGTGTACATTAGTAAAGTAGTGTACATTAGATTACTAAGTAAAGTAGTGTAAAGTGCACAGTTAGTGGTTTACTTCATCACTTTACTTTGGATTCTTAGTGTGTGGCAGTATCCCAGCTCCCCAGCCCCTTAGGTAGACAGGAAAGGAGAGATTATATATTCTCTATTCACAGGAGAGGCAGTATCCCAGCTCCCCAGCCCCTTAGGTAGACAGGAAAGAAGAGATTATATATTCTCTATTCACAGGTGAGGCAGTATCCCAGCTCCCCAGCCCCTTAGGTAGACAGGAAAGGAGAGATTATATATTCTCTATTCACAGGAGAGGCAGTATACCAGCTCCCCAGCCCCTTAGGGAGACAGGAAAGGAGATATTATATATTCTCTATTCACAGGAGAGGCAGTATCCCAGCTCCCCAGCCCCTTAGGGAGACAGGAAAGGAGAGATTATATATTCTCTATTCACAGGAGAGGCAGTATCCCAGCTCCCCAGCCCCTTAGGGAGACAGGAAAGGAGATATTATATATTCTCTATTCACAGGAGAGGCAGTATCCCAGCTCCCCAGCCCCTTAGGTAGACAGGAAAGGAGAGATTATATATTCTCTATTCACAGGAGAGGCAGTATCCCAGCTCCCCAGCCCCTTAGGTAGACAGGAAAGGAGAGATTATATATTCTCTATTCACAGGAGAGGCAGTATCCCAGCTCCCCAGCCCCTTAGGTAGACAGGAAAGGAGAGATTATATATTCTCTATTCACAGGAGAGGCAGGTGAGGTATCTCAGTTTGATGAATGAACTGCGTTATAGCTGGGGATTAATCAGTCATCGATCTGTGTGGGTGTGTGTGCTTGCGTGCGTGCGAATGTGTGCGTGGATTCATCAACCCCTCCAGCTGTGACTGTATGGAGGGGTGTAACTGATAGCAGGCAGAAAGAACAGTTAAAACAGTTAGCTGTGGAGCCATCTCATCTCACACCACTGTCTCACTTCCTCCTCCTCAGTTGCTGCCTGGATGTAAAGAAGGTTCTGTACTGAACCTACGTTGGGCTCTTTTCTCCTCTCTCCTCTCTCTCTCCTCTCTCTCCTCTCTCCTCTCTCTCTCCTCTCTCCTCTCTCTCCTCTCTCTCATCTCTCATCTCTCCTCTCTCCTCTCTCCCCTCTCTATCCTCTATTTAATGTTTATAAAGCAGGCCTGGTGGTGGGGTATCAAGGGGACTGGCAGACCTGGTGGTGGGGTATCAAGGGGACTGGCAGACCTGGTGGTGGGGTATCAAGGGGACTGGCAGACCTGGTGGTGGGGTATCACGGGGACTGGCAGACCTGGTGGTGGGGTATCAAGGGGACTGGCAGACCTGGTGGTGGGGTATCAAGGGGACTGGCAGACCTGGTGGTGGGGTATCAAGGGGACTGGCAGACCTGGTGGTGGGGTATCAAGGGGACTGGCAGACCTGGTGGTGGGGTATCAAGGGGACTGGCAGACCTGGTGGTGGGGTATCAAGGGGACTGGCAGACCTGGTGGTGGGGTATCAAGGGGACTGGCAGACCTGGTGGTGGGGTATCAAGGGGACTGGCAGACCTGGTGGTGGGGTATCAAGGGGACTGGCAGACCTGGTGGTGGGGTATCACGGGGACTGGCAGACCTGGTGGTGGGGTATCACGGGGACTGGCAGACCATGGGAGCACACAACATACTCTTAATCTGTTTTCTAAATGGATTTGTTCATTCATTCATATATCTCCTCTTCATCTCTCTTCTCTCAAAACCACCAAATGGAAATGGTTTTGTTTGTGTACATTCATTTCTAAGCTACTGCAGATGGGGTTGCCACAGAGACCAGTGGTTTGTGAGGAGGACAGTTTAAGGTGTTTGTGTCCGTTTTAGAATATCCTCCTGTTCCTCAGGTTGACAGAATTACTCTGGAAACACAATGTGTACATCTTAACGTTAGACTTCTGATTTGGTTTGTGTCATGATGAAACTGCTCTCCTTTTCAAAAACCCCACCCCCGTTTTCACTCCCCACAGAGGTTTTTTAAAGAAGATATTTTTACACTGAGAATTAATGGAAAAAAGATGGTGAGATAAAGAGAGTGAAGAGAGAGAACTGCCAGGGCCTGAACTCTCTCTCTTTGATGTTGGTCTAATGTCATAAAGCTGCTAACGGGTAGACAGCAGTACAGAGTTTACCTCAGGAAAAACCCCTTCTCCTCTATTACACTGGCGCTGAACCAGAGTCACAAATGGCACCCTGTTCTTTATAAAGTGCACTACTTTTGACCCGTCCAGGCTCTGCTCTTTGTAGGGAATAGGGTGCAGGCTTTTGGTCAGAAGCAGTGCACTATGTAGGCAGTGCACAGTACACTGTTAACGTGAGGGAATGTAAAACCTATAAAAACAAACTCAGATCTGGATCATATCAGTCGGTGGCCAAAAATATGCCAGGCATGACACTATATAAACTAAACCATAAACTATAACCCAAATAAACTCTTGATGATTTCCAGTATTTCCGTTGCATTCTTCTCCTAGTCTGGCGTAACACACAGATGATTGGTTCACTGACATATTATTATTACACTGCCCTCAAGGACTGGATCCAGCTGGTCCTTTCCTCATCAGACTAGAGGCTCAACTGGAAACCCAAGAGAGGATCCAGCTGGTCCTTTCCTCATCAGACTAGAGGCTCAACTGGAAACCCAAGAGAGGATCCAGCTGGTCCTCTCATCAGACTAGAGGCTCAACTGGAAACCCAAGAGAGGATCCAGCTGGTCCTCTCATCAGACTAGAGGCTCAACTGGAAACCCAAGAGAGGATCCAGCTGGTCCTCTCATCAGACTAGAGGCTCAACTGGAAACCCAAGAGAGGATCCAGCTGGTCCTCTCATCAGACTAGAGGCTCAACTGGAAACCCAAGAGAGGATCCAGCTGGTCCTCTCATCAGACTAGAGGCTCAACTGGAAACCCAAGAGAGGATCCAGCTGGTCCTCTCATCAGACTAGAGGCTCAACTGGAAACCCAAGAGAGGATCCAGCTGGTCCTCTCATCAGACTAGAGGCTCAACTGGAAACCCAAGAGAGGATCCAGCTGGTCCTCTCATCAGACTAGAGGCTCAACTGGAAACCCAAGAGAGGATCCAGCTGGTCCTTTCCTCATCAGACTAGAGGCTCAACTGGAAACCCAAGAGAGAATCCAGCTGGTCCTTTCTTCATCAGACTAGAGGGTCAACTGGAAACCCAAGAGAGAATCCAGCTGGTCCTTTCCTCATCAGACTAGAGGGTCAACTGGAAACCCAAGAGAGAATCCAGCTGGTCCTTTCCTCATCAGACTAAAGCATTAACTGGAAACCCAAGAGAGGATCCAGCTGGTCCTTTCCTCATCAGACTAGAGGGTCAACTGGAAACCCAAGAGAGAATCCAGCTGGTCCTTTCCTCATCAGACTAGAGGGTCAACTGGAAACCCAAGAGAGAATCCATCTGGTCCTTTCCTCATCAGACTAAAGCATTAACTGGAAACCCAAGAGAGAATCCAGCTGGTCCTTTCAACATCAGACTAAAGGGTCAACTGGAAACCCAAGAGAGAATCCAGCTGGTCCTTTCCTCATCAGACTAGAGGGTCAACTGGAAACCCAAGAGAGAATCCAGCTGGTCCTTTCCTCATCAGACTAAAGCATTAACTGGAAACCCAAGAGAGAATCCAGCTGGTCCTTTCAACATCAGACTAAAGGGTCAACTGGAAACCCAAGAGAGAATCCAGCTGGTCCTTTCCTCATCAGACTAGAGGGTCAACTGGAAACCCAAGAGAGAATCCAGTTGGTCCTTTCCTCATCAGACTAGAGGGTCAACTGGAAACCCAAGAGAGGATCCAGCTGGTCCTTTCCTCATCAGACTAGAGGGTCAACTCCCTCTCTCCCTCCCATCCCTGAGGACCTGAGCCCTAGGACCATGCCTCAGGACTACCTGGCCTGATGACTCCTTGCTGTCCCCAGTCCACCTGGTCGTGCTGCTGCTTCAGTTTCCACTCTTCTGCCTGCGGCTATGGAACCCTGACCTGTTCACCGGACGTGCTACCTTGTCCCAGACCTGCTGTTTTCAACTCTCTCTCTCTTCCGCACCTGCTATTTCAACCTCTAAATGCCCGGCTATGAAAAGCCAAGTGACATTTACTCCTGATGTACTGACCTGTTGCAACCTCTACAACCACTGTGATTATTATTTGACCCTGCTGGTCATCTATGAACGTTTGAACATCTTGGAGAAAAATCTGTCCTTAATGGCCATGTACTGTTATAATCTCCACCCGGCACAGCCAGAAGGGGACTGGCCACCCCTCAGAGCCTGGTTCCTCTCTAGGTTTCTTCCTAGGTTTCTGCCTTTCTAGGGAGTTTTTCCTAGCCACTGTGCTTCTACATCTGCATTGCTTGCTGTATGGGGTTTTAGGCTGGGTTTCTGTATTGCACAATGTGACATCTGCTGATGTAAAAAGGGCTTTATAATTAAAATTAGATTGATTGATGGTGGAGGAAGAGGAGGAGGAAATGGTGGAGGAGTAGGAAGAGGTGGAGGAGATGGTAGAGGAGGAGGTGGAGGAGGAGTAGGAAGAGGTGGAGAAGATGGTAGAGGAGGAGGAGGTGGAGGAGGTGGTGGTGGAGGAGGAGTAGGAAGAGGTGGAGCAGATGGTGGAGGAGGAGGAGGAGGAGGAGTAGGAAGAGGTGGAGCAGATGGTGGAGGTGTAGGAGGAGGAGGAGGAAGAGGTGGAGGAGATGGTGGAGGAGGAGTAGGAAGAGGTGGAGGAGATGGTGGAGGTGGAGTAGGAAGAGGTGGAGCAGATGGTGGAGGAGGAGGAGGAGGAGTAGGAAGTGGTGGAGCAGATGGTGGAGGTGGAGGAGGAGGCAGCTGTGTCCTGATTGATGAAGGCAATTTGAATCCAATGTTCTCTAGTGCTGTGGGAAAACACTTCCTGTGTACGCTGCACTTCCTCAAACCCCACTGCTAGACACCTCCTAGTCTCCCCAAGCCCCACCACTAGCCACACACACACACACACACACACACACACACACACACACACACACACACACACACACACAGCAGCGTAAAAAGATGTGGTGGGGGGTGGGGGAGCAGTGCAAATAGTCCGGGTAGCCATGATTAGCTGTTCAGGAGCCTTATGGCCTGGGGGTAGAAGCTGTTGAGAAGTATTTTGGACCTAGACTTGGCATATATAGTGCACTACTTTCGACCAGAGCCCTATGGGGCTCCATATGGACTCGGGTAAAAAGTAGTGCACTAAATTGGGAATGGGGTACCATTTGGGAAGCATCCACAGCCTTACAGCCCACAGGACTACAGAAAGACCATAGAGGCTCATACTAGTTCTTCTGTAGAAGTGGTTTAATGGTGACACTGCAGGACTCTACATGCAGTATGAGATCTAGTGGCTTAATGCTGACACTGCAGGACTCTACATGCAGTATGAGATCTAGTGGTTTAATGCTGACACTGCAGGACTCTACATGCAGTATGAGATCTAGTGGTTTAATGCTGACACTGCAGGACTCTACATGCAGTATGATATCTAGTGGCTTAATGCTGACACTGCAGGACTCTACATGCAGTATGAGATCTAGTGGTTTAATGCTGACACTGCAGGACTCTACATGCAGTATGAGATCTAGTGGCTTAATGCTGACACTGCAGGACTCTACATGCAGTATGAGATCTAGTGGCTTAATGCTGACACTGCAGGACTCTACATGCAGTATGAGATCTAGTGGTTTAATGCTGACACTGCAGGACTCTACATGCAGTATGAGATCTAGTGGTTTAATGCTGACACTGCAGGACTCTACATGCAGTATGAGATCTAGTGGTTTAATGCTGACACTGCAGGACTCTACATGCAGTATGAGATCTAGTGGTTTAATGCTGACACTGCAGGACTCTACATGCAGTATGAGATCTAGGCCCTCTGCTATGAATGTTACAGCTCTAGAGGTGTCTGTTTCAGTGAGTTTCTGAGCAGAAGATAGACTCTGAAGAGGTTTGGTGTCTGTTTCAGTGAGTTTCTGAGCAGAAGATAGACTCTGAAGAGGTTTGGTGTCTGTTTCAGTGAGTTTCTGAGCAGAAGATAGACTCTGGTGAAGTCTGGTGTCTGTTTCAGTGAGTTTCTGAGCAGAAGATAGACTCTGAAGAAGTCTGGTGTCTGTTTCAGTGAGTTTCTGAGAAGAAGATAGACTCTGAAGAAGTCTGGTGTCTGTTTCAGTGAGTTTCTGAGCAGAAGATAGACTCTGAAGAAGTCTGGTGTCTGTTTCAGTGAGTTTCTGAGAAGAAGATAGACTCTGAAGAGGTTTGGTGTCAGCGATTGTGGCCTGTACCTATTAAGAACAGCCTCTGGATGATGAAACAGTACAGACACCTACTCACTCAGAGAGACCTAAACAGACAGTTCATAGCAGAGAAGTTATTAGTGAAAGCACAGTGTGTGTGGAGGTTGGACAGAGCCATGGGTTAATAAGGAGTCTCTGGAGTGGTGAGCACAGCAGAACGAATCAGGGTTTGTGACAGAAACACACACCACACACACTATAACAGGGGTCTATTGAGCTCTACACCTGAGGGATGGCCAGTATTGTGCCACTGTAAACTGCTTTAGGGAACAGCGGGCTGTAGGATTATTGGATTATACAGGAACTGCTGCTCTCTGAGAGGAGAGGGGAGGAGAGGGGAGGAGAGGAGAGGGGAGGAAGGAGAGGGGAGGAAGGAGGAGAGGAGAGGAGAGGAGAGGAGAGGAGAGGAGAGGAGAGGGGGAGGAAGGAGAGGGGAGGAAGGAGAGGAGAGAGTTAGAGGAACAGTTAGAGGAAGCTACTCCATCTCTCACCATGATCAAACTGCATTACAAATGTAACACCTTCTAATATCTCCACTGCTGTAGATAAAAGTAAGATAAACCACTTTGGATGAGAGGGGAGGAGAGTGGATGACAGAAGAGGAGAGAGGAGAGGACAGAAGAGGAGAGAGGGGGAGGAGAGGAGAGGACAGAAGAGGGGAGAGGACAGAAGAGGAGAGAGGGGGAGGAGAGGAGAGGACAGAAGAGGGGAGAGGACAGAAGAGGAGAGAGGGGGAGGAGAGGAGAGGACAGAAGAGGAGAGAGGGGGAGGAGAGGAGAGGACAGAAGAGGAGAGAGGGGAGGACAGAAGAGGAGAGAGGGGAGGAGAGGAGAGGAGAGAGGGGGAGGAGAGGAGAGGAGAGAGGGGGAGGACAGAAGAGGAGAGAGGGGAGGACAGAAGAGGAGAGAGGGGAGGACAGAAGAGGAGAGAGGGGAGGAGAGAGAGAGGGGGAGATAGTGAAGGGAATTATTTCTGGCCATCTTCTATTTGGCAGTGTGAAATCGTCCAGCTGCCCCCAATCCTATTTTTGACAGGAGCCACATCTGCAGAGTGGGACACTGGAGTTCTGTGCAGTGTGTGTTCGTGTGTTCGTGTGTGTGTGTGTGTGTGTGTGTGTATGCATGTGTTTCTCTGTGTGTTTATGTGTGTGTGGTTCTCTCTCTCTTTGTGTGTGTGTGTGTGTCTATAAACCCAAATTCCCCATACACTTATGAAAAGGCTTCACTTCATTACCCAAAATCCCCTTTAAAGGACATCAATTACCCAGAGTGCTCTACTCTACACTGCCCCGGCCCGGTCAGTCATAGAGGCTGCATTGAACTACAGCAGAAGGGGGCTCCACCACATACACACTCACACCATTTAGTTAATTAGACTAAGACCAGCAACACAGGGCAGATAGTGTTCTAATGGGCATTAAATACACATTTACACAGCTGAGTGCCCACTGAGGGACTAAGAATAGGGGTGTGTGTCCCAAATAGCACCCTATTGCCTATGTAGTGCACCCTATTCCCTATGTAGTGTACCCTATTCCCTATGTAGTGCTCCCTATGTAGTGCACCCTATTCCCTATGTAGTGCACCCTATTCCCTATGTAGTGTACCCTATTCCCTATGTAGTGCACCCTATTCCCTATGTAGTGTACCCTATTCCCTATAAAGTGCACCCTATTCCCTATGTAGTGTACCCTATTCCCTATGTAGTGCACACTATTCCCTATGTAGTGTACCCTATTCCCTATAAAGTGCACCCTATTCCCTATGTGGGGCGGCAGGTAGCTTAGTGGGTAAGAGCGTTGTGTCAGTAACCGAAAGGTCGCTGGTTCTAATCCCCGAGCCGACTAGGTGAAAAATCTGTCGATGTGCCCTTAAGCAAGGCACTTAACCCTAATTGCTCCTGTAAGTCGCTCTGGATAAGAGCGTCTGCTAAATGACTAAAATATGTAGTGTATCCTATTCCCTATGTAGTGCACCCTATTCCCTATGTAGTGCACCCTATTCCCTATGTAGTGTACCCTATTCCCTATGTAGTGTACCCTATTCCCTATGTAGTGTACCCTATTCCCTATGTAGTGCACCCTATTCCCTATGTAGTGCACCCTATTCCCTATGTAGTGCACCCTATTCCCTATGTAGTGCACTCTATTCCCTATGTAGTGTACTCTATTCCCTATGTAGTGCTCCCTATGTAGTGCACTCTATTCCCTATGTAGTGCACCCTATTCCCTATGTAGTGCACCCTATTCCCTATGTAGTGCACCCTATTCCCTATGTAGTGCACCCTATTCCCTATGTAGTGCACCCTATTCCCTATGTAGTGCACCCTATACCCTATGTAGTGCACCCTATTCCCTATGTATAGTACCCTATTCCCTATGTAGTGTACCCTATTCCCTATGTAGTGCACCCTATTCCCTATGTAGTGCACCCTATTCCCTATGTAGAGTACCCTATTCCCTATGTAGTGCACCCTATTCCCTATGTAGTGCCCATAGGGCTCATAGCGCACTATATAGGGAAAAGGCTTCCCTTTGGGATGTACCCAGGGAGAATCGGGTTTCATTTACTGTAGGTGCTAACAGGGAGGTCAGCTGTGTCTGTGGTGTATGGAGAGGTCAGGCAGACACCACACTACCTATCTAAGTGATGAGGTCAGACAGACACCACACTGCCTATCTAAGTGATGAGGTCAGGCAGACACCACACTGCCTATCTAAGTGATGAGGTCAGACAGACACCACACTGCCTATCTAAGTGATGAGGTCAGACAGACACCACACTGCCTATCTAAGTGATGAGGTCAGACAGACACCACACTACCTATCTACGTGATGAGGTTAGACAGACACCACACTACCTATCTAAGTGATGAGGTCAGACAGACACCACACTGCCTATCTAAGTGATGAGGTCAGACAGACACCACACTACCTATCTAAGTGATGAGGTCAGACAGACAGACACCACACTACCTATCTAAGTGATGAGGTCAGGCAGACACCACACTGCCTATCTAAGTGATGAGGTCAGACAGACACCACACTACCTATCTACGTGATGAGGTCAGACAGACACCACACTACCTATCTACGTGATGAGGTCAGACAGACAGACACCACACTACCTATCTAAGTGATGAGGTCAGGCAGACACCACACTGCCTATCTAAGTGATGAGGTTAGACAGACACCACACTACCTATCTAAGTGATGAGGTCAGACAGACACCACACTACCTATCTAAGTGATGAGGTCAGACAGACACCACACTACCTATCTAAGTGATGAGGTCAGACAGACACCACACTGCCTATCTACGTGATGAGGTCAGACAGACACCACACTACCTATCTACGTGATGAGGTTAGACAGACACCACACTACCTATCTAAGTGATGAGGTCAGACAGACACCACACTGCCTATCTAAGTGATGAGGTCAGACAGACACCACACTACCTATCTAAGTGATGAGGTCAGACAGACACCACACTGCCTATCTAAGTGATGAGGTTAGACAGACACCACACTACCTATCTAAGTGATGAGGTCAGACAGACAGACACCATACTGCCTATCGAAGTGATGAGGTCAGGCAGACACCACACTACCTATCTAAGTGATGAGGTCAGACAGACAGACACCACACTGCCTATCTATGTGATGAGGTCAGGCAGACACCACACTACCTATCTAAGTGATGAGGTCAGACAGACACCACACTGCCTATCTAAGTGATGAGGTCAGACAGACACCACACTACCTATCTAAGTGATGAGGTCAGACAGACACCACACTACCTATCTAAGTGATGAGGTCAGACAGACACCACACTGCCTATCTAAGTGATGAGGTCAGACAGACACCACACTGCCTATCTAAGTGATGAGGTCAGACAGACACCACACTGCCTATCGAAATGATGAGGTCAGACAGACACCACACTGCCTATCTAAGTGATGAGGTCAGACAGACACCACACTACCTATCTAAGTGATGAGGTCAGACAGACACCACACTACCTATCTAAGTGATGAGGTCAGACAGACACCACACTGCCTATCTAAGTGATGAGGTCAGACAGACACCACACTGCCTATCTAAGCGATGAGGTCAGACAGACACCACACTACCTATCTAAGTGATGAGGTCAGACAGACACCACACTGCCTATCGAAATGATGAGGTCAGACAGACACCACACTACCTATCTAAGTGACGAGGTTACCACATAAAACCTCATATCAATAGTTGCTGGTGAATGTTTTAGATTGAGAGAAATGTGTTCTTCAAACCTGGTCCCGGAGACCCACTTGTTGTGTATGCTGTTTGCAGGCTTTCCCCCCCAGACCAGCCAGTTGACTCAACTAAAGAACAGACAGACTGGTTTGTGTTGTCTGAACAGTATCACTGCTTGGTTACTGCAGTATGTGAAGTGAGTCAGCTGTGGCAGGTGGCAGCAGGTGGCAGAGTCCTGGTAAACACCATCATAGCTGGAAAAGACTGTTGGTCCTCTTCACACTAGCAGCGCTGATTCTGATGGCCGGCTGCATGAAATGTAACACATCCTCCCACACGTCCCCACATGACACAGAGTCACACAGGGACAGCCTGGCAGTGACAGGTCCCCACTATCTTTGGGGGACTGACATCTCTCTGCCCTTAGCTTTTACTCTCTCATGTCTATCCTGTATCTCCGTTTTGTGGAAGAGAGGAGAGGACGGCTCTTCTCACCTCAGTCTCAAAGAGGATGATTTAACGTCTCCAGAGCCCAAAACCGTAGCTGAACTGCAGCTCAACCATCCTGTGCAGGACAGGAGTCACGCTATGGCATAACCTTAGTTTTTTTTGTGTTGTACAGTGCTCTATGCTTTTCAGTAATGAACAGGCCTGTGTGTGTGTGTCTGCAGGGGTCCGGGGAGGCTTCAGTGCGGGGCACAGACATGGAGGGGGACTGTCTCAGCTGCATCAAGTACCTCATGTTCATCTTCAACTTCCTAATTTTCGTGAGTATATGCTGCTTGCTTTACACTTCCACTGTCTAATGTTCTGCTAGCTGTTCTGATGTTCTGCTGTCTGATGTTCTGCTGTCTGATGTTCTGCTGTGTGATGTTCTGATGTTCTGCTGGCTAATGTTCTGCTGTCTGATGTTCTGTTGTCTGATGTTCTGCTGTCTGATGTTCTGATGTTCTGCTGTCTGATGTTCTGATGTTCTGCTGGCTAATGTTCTGCTGTCTGATGTTCTGCTGTCTGATGTTCTGCTGTCTGATGTTCTGCTGTCTGATGTTCTGCTGTCTGATGTTCTTCTGTCTGATGTTCTGCTGTCTGATGTTCTGATGTTCTACTGTCTGATGTTCTGCTGTCTGACGTTCTGCTGTCTGATGTTCTTCTGTTTGATGTTCTGCTGTATGACATTCTTCTGTTTGATGTTATGATGTTCTGCTGTCTGATGTTCTGCTGTCTGTTCTGATGTTCTGCTGTCTGATGTTCTGCTGTCTGATGTTCTGTTGTTTGATGTTCTGCTGTCTGACGTTCTGCTGTCTGATGTTCTTCTGTTTGATGTTATGATGTTCTGCTGTCTGATGTTCTGCTGTCTGATGTTCTGCTGTCTGATGTTCTTCTGTTTGATGTTATGATGTTCTGTTGTCTGATGTTCTGCTGTCTGATGTTCTGCTGTCTGATGTTCTGTTGTCTGATGTTCTGCTGTCTGATGTTCTGATGTTCTGCTGTCTGATGTTCTGATGTTCTGCTGGCTAATGTTCTGCTGTCTGATGTTCTGCTGTCTGATGTTCTGCTGTCTGATGTTCTGCTGTCTGATGTTCTGATGTTCTGATGTTCTGCTGTCTGATGTTCTTCTGTCTGATGTTCTGCTGTCTGATGTTCTGATGTTCTACTGTCTGATGTTCTGCTGTCTGACGTTCTGCTGTCTGATGTTCTTCTGTTTGATGTTCTGCTGTATGACATTCTTCTGTTTGATGTTATGATGTTCTGCTGTCTGATGTTCTGCTGTCTGTTCTGATGTTCTGCTGTCTGATGTTCTGCTGTCTGATGTTCTGTTGTTTGATGTTCTGCTGTCTGACGTTCTGCTGTCTGATGTTCTTCTGTTTGATGTTATGATGTTCTGCTGTCTGATGTTCTGCTGTCTGATGTTCTGCTGTCTGATGTTCTTCTGTTTGATGTTATGATGTTCTGTTGTCTGATGTTCTGCTGTCTGATGTTCTGCTGTCTGATGTTCTGCTGTCGGATGCTACAAAAATATAAACGCAACATGTAAAGTGTTCGTCCCATGTTTCATCAGCTGAAATAAAAAAATCCCAGAAATGTTCCATACGCACAAAAAGCTTATTTCTCTCCAATGTTATGCACAAATTTGTTTACATCCCTGTTAGTGAGCGTTTCTCCTTTGCCAAGATAATCCATCCACCTGACAGGTGTGGCATATCAAGAAGCTGATTAAACAGCATGATCATTACACGGTAATAAAAGGCCACTCTAAAATGTGCAGTTTTGCCACACAACAAAGTTTTGAGGGAGCGTGCAATTGGCATCATGTCGCCACAGCATCATGTCGCCACAGCATCATGTCGCCACAGCATCATGTCCCCACAGCATCATGTCCCCACAGGGTGACGGCTAAAGCACATTTATTCTAGTGATTTTCACCAAAAATGTACAACTATGGTATTAATGTCTAACGTTTCATTTTTCTTTTCTTTTTTACGAACCATTACTCCGTTAAAAACAGAATGATTCTGAACAATCCCAAGTCCCAACTTCGGCAGACAATTTTCAAATGATCGCTGAAGTTTCTAGCCACAAGCATAAACTAGCTAGCTGGGAAGAACTCATCAGGACGACAGACTGAACTGAACTGACTGAACCAAATCAGCTTTTCTCCACTCGACTCGCTGCGTGACAAGCGTCATCAATTTGGGCACCAGGCATGTCCGTATAGCCTCTCCCGGTTGAATCAGGCGTCTACTTCCTACTGTACTTCCTACTTCCTGGCTGCACTCTGTTTTGATTGGCTGCCTGTGTGCCTCTCCTATTCTGATTGGCTCCCTCTGTGTGTGTGTGTGTGTGTGTGGTCCAGTTAGGAGGCTCCTTCCTGCTTGGTGTGGGTGTGTGGGTGCTGCTGGACCCTACGGGCTTCAGGGAGATGGTAGCAGCCAACCCACTGCTCTTCACTGGGGTCTACATCCTCCTGGCCATGGGGGCGATGCTCTTCCTCCTGGGATTCCTGGGCTGCTGCGGAGCCATCCGGGAGAACAAGTGTCTGCTACTCTTTGTAAGTTTTTAAAGAGTGTTATAATAGTGTTGTAATCGGCTTTAAGCGTGTTTATAAACGTTCCAGGGTTGCTGCGGAGCCATCTGCTCTTTGTAAGTCAACTACTCCACGTTTGGCTAGTCCTCTTGGCTTGTCAGCGCGTACAATTTCACCAAGCAGTGCTGGTAATTGGGCGTCGCTGATAAGCTGTGTGAAAATCAATCAGGCGACAGCTACTTCCTTCTGTACCATCATCCCGTCCACACTAATCATTATGTTTGCCTAGTTGGGCTCAGCTGGTAACTTGGAGCACGGTGCTGGAAAACGCTAGGATATTCAGGTCTTACAACAATATAAGGAATAGTGCCATCTAGTGGAGTAAATTATATGTTGCGTTAATTATTGGTCACTGAAACAGAAGAGGCCTTTGACTTTTATATTGAGTGTTATTCATGAGCTTTCATATGTTAGCATCCATTTTAAATCTAAACTAGTGGATGGAGTCAGCGTTGTGATCGTCTCTCTCTTCTCTCTCCCTCCTTTTCCTCAGTTCTTCATGCTCATCCTGGTCATCTTCCTGGCAGAGTTAGCAGCAGCCGTCCTGGCCTTCATATTCCGGGAGCATGTGAGTGTTTCTCTGTTTCTCTCTCTC
>CM062504.1:4397601-4460101 GCA_031479575.1 Coregonus ussuriensis | reverse complement strand
CTTGTTCTCTCAGCTGTTTGCCATGGTGTTCGCAATGTGTCTGTTCAGAGGAATCGACCAGTAACCCTGACAACACACACAACCCCAGGAAGACACTCAACAAAGGGACACAGACTGACGAAGGAGAAGAGAGCCTGAAGATAAACACCTGTATATTATAAATCAGATGTTAGGAGAATAGAGCCTGAAGATAAACACCTGTAGATTATAAATCAGATGTTAGGAGAATAGAGCCTAAAGATAAACACCTGTAGATTATGAATCAGATGTTAGGAGAATAGAGCCTAAAGATAAACACCTGTAGATTATAAATCAGATGTTAGGAGAATAGAGCCTAAAGATAAACACCTGTAGATTATAAATCAGATGTTAGGAGAATAGAGCCTAAAGATAAACACCTGTAGATTATAAATCAGACGTTAGGAGAATAGAGCCTAAAGATAAACACCTGTAGATTATAAATCAGATGTTAGGAGAATAGAGCCTAAAGATAAACACCTGTAGATTATAAATCAGATGTTAGGAGAATAGAGCCTGAAGATAAACACCTGTAGATTATAAATCAGATGTTAGGAGAATAGAGCCTAAAGATAAACACCTGTAGATTATAAATCAGATGTTAGGAGAATAGAGCCTAAAGATAAACACCTGTAGATTATAAATCAGATGTTAGGAGAATAGAGCCTAAAGATAAACACCTGTAGATTATAAATCAGATGTTAGGAGAATAGAGCCTGAAGATAAACACCTGTAGATTATAAATCAGATGTTAGGAGAATAGAGCCTAAAGATAAACACCTGTAGATTATAAATCAGATGTTAGGAGAATAGAGCCTAAAGATAAACACCTGTAGATTATAAATCAGATGTTAGGAGAATAGAGCCTAAGATAAACACCTGTAGATTATAAATCAGATGTTAGGAGAATAGAGCCTAAAGATAAACACCTGTAGATTATAAATCAGATGTTAGGAGAATAGAGCCTAAAGATAAACACCTGTAGATTATAAATCAGATGTTAGGAGAATAGAGCCTAAAGATAAACACCTGTAGATTATAAATCAGATGTTAGGAGAATAGAGCCTAAAGATAAACACCTGTAGATTATAAATCAGATGTTAGGAGAATAGAGCCTAAAGATAAACACCTGTAGATTATAAATCAGATGTAATTTGTACAGTATTTTTATTTTTATGTTTCAGGATTGATGATAGGAGAACAGTGACTTCTACTTCACAGCTGGACCTCTGAGGTACTGTTCAGGCCAGGACATTTTAGACCAGGGGTCAATTCTATTTCAAATCAGGAGGTAAGCCGAAATTCCAATTCCAATGTTCCTCATTGAAAAGTAAAAAAAAAAAATGAGAATTGGTATTTCAGTTGACTTCCTGAATTGACTGAATTGAAATGGAATTGAGCCCAACCCTGCTATAGACACACAGCATGAAGACAAACCAGCAGCTACTGTGAGAGGACAGAAACATGCCCATGTCCTCTGCACTGCTACGTTAGTGGAGCACTGTCTGAACAGGATTCAAATGTATAGCACTGACCCCAGGTCTGTTTGTGCTATCATGCCAAATCCCTGTCACTCATTGTCACAACGAGCAATGGAGTTGGCAAGAACACAAACAGATCTGGGATCAGGCTAACTGACTATAGGTTGAGTTCAGTATTAGAATGGTGGAGTGATCTGTTTACAATATTTCTGAGGAGATCTTGTCTGCATCTGAAACGGCACCGGATTCTCTATATAGTGCAGGGCTCTGGTCAAATGTAGTGCACTATGTAGGGAATACGGTGCCATTTGGGACGCATCCCAGAAACCTCAACAGAGCAATGCTCTTTAACGTGTGACGTGTGTGTGTCTGTGTGTGTGTGTGTGTGTGTGTCTGTGTGTGTGTGTGTGTGTGTGTGTGTGTGTGTGTGTGTGTGCGCGTGCGTGCGTGCTGGAGTCCGTGACTGTGTCAATGTGTGTTATCTTGATAGCCTATTCATTGTCATGGTTTAGTGATGTTCATTCCAACACTGGTTATTGATTGGTGGGTTTTGGCTGAAATTGATTATTATTATTATTACTGTGTTATGTGTTTGACTTACAACCTAAAGTATCTGTAAATGGTCCTGATATTAAAATGGATTCTGTGAAGTGTTGGCCACCAGTGTTTCAGTGTTGTTGTGAGAGGGCTCATAATATGTCATATTGAATAACATGTTCCTATTGTAGTAAATACAGTGGGGAAAAAAGTATTTGATCCCCTGCTGATTTTGTACGTTTGCCCACTGACAAAGAAATGATCAGTCTATAATTTTTATGGTAGGTTTATTTGAACAGTGAGAGACAGAATAACAACAAAAAAATCAAGAAAAACGCATGTCAAAAATGTTATAAATTGATTTGCATTTTAATGAGGGAAATAAGTATTTGACCCCTCTGCAAAACATGACTTAGTACTTGGTGGCAAAACCCTTGTTGGCAATCACAGAGGTCAGACATTTCTTGTAGTTGGCCACCAGGTTTTTGTCCCACTCCTCTTTGCAGATCTTCTCCAAGTCATTAAGGTTTTGAGGCTGACGTTTGGCATCTCGAACCTTCAGCTCCCTCCACAGATTTTCTATGGGATTAAGGTCTGGAGACTGGCTAGGCCACTCCAGGACCTTAATGTGCTTCTTTTTGAGCCACTCCTTTGTTGCCTTGGCCGTGTGTTTTGGGACATTGTCATGCTGGAATACCCATCCACGACCCATTTTCAATGCCCTGGCTGAAGGAAGGAGGTTCTCACCCAAGATTTGACGGTACATGGCCCCGTCCATCGTCCTTTTGATGCGGTGAAGTTGTCCTGTCCCCTTAGCAGAAAAACACCCCCAAAGCATAATGTTTCCACCTCCATGTTTGACGGTGGGGATGGTGTTCTTGGGGTCATAGGCAGCATTCCCCCTCCTCCAAACACGGCGAGTTGAGTTGATGCCAAAGAGCTCGATTTTGGTCTCATTTGACCACAACACTTTCACCCAGTTCTCCTCTGAATCATTCAGATGTTCATTGGCAAACTTCAGACGGGCCTGTATATGTGCTTTCTTGAGCAGGGGGACCTTGCGGGTGCTGCAGGATTTCAGTCCATCACGGTGTAGTGTGTTACCAATTGTTTTCTTGGTGACTATGGTCCCAGCTGCCTTGAGATCATTGACAAGATCCTCCCGTGTAGTTCTGGGCTGATTCCTCACCGTTCTCATGATCATTGCAACTCCACGAGGTGAGATCTTGCATGGAGCCCCAGGCAGAGGGAGATTGACAGTTCTTTTGTGTTTCTTCCATTTGCGAATAATCGCACCAACTGTTGTCACCTTCTCACCAAGCTGCTTGACCCCCTTTAAGAGTGTGCTCCTAATCTCAGCTCGTTACCTGTATAAAAGACACCTGAGAGCGAGAAATCTTTCTGATTGAGAGGGGGTCAAATACTTATTTCCCTCATTAAAATGCAAATCAATTTATAACATTTTTGACATGCGTTTTTCTGGATTATTTTGTTGTTATTCTGTCTCTCACTGTTCAAATGAACCTACCATTAAAATGATAGACTGATCATTTCTTTGTCAGTGGGCAAACGTACAAAATCAGCAGGGGATCAAATACTTTTTTCCCTCACTGTACGTTTTCTACTGTTGTCAAAAATTGCTCCATTGTTTATGTGTTTGTAGGTGGGCCCACTCTTTGATGCTAAATGTGATTCTTACAGATTCAAACTATGTTTTATTTCAATGCAATGTGCTATTGGCATTTTCTAGACAAGGGGAGATTTGAGTTCATGTTCCTCTTTTTCGTTCGTTTTACAGATGAACTACTAGCATATAGTACGTAGTCATTAAGTATGTGGTATTCAGTATGTTAGTATGGGTATCTGAACACAGCCAAGGACTTGTTTAACTACTACAGAAGATACTGTAGGGCAAAACACATTCAGTCTCTGCTTAGAACAGATTGAGGAAGTAAATCATTTATTCTTACTTCCTCCATTGTTAATAATAATATGCCATTTAGCAGACGCTTTTATCCAAAGCGACTTACAGTCATGCGTGCATACATTTTTGTGTATGGGTGGTCCCGGGGATCGAACCCACTACCTTGGCGTTACAAGCGCCGTGCTCTACCAGCTGAGCTACAGAGGACCATGTTCGTTGATGAAGTGGGCTTACTATCCTACATTTTACATTTTTAGTCATTTAGCAGACGCTCTTATCCAGAGCGACTTACAGTTAGTGAGTGCATACATTTTTCATACTAGCCCCCCCCCCCCCTGCAGTAAGCGTTTCGTTGGACGGTGTGTACCATGCGTATCCCGTAACTACGACTATTAAAACTTGAAACTTATCAAGGGTTTGGTTGTGCTTTGAAAACAGAACAAATACCGGAATTGCCCTTCTGCTTCATATTCTCTTTTTTAAATATTTTTCTATTCACCTTGTGATATTTAAAAGGGCAATCTGCAGTTTGAACAATAACAAAGTATCACCCCTCCCTTCTACATCTGCATTGCTTGCTGTTTGGGGTTTGGGGCTGAGTTTCTGTATAGCACTTTGTGACATCTGCTGATGTAAAAAGGGCTTTAATAATACATTTGATTAATTGATTGATCAATAACAGGGGAGGTTAGCTTGTCTTGGGGGTATGATCTAACCTCTTACCATTAGCAGTAACAGGGGAGGTTAGCATGTCTTGGGGGTATGATCTTTGACCCTCTGTAACTTTCTCAAGTGTCATTATTCACGATTCACTCAGGATTATCCGTAATCATGGTAGCATCCACAAGTGATTTAAAAAATATATATACAGTGGGGAAAAAAAAGTATTTAGTCAGCCACCAATTGTGCAAGTTCTCCCACTTAAAAAGATGAGAGAGGCCTGTAATTTTCATCATAGGTACACGTCAACTATGACAGACAAATTGAGGAAAAAAAATCCAGAAAATCACATTGTAGGATTTTTAATGAATTTATTTGCAAATTATGGTGGAAAATAAGTATTTGGTCACCTACAAACAAGCAAGATTTCTGGCTCTCACAGACCTGTAACTTCTTCTTTAAGAGGCTCCTCTGTCCTCCACTCGTTACCTGTATTAATGGCACCTGTTTGAACTTGTTATCAGCATAAAAGACACCTGTCCACAACCTCAAACAGTCACACTCCAAACTCCACTACGGCCAAGACCAAAGAGCTGTCAAAGGACACCAGAAACAAAATTGTAGACCTGCACCAGGCTGGGAAGACTGAATCTGCAATAGGTAAGCAGCTTGGTTTGAAGAAATCAACTGTGGGAGCAATTATTAGGAAATGGAAGACATACAAGACCACTGATAATCTCCCTCGATCTGGGGCTCCGTGCAAGATCTCACCCTGTGGGGTCAAAATGATCACAAGAACGGTGAGCAAAAATCCCAGAACCACACGGGGGGACCTAGTGAATGACCTGCAGAGAGCTGGGACCAAAGTAACAAAGCCTACCATCAGTAACACACTACGCCGCCAGGGACTCAAATCCTGCAGTGCCAGACGTGTCCCCCTGCTTAAGCCAGTACATGTCCAGGCCCGTCTGAAGTTTGCTAGAGTGCATTTGGATGATCCAGAAGAGGACTGGGAGAATGTCATATGGTCAGATGAAACCAAAATAGAACTTTTTGGTAAAAACTCAACTCGTCGTGTTTGGAGGAAAAAGAATGCTGAGTTGCATCCAAAGAACACCATACCTACTGTGAAGAATGGGGGTGGAAACATCATGCTTTGGGGCTGTTTTTCTGCAAAGGGACCAGGACGACTGATCCGTGTAAAGGAAAGAATGAATGGGGCCATGTATCGTGAGATTTTGAGTGAAAACCTCCTTCCATTAGCAAGGGCATTGAAGATGAAACGTGGCTGGGTCTTTCAGCATGACAATGATCCCAAACACACCGCCCGGGCAACGAAGGAGTGGCTTCGTAAGAAGCATTTCAAGGTCCTGGAGTGGCCTAGCCAGTCTCCAGATCTCAACCCCATAGAAAATCTTTGGAGGGAGTTGAAAGTCCGTGTTGCCCAGCGACAGCCCCAAAACATCACTGCTCTAGAGGAGATCTGCATGGAAGAATGGGCCAAAATACCAGCAACAGTGTATGAAAACCTTGTGAAGACTTACAGAAAACGTTTGACCTGTGTCATTGCCAACAAAGGGTATATAACAAAGTATTGAGAAACTTTTGTTATTGACCAAATACTTATTTTCCACCATAATTTGCAAATAAATTCATTAAAAATCCTACAATGTGATTTTCTGGAGAAAAAAAATCTCATTTTGTCTGTCATAGTTGACGTGTACCTATGATGAAAATTACAGGCGTCTCTCATCTTTTTAAGTGGGAGAACTTGCACAATTGGTGGCTGACTAAATACTTTTTTCCCCCACTGTATCTCAGAATAGGACAGACACCTCAACACATACTTCCAAATAGAAATCAAAACTAGATGGTGTTCAGAGATAGATGGGAGGGGTTTCAGGGTAGCTGAATGATGGGACTAAAAACAAACAAAAGATAATTTACGTAATATGTACTGTGTCCGTAAAATGTAAACAGTATGTGTAAACTGGAAGTAGAAGGCTAAGTGTTGTTGTCTATCAATTAGGGGAGGGGTGGTAGGGTTAGGGGAAAATAATAAAGGGAAATATATTTTAAAAACATATGTATAATATATATAAAGTTTGGACACACCTACGCATTCAAGGGTTTTTCTTTATAAAAAAATTAAATTAATTAAATGTAGAATAATAGTGAAGACATCAAAACTATGGAATAACACATATGGAATCATGTAGTAACCAAAAAAGTGTTAAACAAATCTAAATACATTTTATATTTGCGATTCTTCAAATAGCCACCTTTTGCCTTGATGACAGCTTTGCACACTCTTGGCATTTTCTCAACCAGCTTCATGAGGTAGGCACCTGGAATGCATTTCAATTAACAGGTGTGCCTTCTTAAAAGTTAATTTGTGGAATTGATTTCCTTCTCAATGCATTTGAGCCAATCAGTTGTGTTGTGACAAGGTAGGGGGGGGTATACAGAAGATAGCCCTATTTGGTAAAAGACCAAGTCTATATTATGGCAAGAACAGCTCAAATAAGCAAAGAGAAATGACAGTCCATCATTACTTTAAAACATGAAGGTCAGTCAATCCAGAATATTTCAAGAACTTTGAAAGTTTCTTCAAGTGCAGTCGCAAAAACCATCAAGCGCCATGATAAACTGGATCTCATGAGGACCGCCACAGGAATGGAAGACCCAGAGTTACCTCTGCTGCAGAGGATAAGTTCATTAGAGTTACCAGCCTCAGAAAGTGTAGCCCAAATAAATGCTTCACAGAGTTCAAGTCACAGACACATCTCAACATCAACTGTTCAGAGGAGACTGTATGAATCAGGCCTTCATGGTCGAATTGCTGCAAAGAAAGCATTACTAAAGGACACCAATAAGAAGAAGAGACCTGCTTGGGCCAAGAAACACAAGCAATGGACATTAGAAATGGAAATGTGTCCTTTGGTCTGGAGTCCAAATTTGAGATTTTTGGTTCCAACCGCCGTGTCTTTGTGAGACGCGGTGTGGGTGAACGGATTATCTCCACATGTGTATTTCCCACCGTAAAGCATGGAGGAGGAGGTGTTATGGTGTTGCTGGTGACACTGTCTGTGATTTATTTAGAATTCAAGGCACACTTAACCAGCATAGCTACCACAGCATTCTGCAGCGATACGCCATCCCATCTGGTTTGGGCTTAGTGGGACTATCATTTGTTTTTCAACAGGACAATGACCCAACACACCTCCAGGCTGTGTAAGGGCTATTTGACCAAGAAGGAGAGCGATGGAGTGCTGCATCAGATGACCTGACCTCCACAATCCCCCGACCTCACCCCAATTGAGATGGTTTGGGACGAGTCGGACCGCAGAGTGAAGGAAAAGCACACAGTAAGACAGAGGGACTCTATTACGCTCGCTCGGATGCTTTCTCCGGTGAGATAGTTTCAGTTCATAGTTGCAACTGAGGAAAAGTTGGCGGGTGCACACCGCACCGTTCGGATGCTGGAATTATTTTGGGATGAACGTGTGAAGATTATCTCCTTTTTGAAGTGATTTGTTTGACAATCAGATGAAAACTAAATGACTGGTTGTGTTCATGGCACGTTAAAAGGTAATACATTTTTTTACAGTTAAATTACGTCTTTACTATAAATCCCTCAAAATGATCCACCCCTGCCGTTGTGATTGGTTCCTGAGCCCATAGGAAGCCATTTTGAAATAAAATCCTCATTATTTTTTTCCGATGGCTGAACTGCGTTGGTTTTACTTTTAACAAAAATACGCTTTCTTATCAGCTTCCACTTTCCCCCTCAAATAAATGCTCTAAAAAAAATACATATGGCTGTAGGGGTGGCCCCCCCCCCACCATTGCAGGTGTGATTGAATTACATGATCCCAAACATTAGGTACCTTCCTGTAATGGTAACTACGGATTTAGTACACAATGCCAACGCTCAAGTCAGGACAGGTTATTAAAAAACAAAAGTGATATTTATTTAACAGACGTGACTCCTCTTCTGTAGTCTGAGGTATCTCTGATCCCGATCAGAGAAATAAATGGGTGTATTATAGTTATAATAACCAGTCGCCTGCCAGCCCAATGTGGGGCAAACTGTTGCCTGTTATTGGTAGAAAGATAGCAGCGCTGTCTCTTGGACTGGTGATGTCACACCTGGTTGTCCGAGGTAAGTCTCCTGACAAAAGATTTAGATCATGATATGAATAGAATTCAACATAATGTATAATACCTGGTATAATGCTGACTTCTCAATTACAAAAGTGTATAATTACTATGTAAAATGTATCAAAAATTCAATAATAACCCTTTTTTTTTTATC
Organism: Coregonus ussuriensis; assembly: GCA_031479575.1. Lineage (NCBI taxonomy): Eukaryota > Metazoa > Chordata > Actinopteri > Salmoniformes > Salmonidae > Coregonus > Coregonus ussuriensis. Next base: position 4,451,163 of record CM062504.1, on the reverse strand, counting down.
ACGTCTGAGTAAATAACCAAGTATACTTTGGTATGTCTCATGTGAGCACTGGCTATGGGGCTGCGTGGGTATCTGATATGTGACTCTGACCCTAGGCAGTGCAGTTAAAGTCCTGTCTCAGCCGGGCAACACAGTACAGTTTCCATGTTCCTACAGCTATGAAGACCACCAGGACATCCCACTGCTGTCTGTGCAGTGGAGAGGACCAGGCAACACACTCCTCTGTCACTACATCAAACATAAGGTGTGGAATGTATATTTTTTTTTTATGCTTGTGTTTTACCCTGTAAGCCAGAGCGCCAAAGACAAAACGTCCATTTTGTGAAAACCTAATAGACAATGCAGTTTTGATAGAGCATGGCGCTTGCAACGCCAAGGGTTGTGGATTCGATTCCCGCTGGGACCACCCTCACGAAAAATGTATGCATGCATGACTGTAAGCTGCTTTGGATAAAAAGCGTCTGCTAAATGGCGTATATTGTTATATTGTTATGTTATTTCAAGGCCTACCAGAACTGCACCCAGGGCTACTCACTGGACTACACGCCTAGGAGGATCACTCTCGGCATCACAGAGGTCAGAACGCAAGACTTCGGATCTCACGTCTGCTCCGTTAGCAAGAGACACGAGTTCTCTGACTTTAGCATCGAGCTAGCCATGAAGACAGGTGAGTTTGTTTGTATATATTGTATACTTTATTTATACTTTGTTTATACTTTGTTTATACTTTGTTTATGTGTATTTGCATCTTCTCATGGGGAGTTTGGTATTTTCTGTGTCTTTAGATCCCATCACTTCCTTGCCGACGAACAGGTGGGATCAGTCAGGTAAATCCACAGGGTGTATAGGTCTACTGCAGGGACGAACAGGTGGGATCAGTCAGGTAAATCCACAGAGTGTATAGGTCTACTGCAGGGACGGCCAGCTGTGTGGAAAGCCTTTTGAAGGCCCTCGGATCAATAACAAAAACATCATAATAAAAAAGACAAAATATATATATATATTGTTTTGAAACTCAGTCGTGGGTCTCAACGTACTGTAGTATAATATAATAATATAATATGCCATTTAGCAGACGCTTTTATCCAAAGCGAGTAGTAGAATACCCAAGTGCAATTTCGAAATTTGATTGCGCATCAGCAGTTTTTCTCTCGTTATGTCAGTCACTGATAGTCACTCAGATTAACCATGTCAGATTGCTAAATGAGTCTAGCAGCCAGATATGGAAATGTAGTAATCATGGTCAAATGACCAGCCAGGGGGCCCCATTGATTTTGTTATTCAGTCTCACTCAGATATCATATTAAACACTTTCTCTCCACCCCACTGCAAAATGTGTAGAATTGCAGGAAATGTGCTTTAAAACTGCAACATTTTCTCCACGCCTCATGGCAAAATGTGTAGAACTGCACGAAATTAACTCTAAAACGTAAAAAAAAAAAAAATCTCTGCTGTCAAGAGGGGGGCTGCTAAAATGTTTTGCTCACAATGTGGTGGTGGTGGTGTTGGTGGAGGTGGTGGTGTTGGAGGTGGTGGTGGTGTTGGTGATGGAGGTGGTGGTGGTGGTGGAGGTGGTAATGGTGGTGGTGGAGGTGGTGATGGAGGTGGTGGTGGTAGTGGTGGTGTTGGTGGAGGTGGTGATGGTGGTGGAGGTGGTGGTGGTGGAGGTGGTGGTGGAGGTGGTGGTGGTGGTGTTGGTGGTGATGGTGGTGGAGGTGGTGGTGGTGGTGGAGGTGGCGGTGGTGGCGGTGGTGGCGGTGGGGGGGGGTATGCACATGTAGTAGCTCAATTGGTAGAGCATGGTGCTTGTAACGCCAGGGTAGTGGGTTCGATCCCCGGGACCACCCATACGTAAAAATTTATGCACACATGACTGTAGGTCGCTTTGGATAAAAGTGTCTGCTAAATGGCATATTATTATTATTATTAGTAGTAGTAGTAGTAACGCAGACCTGCGAGCCACTGTGGCCCTCATGATGAGTTCTGATGTTTTGTGGCCCCCCAACCCCTATCAAAGTGGCCCATCCCTGGTCTATTGAATGAAATCCCCCCAAAACATTTTTAACCTTGAAATAGGAGACAAAATATCACATTTTCCCCTTGAATTTCCATGTCCAATTGATATCCTACATGATTGGAATTGTAGCAGAAGAGAGTGTGACATTTAAATAATACTCTACTATGTACAACAGTTAATTTCTCTAATCGTTTTTTCCTCCTAGGTCGTCCCGACGGCCATCTTGTTGTCCTTGTCTGCTCTGTGTTTGTCAGCACCTGGGGATGAAGAAGAAGAAGAAGAAGAAGAAGAAGAGGAAGAAGCATATAATAATAATAATATAATATAAATAATAGTAGAAATACTGTAAAAAATAAATAACAGATTGAGGTTACATTTTTGATATAAATATTGGAATGTAAGCTTAATAAACGTTGGACTCTGAAACATAAACTCTGTTCATTAAAACAGTTGTGAATAAAAAGCTACCGAACACCAGTGAGTCAGCGTAAAGCTTCTAACATCATCTTCCTTTATTGTGGTTAGTGAGGTACTGATGTGTGTGGAGTATGACTGTCAACATTTATATACGTACCGTATGTGTGGAGAGTGACTGTCAACATTTATATACGTACCGTATGTGTGGAGAGTGACTGTCAACATTTATATACGTACCGTATGTGTGGAGAGTGACTGTCAACATTTATATACATACCGTACGTGTGGAGTGTGACTGTCAACATTTATATACATACCGTATGTGTGGAGAGTGACTGTCAACATTTATATACGTACCGTATGTGTGGAGAGTGACTGTCAACATTTATATACATACCGTATGTGTGGAGTGTGACTGTCAACATTTATATACATACCGTATGTGTGGAGAGTGACTGTCAACATTTATATACATACCGTATGTGTGGAGAGTGACTGTCAACATTTATATACATACCGTATGTGGGGAGTGTGACTGTCAACATTTATATACATACCGTATGTGTGGAGTGTGACTGTCAACATTTATATACATACCGTATGTGTGGAGTGTGACTGTCAACATTTATATACATACCGTATGTGTGGAGTGTGACTGTCAACATTTATATACATACCGTATGTGTGGAGTGTGACTGTCAACATTTATATACATACCGTATGTGGGGAGTGTGACTGTCAACATTTATATACATACCGTATGTGTGGAGAGTGACTGTCAACATTTATATACATACCGTATGTGTGGAGAGTGACTGTCAACATTTATATACATACCGTATGTGTGGAGAGTGACTGTCAACATTTATATACATACCGTATGTGTGGAGTGTGACTGTACATACCGTATGTGTGGAGAGTGACTGTCAACATTTATATACATACCGTATGTGGGGAGTGTGACTGTGAACATTTATATACATACCGTATGTGTGGAGTGTGACTGTCAACATTTATATACATACCGTATGTGTGGAGTGTGACTGTAATCATTTATATACATACCGTATGTGTGGAGTGTGACTGTCAACATTTATATACATACCGTATGTGTGGAGTGTGACTGTCAACATTTATATACATACCGTATGTGTGGAGTGTGACTGTCAACATTTATATACATACCGTATGTGTGGAGTGTGACTGTCAACATGTACAATGGCAGACGACTAATTGGAGGCTATCGGGCGGCAACGCATGGCCGAACTGCAGTCAAAACATGGGTTCATTCACCATAAATGCCATACTTCTCATTAGAGGGGAAACTTGTTTGGGTCGACTTTGAAATCAGCGTGCATGAGTACCAGCAGATTACAGCACATTAAGGATCATCTTTTGGGTGAATACAAGTGTGCAAAGATGGCAGCTCCATACAGCCCCCTGACCACTCACGGCCTGAACACCGGGATTGGAGTCCCTGGAGCCCACATGGCCCTCAGCCTGCATCGCCTGGATCCCTCCACTTCACTCTGGAACCTTCTCACCACAGGGACTACTAATGATGATGGGCGTTGCCCAGGACTCATCACCAGAGAAGCTTTCACTCCAGCGGTGTACAAGATGCGCTTTGAGACGGGCCGAGTCCGGGAGAGTCTGGGAGAGACCTCTTTCTACCCATATGTCGAGATAGCCTTCACCATAACGGACCACAGTCAGAAGTTCCATGTTCCTCTGCTCTGCGGCCGCTTCTCCTACAGTACCTACCGGGGGAGCTAGAGAGTCTGTCACTCACCATCTCACCTGGGCCATGTTCAGTTGCCAAACGTTGTCTAATCTCGGTTAACCCGGAACTAAAGTCTTGCGTAATTGTCAGATGTTCGATTAAGTTCCGGGTCCATATGTGTTAAGGGAAGAGATCGGAACCGGAACGAAGAGCCCCACCCTTCTCTCTTTGCAAGTTACGGGCAAGTCTATGGTTCAAATGCCCCCCCTTCCCCCATTTCCCTCCTCCTAACCACCCCCTCCTCCTAACACCTCCCTCCCTCCTAACCCCTCCCTCCTCCTAACCCCTCCCTCCCTCCTAACCCCTCCCTCCTCCTATCCCTCCATCCCACCTAACACCTCCCTCCTCCCAACCCCTCCCTCCTCCTAACCCCTCCCTCCTCCTCACCCCTCCCTCCTCCTAACTCCTCCCTCCTCCCTCCTCCTAACCCCTCCCTCCTCCTAACTCCTTCCTTCTCCTAACCCCTCCCTCCCTCCTAACACCTCCCTCCTCCTAACCCCTCCCTCCCTCCTCCTAACCCCTCCCTCCTAACCCCTCCCTCCTCCTAACCCCTCCCTCCTCCTCACCCCTCCTCCTCCTAACCCCTCCCTCCTCCTCCTAACCCCTCCCTCCTCCTAACCCCTCCCTCCCTCCCTCCTAACCCCTCCCTCCTCCTAACCCCTCCCTCCCTCCTAACCCCTCCCTCCTCCTAACACCTCCCTCCTCCTCACCCCTCCTCCTCCTAACCCCTCCCTCCTCCTAACCCCTCCCTCCCTCCTAACCCCTCCCTCCTCCTAACCCCCCCCTCCTAACCCCTCCCTCCTAACCCCTCCCTCCTCCTAACACCTCCCTCCTAACCCCTCCCTCCCTCCTAACCCCTCCCTCCTCCTAACCCCTCCCTCCCACCTAACCCCTCCCTCCCTCCTAACCCCTCCCTCCTCCTATCCCTCCCTCCTAACCCCTCCCTCCCTCCTAACCCCTCCCTCCTCCTAACCCCCCCCCTCCTAACCCCTCCCTCCTAACCCCTCCCTCCTCCTAACACCTCCCTCCTAACCCCTCCCTCCCTCCTAACCCCTCCCTCCTCCTAACCCCTCCCTCCTCCTAACCCCTCCCTCCCTCCTAACCGCTCCCTCCTCCTAACCCCTCCCTCCCTCCTAACCCCTCCCTCCTCCACATGTTCGGCCCACCTTTTTTCCAGGCAGGCACCCGGGTCTTTAGGACTTTTTTCGGCTCACATGTGGCTAAATGGTAACATTATGTAAGGCTTTATGTAATCTGCCCCAGAGCTCAGCAACAGCACAGTGAATGATAGCCTCTTCCTGGAGTTTAGCAGAGCAGCTGCCGTCAGCTTCACATGGCCCTGGCTGTCTGTAGTACCATATCTCACCACTAAGTGGCAGCACCATCCTTAGACTGACATTTAACCTTGATCCAAACTAATGGTGTGTAACCTACAGTATGTCTATGGGGTGTGTAACCTACAGTATGTCATAGTAACCTGGGGTACGTGTGAGTGCATAAAAGCCTGACTTTCTGTAGTCACGTGACATTCAATGATGGTCCACTAGAATGTCTGTTTTTTTTTGTGGCGACACAGTGTACTGTTTTACTGACGGGTGAAAAATCTAATTTTATTTTGTCACTTGCTTCGTAAATAACGGGTGTAGACTAACAGTGAAATGCTTACGGTCCTTTTCCAACAACGCAGATAAACACAAATATAAGTAGTGGTGTGGGGCCAAATCACTGGGGAAGGCAAGCCAGGAAAAAAGCCATATTACAACCGATGTGTTGTGATAATTGCGTTGTTTGCTCTATAACCTGTTAGTTCATGTGCCTTGACACCGTGATATATTGGCCTAAAGGCTGAGACAATAAGAAGACACAGTGGCAGAATAAATTCAACCACATCTTTGTTTAATCACAAAACCGGAGAGCAACACCTGTCTGGTGAAGTCCACAAAGTATATTGCATGTCACAACCAGTTACGTGACCTACAGCACGGTCAAGAAAGTTAATGTTTATGACATTTTCAGACCACTAAACAACTATTGATTTAGAAACACGGAGCGTTACCGCAAGTCGCAAAGCTGCCTCCACTATTCCAACACCATTTCAACTACAACATTTCAACATCATCAAATCACCTATGCTTAGTCTAATTCAGTGACAACTAAACGATACCAAAAAACTATTTAGTCCAAATCAACGTAAGCTAAATATGATGTGGCTGTCCATGGTTCTGATTTGTGTGTGTGTGTGTGTATGTGTGTGTGTGTGTGTGTGTGTGTACGTGTGTGCAAGTAGAAAAAAACATGACTCACCCTACTTGTAGAGAAATGCCAATGCCATCCTCCTCTTGTTCATGTTGACGAAACAGTCAATCACTCTGTCATACAATACACGCTTTTATCCTAGGCTACCTAGCTAAAATGCTTGCTCTCTAGCCTAACTTCCTTTCATGGGCAACGTTAGAAAATTAGCATTAGCCTTCTACATCTAGCTACATATTGAACTTTCATCCTCTCAGTCCAGGGGCAAAATGTATTTTATGGTTGGATCATCAGAATCGCCATTATAATCATTGGCCAGTAGGAGAATTAAGTAAAGTCCAAATCCCTATCTCCATCCGTGGCTAATATAGGGGCCAATTTTAGCTAGCTAGCTAGCCACAGGAGGACAGCAACACAACAAGACGCAACAATTTAAGTTGTTTCTGTCAATTATGTATTTCTCTGTGATAGGAGTGAAGCCAAATCCAAACTGGCATCCCTTTCCACTTTTTTTATTTAGGTGTGCCAGGACCATTCACAGTTGAGTTCACTCAGTTAAGCTCAACGATGATTCGCTATTTTTTTTAACTCTTTTTTTATCAAGAGAGGCCAAATGCTCGCTGGCTTCCCTTATATTCAATGCTACGGGCAGCTACAGTGTCATACTCTTTCTGACCAGACCGCATCAGTTAGATGGCCTTTACATAAGGAGACAGAGGGGCGCTACAGTACATTCAGCCTCTTACGAATTGAAGGAAAATTATGACAACACAGAGAGATGAAAGATACATAATTTGTTTTGTTTATCTTGGTCAATTTTTTGGAAGCCAGGCTTCCCTTGGCAGCCATGAATACACGCCACTGCAGTCTGCTTGCCTTGCGGTAACAGAGAGAACGGTCTATGCCTTGGGTGGATGGAGTCTGACAATTTTTAGGGGCCTTCCTCTGAAACCACCTGGAATAGAGGTCCTTGATGGCAGGGAGCTCAGAGAAGCGTGTTTCTATTGCGTCTGCAGAAACAGCTGTTCGTCACTAGTTACCACAGCCACAAAGCATAAACCCCCCATCTATTTCTACAATTTCTCTTCTTAAAATGTGATTTTAAACTTAACCCTAACCTTTAGTAAACTGATAACCTTATGCCTAACCTTAAATTAAGACCAAAAGCACATTTGTACGATACCGACAAATGTAACTCTGTGGCTGTGATAACTAGTGGAAACTCAAAACGCTCGAGCTTGTTGCATTGCGCTCCAGCGCGCGAGCAATGACATAACGTCACACAGCGCGAGCACCGGTTCCCTGAGGACGTCTGGAGGGCTGCCAAAACGAGTTGCGAATAGAATCAGATTTTATGTAATAGAGAGGAAGGAGCACGGAAATAGGTTGTAGAGGGTCTGCGCGATCCACGTGACTGATCTATGTGTGTTGTGTATCGCCGGGCGCCAGAGAAAACTTTCGCATAGTTTGGCGGCTTGCTCGTGGCCACACGTTTTATTTTGGGCCCCTCCTACAAATAGATAACATTCTTCATGATTAGATAACTTTGACACGTAACTCCTTCCGAGCATATGGGAGTGTTGAATAATTCATGATTTATATAGCCTTTATCATAGCCTATATGCATTTTATATATTTATTCTCTGTTTTGCCTCTGCTCTTTTGTACATTGTTGTAGAAATACATTTAGGTCTACTTGAAATTGGTTCTTTTTCACATTTGTTTCAGAACAGTTTTTTGTGGCAAAACTTCCTGTCTTTTTCTGTACAACAGTCTTATATAACATGGTTATTACAAACATAATTATGATCTGTAAAAGAGACCTTGGTCTCAGTATGACTCCCTGGTAAAATAAAGGTTCAATACATCAAATCAAATCAAATCAAATTGTATTTGGTCACATGCGCCGAATACAACAGGTGCAGACATTACAGTGAAATGCTTACTTACAGCCCTTAACCAACAGTGCATTTATTTTTAACAAAAAAAAGTAAAAACAACAACAAAAAAAGTGTTGAGAAGAAAAGAGCAGAAGTAAAATAAAGTGACAGTAGGGAGGCTATATATACAGGGGGGTACCGTTGCAGAGTCAATGTGCGGGGGCACCGGCTAGTTGAGGTAGTTGAGGTAATATGTACATGTGGGTAGAGTTAAAGTGACTATGCATAAATACTTAACAGAGTAGCAGCAGCGTAAAAAGGATGGGGTGGGGGGGCAGTGCAAATAGTCCGGGTAGCCATGATTAGCTGTTCAGGAGTCTAATGGCTTGGGGGTAGAAGCTGTTGAGAAGTCTTTTGGACCTAGACTTGGCACTCCGGTACCGCTTGCCGTGCGGTAGCAGAGAGAACAGTCTATGACTAGGGTGGCTGGAGTCTTTGACAATTTTGAGGGCCTTCCTCTGACACCGCCTGGTATAGAGGTCCTGGATGGCAGGAAGCAATAACATGACTGGTGTCAGTTTAAACTTTAAAGAACAAATGCCTATTGAATGAAATTCTTCCTGTTCTGCAGGAGAACACTTGCCAGTTCTGTTGAGTGTTTGGAATGGATGGACCTTCTGGAACTAACCTGCTGGAGGGACAGGGATTTGTGTTGCCGGGGTAACAGTCACTTAGCACCCAACTGGCTGTCATATGCCTCAGCTGGAGGACTACCATGGGAGTGCATGTTCAGACATGAATACTGTAGTACCACACACAGGGTTAACACACTACAACACAGGGTTAACACACTACAACACAGGGTTAACACACTACAACACAGGGTTAACACACTACACTACACACAGGGTTAACACACTACACACAGGGTTAACACACTACACTACACACAGGGTTAACACACTACACTACACACAGGGTTAACACACTACACACAGGGTTAACACACTACAACACAGGGTTAACACACTACACACAGGGTTAACACACTACACACAGGGTTAACACACTACACTACACACAAGGTTAACACACTACACACAGGGTTAACACACTACACACAGGGTTAACACACTACACTACACACAGCGTTAACACACTACAACACAGGGTTAACACACTACACTACACACAGGGTTAACACACTACAACACAGGGTTAACACACTACACTACACACAGGGTTAACACACTACACTACACACAGGGTTAACACACTACACACAGGGTTAACACACTACACACAGGGTTAACACACTACACACAGGGTTACCACACTACACTACACACAGGGTTAACACACTACAACACAGGGTTAACACACTACACTACACACAGGGTTAACACACTACACACAGGGTTAACACACTACACTACACACAGGGTTAACACACTACACACAGGGTTAACACACTACAACACAGGGTTAACACACTACACTACACACAGGGTTAACACACTACACACAGGGTTAACACACTACACTACACACTACACACAGGGTTAACACACTACACTACACACTACACACAGGGTTAACACACTACACTACACACATGGTTAACACACTACACTACACACAGGGTTAACACACTACACTACACACTACACACAGGGTTAACACACTACACTACACACATGGTTAACACACTACACACAGGGTTGACACACTACACTACACACAGGGTTAACACACTACAACACAGGGTTAACACACTACACTACACACAGGGTTAACACACTACACACAGGGTTAACACACTACATTACACACAGGGTTACCACACTACACACAGGGTTAACACACTACACTACACACAGGGTTAACACACTACACTACACACAGGGTTAACACACTACACACAGGGTTAACACACTACACACAGGGTTAACACACTACACTACACACAGGGTTAACACACTACACTACACACATGGTTAACACACTGCACTACACACAGGATTTACACACTACACTACACACTACACACAGGGTTAACACACTACACTACACACATGGTTAACACACTACACTACACACAGGGTTGACACACTACACTACACACAGGGTTAACACACTACACACAGGGTTAACACACTACACTACACACTACACACAGGGTTAACACACTACACTACACACAGGGTTAACACACTACACTACACACTACACACAGGGTTAACACACTACACTACACACAGGGTTAACACACTACACTACACTACACACAGGGTTGACACACTACACTACACACAGGGTTAACACACTACACACAGGGTTAACACACTACACTACACACTACACACAGGGTTAACACACTACACTACACACAGGGTTAACACACTACACTACACACTACACACAGGGTTAACACACTACACTACACACAGGGTTAACACACTACACACATGGTTAACACACTACACTACACACTACACACATGGTTAACACACTACACACAGGGTTAACAAACTACACACATGGTTAACACACTACACACAGGGTTAACACACTACACACATGGTTAACACACTACACTACACACTACACACATGGTTAACACACTACACACAGGGTTAACACACTACACTACACACAGGGTTAACACACTACACTACACACAGGGTTAACACACTACACTACACACAGGGTTAACACACTACACTACACACAGGGTTAACACACTACACACAGGGTTAACACACTACAACACAGGGTTAACACACTACACACAGGGTTAACACACCACAACACAGGGTTAACACACTACACTACACACAGGGTTAACACACTACACACAGGGTTAACACACTACACACAGGGTTACCACACTACACACAGGGTTAACACACTACACTACACACAGGGTTAACACACTACAACACAGGGTTAACACACTACACTACACACAGGGTTAACACACTACAACACAGGGTTAACACACTAAACTACACACAGGGTTAACACACTACACACAGGGTTAACACACTACACACAGGGTTAACACACTACACTACACACAGGGTTAACACACTACACTACACACTAGGTTAACACACTACACTACACACAGGGTTACCACACTACACACAGGGTTGACACACTACACTACACACAGGGTTAACACACTACACACAGGGTTAACACACTACACACAGGGTTAACACACTACACTACACACAGGGTTAACACACTACACACAGGGTTAACACACTACACACAGGGTTAACACACTACACTACACACAGTGTTAACACACTACACTACACACATGGTTAACACACTATACTACACACAGGGTTAACACACTACACTACACACTACACACAGGGTTAACACACTACACTACACACATGGTTAACACACTACACTACACACAGGGTTGACACACTACACTACACACAGGGTTAACACACTACACACATGGTTAACACACTACACTACACACTACACACAGGGTTAACACACTACACTACACACTACACACAGGGTTAACACACTACACACATGGTTAACACACTACACTACACACTACACACATGGTTAACACACTACACACAGGGTTAACACACTACACACATGGTTAACACACTACACTACACACTACACACATGGTTAACACACTACACACAGGGTTAACACACTACACTACACACAGGGTTAACACACTACACTACACACAGGGTTAACACACTACACTACACACAGGGTTAACACACTACACTACACACAGGGTTAACACACTACAACACAGGGTTAACACACTACACACAGGCTTAACACACTACAACACAGGGTTAACACACTACACTACACACAGGGTTAACACACTACACACAGGGTTAACACACTACACACAGGGTTAACACACTACACTACACACAGGGTTAACACACTACAACACAGGGTTAACACACTACACTACACACAGGGTTAACACACTACAACACAGGGTTAACACACTACACTACACACAGGGTTAACACACTACACACAGGGTTAACACACTACACACAGGGTTAACACACTACACACAGGGTTAACACTCTACACACAGGGTTACCACACTACACTACACACAGGGGTAACACACTACACTACACACAGGGTTAACACACTACACTACACATAGGGTTGACACACTACACTACACACAGGGTTAACACACTACACACAGGGTTAACACACTACACACATGGTTAACACACTACACTACACACTACACACAGGGTTAACACACTACACACAGGGTTAACACACTACACTACACACAGGGTTAACACACTACACTACACACAGGGTTAACACACTACACACAGGGTTGACACACTACACTACACACAGGGTTAACACACTACACTACACACATGGTTAACACACTACACTACACACAGGGTTAACACACTACACACAGGGTTAACACACTACACTACACACAGGGTTAACACACTACACTACACACTACACACAGGGTTAACACACTACACTACACACATGGTTAACACACTACACACAGGGTTGACACACTACACTACACACAGGGTTAACACACTACACTACACACAGGGTTAACACACTACACTACACACAGGGTTAACACACTACACTACACACAGGGTTGACACACTACACAACACACAGGGTTAACACACTACACTACACACTACACACAGGGTTAACACACTACACTACACACATGGTTAACACACTACACACAGGGTTGACACACTACACTACACACAGGGTTAACACACTACACTACACACAGGGTTGACACACTACACTACACACAGGGTTAACACACTACACTACACACTACACACAGGGTTAACACACTACACTACACACATGGTTAACACACTACACACAGGGTTGACACTACACTACACACAGGGTTAACACACTACACTACACACAGGGTTAACACACTACACTACACACAGGGTTAACACACTACACTACACACAGGGTTAACACACTACACTACACACAGGGTTAACACACTACACTATACACATGGTTAACACACTACACTACACACTACACTACACACAGGGTTAACACACTACACTATACACAGGGTTAACACACACGCACACACACACACACATGAATATGCACACACACACACACGCACACACACACACACACACAGAATGAATGTACTGCTGAATGAGGGCTTTATGAAGAGTTGTCTGCCTCATTATCTCCTGTGAGGACCTGTCAGAAGGGCAGAACGTTGATAAAAGGTATTGTGAGTGTGTGCGTGTTCTCCAGAGGGCTCCACGTTCATCAGATTATTGTTGTAGACTGAATTGTGAGGACAAAGGTTTATATTCCAGACATACCCTTTCCAACGTTTCATGTGACCACACTGTAAAGATACTGGCATCTTTCATCGGTGTTCTGCGACGTTTCAGACTACATCCTGTATGGAATGCTATCACACATCCTTCTTGGAAAATCGAAATTGAATCTTGTAGTGTATTGTATTGGGTTCATTCACTGTCCCCTCAGGCCAGCGTCAACACAGGATGACAGATCAGCAGTCTGCAGATGGTGGGTCTAGGGGTAGGTCCTGTTTATCCATGACACATACACTAGCACCTAGTCATAACCTACTGTGCTGCCCATAACATCTGACAGAAGGCTTTCTAGAAGCTTCTCTGTGGTTAATAATGCGTTCGTGCCAAATGGAACCCTATTCCCCATTTAGTGCACTACTTTTGACCAGAGTCCATAGTGCACTATAAAGGGAATAGGGTGTAAAGGGTTCCCTTTGGGACACACCCTATATCTATCCTCTCCTGCCCACTAGTTACTACGGTGAAGGTAACCGTGACACCCTGCCAACAACAACACTTAGTCTGAGGCCGCAGGCAGCAGCGGAGTGGGTGTAGGGCTCAAATGGCACCCTATTCCCTATGTAATGCACTACTTTGACCTGGGCCCATAGGGGCTTTGGTCAAAAGTAGTGCACTATGTAGGGAATAGGGTGCCATTTGGGACAGAGCCTTAGTCTGACGCAGGCAGCAGGGGAGTGGGGGGAAGGGCTCAAGGACAAAAATATTATTCTGGACATTCTAGTCTAGACAGAGTTGACCGTCTACACAACAAGCTAGCCAAACAAATGGTGATAAAGGTTTGAGGCAAGAGTCAGATCGTTTTTATTACAGCTCATCTCACACCAAGTCCGAACCAAAGTCAGCTAGCGCTGTCCTCCATGTTGGGCTTTAATTACAGTTCATCTCACACCAAGTCCGAACCAAAGTCAGCTAGCGCTGTCCTCCATGTTGGGCTTTAATTACAGCTCATCTCACACCAAGTCCGAACCAAAGTCAGCTAGCGCCGTCCTCCATGTTGGGCTTTTATTACAGCTCATCTCACACCAAGACTCCCGAGTGGCGCAGTGGTCTAAGGCACTGCATCGCAGTGCTAGCTGTGCCACTAGAGATCCTGTTTCGAGTCCAGGCTCTGTCGCAGCCAGCCGCGACCGGGAGACCCATGGGCGATGCACAATTGGTCCAGCGTCGTCCAAGGTAGGGGAGGGTTTGGCCGGCAGGGATGTGGGTTCGTTTCCCACGGGGGGCCAGTATGAAAAATAAAAAATAAACATGTATGCATTCACTAACTGTAAGTCGCTCTGGATAAGAGCGTCTGCTAAATGACTAAAATGTAAATGTAAGTCCAAACCAAAGTCAGCTAGCGCTGTCCTCCATGTTGGTTTGGTTTGAAATCCATCAAACAACCCAAGAAGACATACACTGAGTGGACAAAACATTAGGAATAAATTCCTAATATTGAGTTGAACCCCTTTTGCCCTCAGAACAGCCTCAATTCGTCGGGGCATGGACTCTACAAGGTGTTGAAAGCGTTCCACAGGGATGCTGGCCCATGTTGACTCCAATGCTTCCCACAGTGGATGTCCTTTGGGTGGTGGACCATTCTTGATACACATGAGAAACTGTTGAGCGTGAAAAACCCAGCAGCGTTGCAGTTATTGACACACTCAAAGCGGTGCGCCTGGCACCTACTACCATACCCCGTTCAAAGGCACTCACATTTTTTTGTCTTTCCCATTCACCCTCTGAATGGCACACATAGACAATCCATGTCTCAATTGTCTCAAGGGTTAAAAATCCTTCTTTAACCTGTCTCCTACCCTTCATCTACATTGATTGAAATGGATTTAACAAGTGACATCAATAAGGGATCATAGCTTTCACCTGGATTTACCTGGTCAGCCTATATCACGGAAAGAGCACTCAGTGTACTTTAGTGTTCTCAATCTTTCATCTACTCCACTTGTTATGAAACTAGCTGGCAGACTAGCTACTGATAAACACAGAAAGCCATTTCGTAACACACCCTTCACACCGTGTCCACATTAAAGATTGGTGCAGTAGAGCAGATTAACCCTTTAAAGGAAAGAAAGAGCTAAGGAGAGGAGGAGGAGAGGAGAAGATAGGAGGAGAGGAGAGGAGAGGAGAGGAGAGGAGAGGAGAGGAGAGGAGAGGAGAGGAGAGGAGAGGAGAGGAGAGGAGAGGAGAGGAGAGGAGAGGAGAGGAGAGGAGGAGAAGAGGAGGAGGAGAGGAGGAGACGATAGGAGGAGAGGAGAGGAGAGGAGAGGAGAGGAGAGGAGAGGAGAGGAGAGGAGAGGAGACGATAGGAGGAGAGGAGAGGAGAGGAGAGGAGAGGAGAGGAGAGGAGAGGAGAGGAGAGGAGAGGAGAGGAGAGGAGAGGAAGAGGAGAGGAGAGGAGGAGAAGAGGAGAGGAGAGGAGGAGGAGAGGAGGAGGAGAGGAGGAGACGATCCCGCAGGTGAAGAAGCGGATGTGCAGGTCCTGGGCTGGTGTGGTCTGCGGTTGTGAGGCCAGTTGGACATACTGCCAAATTCTCTAAAATGACATTGGAGGCAGTTTATGGTAGAGAAATTAACATTAAATTCTCTGGCAACAGCTCTGGTGAACATTCCTGCAATCAGCCAATTGCACACTCCCTCAAAACTTGTGTGACAAAACAGCACATTTTAGAGTGGTCTTTTATTGTCCCCAGCACAAGGTGCACCTGTGTAATGATCATGCTGTTTAATCAGCTTTTCTTGATATGCCACAGCTGTCAGGTGGATGGATTATCTTGGCAAAGGAGAAATGCTCACTAACAGAGATGTAAACACATTTGTGCACAAAATTTGAGAGAAATAAGCTTTTTGTGCATTTGGAACATATCTGGGATCTTTTATTTTAGCTCAAGAAAGATGGGACCAACACTTTACATGTTGCTTTTTTTATTTTTGTTCAGTATAAGTATTACCTTCAATGACCTTCTGTCAACTTCTGTTCTGTTAACACTGGAACTCAATAACTCAATATCTCTGAAGCTGACCGATATTCATGGTCAGGTTATAGGTCAAAGCAAACACAACGCTGAGCTGTATCCTGCTCCCTGTTGAGCATGATTGGATGAACATGTTGGGCTACTTCCCGATTCCCCACCCTTCTGAAGTGTACACCTGCACACGTCCCATCATGGATTTAAAAGCATTTGATTGGTGAAATAATTGCTGGAGGGGTTTTCCAGCATTGTTAAATTCATGACGGGAAGTCTGCAGGTGTACACTTCAGAAGGGTGGAGAATCGGGAAGTAGCCCAGTGTGTTTGAAGAGCCCTCAGTCAACAAGTTCATCCCAGTCACAGATGGCTTACTTAGGGCTTACTGACCAGTGTCGCCAACTATGTTTCAGTGAGATCTGCTATTGGCCTTGATTTATCGCTAGAAGTCACTAGATTACGTTTTACCGTTGTTCGCGACAACGTCACAGCACCAATTTGCCTTGCTGCGGCACAGCTGCAGATCCCGACGTAGCGTTTTCACTCCCCTCTCCCGCCGAACACCCCCTCCCCTTGTGCTTCTCTGCACTGTGTGTGCACCGTTGCTGTGTCTTCAGACTATGCGAGCCGAGTTGAGTGATCGGAAAAATCCCGCTCATGGAGTGATACTTGCGCACTGGATGGTAGAATAGCAGGCCAGCAGCGTAGAATATCCTCTCGATGGTGCCTGGAGAGCAGGCCAGCAGCGTAGAATATCCTCTCGATGGTGCCTGGAGAGCAGGCCAGCAGCGTAGAATATCCTCTCGATGGTGCCTGGAGAGCAGGCCAGCAGCGTAGAATATCCTCTCGATGGTGCCTGGGGAGCAGGCCAGCAGCGTAGAATATCCTCTCGATGGTGCCTGGGGAGCAGGCCAGCAGCGTAGAATATCCTCTCCATGGT
Source organism: Coregonus ussuriensis (assembly GCA_031479575.1). Taxonomy (NCBI): domain Eukaryota; kingdom Metazoa; phylum Chordata; class Actinopteri; order Salmoniformes; family Salmonidae; genus Coregonus; species Coregonus ussuriensis. The sequence continues at coordinate 4,433,485 of CM062504.1, read as the reverse complement.
GCCTGGGGAGCAGGCCAGCAGCGTAGAATATCCTCTCGATGGTGCCTGGGGAGCAGGCCAGCAGCGTAGAATATCCTCTCGATGGTGCCTGGAGAGCAGGCCAGCAGCGTAGAATATCCTCTCGATGGTGCCTGGAGAGCAGGCCAGCAGCGTAAAATATCCTCTCGATGGTGCCTGGAGAGCAGGCCAGCAGCGTAGAATATCCTCTCGATGGTGCCTGGAGAGCAGGCCAGCAGCGTAGAATATCCTCTCGATGGTGCCTGGAGAGCAGGCCAGCAGCGTAGAATATCCTCTCGATAGTGCCTGGAGAGCAGGCCAGCAGCGTAGAATATCCTCTCGATGGTGCCTGGAGAGCAGGCCAGCAGCGTAGAATATCCTCTCGATGGTGCCTGGAGAGCAGGCCAGCAGCGTAGAATATCCTCTCGATGGTGCCTGGAGAGCAGGCCAGCAGCGTAAAATATCCTCTCGATGGTGCCTGGAGAGCAGGCCAGCAGCGTAGAATATCCTCTCGATGGTACCTGGAGAGCAGGCCAGCAGCGTAGAATATCCTCTCCGCCTTGCAGAGCCACTGGGGATGATAAACACCCTTCGTGCCACTCTTGCCAGGCTGGGCAGAGATACACATATTTTTATATAGGTAGGCCTAAAGGTTTCCAGGCAAAATAACCCAATCAAAATGGAAAGCTCCTTGAAAGTGGGAATATACCAGGCCTATTGGGCCAAAATCAATGATGGCCTATTGTATAGATAATAGAAAGAAAATGATGAGATCATTTTTGTTTTGTTTATAAATACTTTGCTACAATGACACACTTAGTTATCTACCCAGCTCCTTCCTTTCTGTTAGCATGTGCACGCAGTACACCATCATGCTTTCAGGATAGGTGTCTTTTCAGATTCCACAGTGATTCTTTAGTTGTGGACACTACATCACCACACTCCCTCTCTTGCTCTTGGTCCTCATCTTTGTAAGTGATTCAGCACCTGTGTGTTTTATCAGTTTCTTTATGACAATATTTAGTGAACTCCATGACAGTAGCTAAAGCAAGGGGCTATTAGCAGCGCACAAGTCGACTACAAATGCATGCTGGGCCGGGCCGGGCCCTGAGCTCATGAAGCGAGAGCTACTGGAGCGGTACTGGAGTGAAATTGGAGCGGGCGAGAACGCCGACGCTCCAGCCTTTGGGAATTGTGGGAATCTAGCTCTGGGCTCCAGTCAAATTGGGCTCCGCTCCGCTCCTCTCCTCACTCTGCTCCAGCTGCTGAAAGGGTCTGAAAACACGCAACACTGTTTCTGACCCAGAGCCACAGACCCTGAGACCCCTTTACCTCCACAAATACACTTTGAAGGAATGTATGGCTGGAGGTCAGAGGTCGTATATACTGAGCCCTGCTAGCATAATAATACAGGTTCCCTCTTCAGGAATCAACATGACAACCAGCTGCTCAGCCTTGTTGGTTAGTCAGCTCACACAGACATATTTGTATTTATTATGGATCCCCATTAGCTGCTGCCAAGGCAGCTACGTATGTTATCGTGTGTTTGTATGCATGTGTCTATGTTTGTGTTGCTTCACAGTCCCCTCTTTGTGGCACCTGACCACACGACTGAACAGTAGTCCAGGTGTGACAAAACTAGGGCCTGTAGGACCTGCCTTGTTGATAGTGCTGTTAAGAAGGCAGAGCAGCGCTTTATTATGGACAGACTTCTCCCCATCTTAGCTACTGTTGTATCAATATGCTTTGACCATGACAGTTTACAATCCAGGGTTACTCCAAGCAGTTTAGTCTCCTCAACTTGCTCAATTTTCACATTATTCATTACAAGATTTAGTTGAGGTTTAGGGTTTAGTAAATGATTTGTCCCAAATACAATGCTTTTAGTTTTGGAAATATTTAGGACTAACTTATTCCTTACCACCCATTCTGAAACTAACTGCAACTCTTTGTTAAGTGTTGCTGTCATTTCAGTCGCTGTGGTAAGAGTGGACAGGAAGGAAGGAAGGAAGGTAGGAAGGAAGGATGGCAGGAAGGTGGGAAGGAAGGAAGGAAGGCGGGAAGGAAGGAATGAAGGCAGGAAGGAAGGAAGGAAGGCAGGAAGGAAGGAAGGAAGGCAGGAAGAAGGGAAGGCAGGAAGGGAGGAAGGAAGGAAGGAAGGAAGGCAGGAAGGAAGGAAGGAAGCCAAGAAGGAAGGAAGGAAGGAAGGAAGGAAGACAGGAAGGTAGGAAGGAAGGCAGGAAGAAGGGAAGGCAGGAAGGTTGGAAGGAATGAGGGCAGGAAGGAAGGAAGGCAGGAAGGAAGGAAGGAAGGAAGGAAGGAAGGACGGACGGACGGAAGGAAGGAAGGAAGGAAGGAAGGAAGGAAGGAAGGAAGGAAGGAAGGAAGGAAGGAAGGAAGGAAGGAAGGAAGAAAGGCAGGAAGGAAGGAAGGAAGAAAGGCAGGAAGGATGGAAGGAAGGAAGGAAGGAAGGCAGGCAGGCAGGCAGGCAGGCAGGCAGGCAGGATGGAAGGAAGGAAGGCAGGAAGGAAGGAAGGAAGGAAGGAAGGAAGGAAGGAAGGAAGGAAGGAAGGAAGGAAGGAAGGAAGGAAGGAAGGAAGGAAGGAAGGAAGGAAGGAAGGAAGGAAGGAAGGAAGGAAAGCTGGAAGGCAAGAAGGAAGGAAGGAAGGCAGGAAGGCAGGCAGGAAGGCAGGAAGGCAGGAAGGAAGGAAGGAAGGCAGGAAGGCAGGTAGGCAGGCAGGCAGGAAGGAGGCAGGAAGGTAGGAAGGAAGGATGGCAGGAAGGCAGGCAGGAAGGAAGGAAGGAAGGAAGGAAGGAAGGAAGGAAGGAAGGCAGGAAGGAAGGAAGGAAGGAAGGACGGAAGGAAGGAAGGAAGGAAGGAAGGCAGGCAGGAAGGAAGGAAGGAAGGAAGGAAGGAAGGAAGGAAGGCAGGAAGGAAGGAAGGAAGCCAAGAAGGAAGGAAGGAAGGAAGGAAGGAAGGAAGGCAGGAAGGCAGGAAGGCAGGAAGGCAGGCAGGCAGGCAGGCAGGCAGGCAGGCAGGCAGGCAGGCTAACATAAGGAAAGAATCATCTTTATATAGACCACTTGACTTCTGTTCTGTTGAGAACACAGCTGTTTTAGACTGGAGACACAATCAGTGAGGTGTAGTTTTCATGAAGCTTTCTAGAATATGGCACATTTCATGGTGTCACTGCAACATGACGCACATTGATGATGCAAAAAAGTTTGAGGGAGTTGGCTCATAGAAGGAAATCTTACCTAACAAATAATTAGTTGAGAAATTACTTACATTGAACAGAAACATTACTGCTGTATCCTGTGTTCACCATGAGATATTTGAGTATTTCCCATTCACGTTACATCATTTAACTGTCCTAAAAAGAACACCACCAACCCACGCACCCACCCAGGAAGGAAGGAAGCTGGAATGGTCTGTCCTGGTTTCCACTCAGCATTTCAACATCATCTTCTGACCTTGACTAGTGAGGTTGCGGCTCAGTGAACAGTCACTCCAACACACAGCAGGAAACTACAGAGCACTTTCTATTGTGAGACAAATCATCATTCCATTGAATTATTGATGAATCCGATCAATTGGTTCTTCTGTTATAAACGATTCACCGATGCACCGTACAGGACGTGATGACGAGTCATGCTGAGTCGTTTATGGAACCAAACTGATTTAAAAAATCAACACCACCATCCCAATGTCCCGATCAAAAGGAAAAGCCAAGAAGTAGCCTAGGATGTGTCCCAAATCGCACCCTATTCCCTATAGTGTCCTATGGGCTCTGGTCAAAAGTAGTGCACTATATAGGGAATAGGGTGCCATTTGCGAGGCAGCCGCAGACAAATGAGGCCGTTATAAAGTGATTCCATCTCCAGAAAGAAAGTAGCTCTGCGTCCCAAATGGACCTTATCATTGTGCATATAAAGGGAACTACTTTTGATCAGAGCCTTTGATGTGCCCTGGTCAAAAGTAGTGCACTATGTAGGGAATAGGGTGCCATTTTAGACGCTGGTAGGAGTGTTTGATTTGGTTAGTGATGGAAGGAGATCCAAAGGTTCCCACCTGATTTCTAACCAATAGTCATCATCATACACAAAAACGTTTGGCCGGAGGCCACGATCAGTGCTTGACCCCGGTATTGACTTTTAAAAGGTCACTGAGGTCAAACCTACATAACTCACAGGCAGCAAGCATAGGCTGTCTCCATGAAATGTAGCTACAATGTCGCCAGTGCAGTTAATTCTATTGATGATAAAAAAATGATGTCAGTGCCTTGAAGTTTGTCACGTCACTGTATGGAAAACAGTTTGTAAAACATTTGGAGTTCTTTGTGTAATGGAAAGCGCTCTACAAATAAAATGTATTTACTGTTACCACCTCATAGATAGAAAGGTAGTGCAGAAGCAGAAATATTTCAAAGTTTCAACCTTTCATTGTCTTATCCAGAATAAATAGAAACGACTGAATTTTCTCCTGAATACGTTTCTCACCCCCCGAGTATACGTTGGTAAAATAAATAAATGGTACATTTGGTGGCTCAATTTGATGGAAAAACTCTTATTTGGCTAAAATCAGCTTAGAAAGTGTAGTGTTGAGTAAAATGTTGCTAGTCATTGCTGTAACAAAGGAGTCCGCTCATACTGAACCATTGATCATACGTTTTATTCATATCACAAGATTTCAGCATGAGGTTACAGGTGTCAAGATCACCCGGAGAACGGCGTCCCAGATTGCAATGGCCGCTCTAACCTCTTCGTCGTTTTTACCCAGTATATATAATCTTCCCAAGATAGGGGTGGCTCCCTCTTCTGTCCAATCCCCTGTCTACAACACACAGACTTCTCTGTCCTATCCGGGGTGTCACATTAAAACCATTCCCTCTGACACTAAAGTAAACATCCTCTCCGGTTCCACTTAAAAACATTAACAACGTCATAATCTTAATACACTACAAAAGAAATAAGAAAATAAGACAAAGCTGTAAAACCCTCCCATCAACAGAGGTTCTGTCTGTTTAAGTTCAACCACACTACTACCACCCTATACCACCCATAAAGAATGCCCACCCTATACCACCCATAAAGAACGCTCACCCTATACCACCCATAAAGAACGCCCACCCTATACCACATCATAAAGAACGCCCACCCTATACCACATCATAAAGAACGCCCACCCTATACCACCCATAAAGAACGCCCACCCTATACCACCCATAAAGAACGCCCACCCTATACCACCCATAAAGAACGCCCACCCTATACCATATCATAAAGAACGCCCACCCTATACCATATCATAAAGAACGCCCACCCTATACCACCCATAAAGAACGCCCACCCTATACCACCCATAAAGAACACCCACCCTATACCACCCATAAAGAACACCCACCCTATACCACCCATAAAGAACGCCCACCCTATACCACCCATAAAGAACGCCCACCCTATACCACCCATAAAGAACGCACCACCCTATACCACCCATAAAGAACGGCCACCCTATACCATATCATAAAGAACGCCCACCCTATACCATATCATAAAGAACGCCCACCCTATACCACCCATAAAGAACGCCCACCCTATACCACCCATAAAGAACGCCCACCCTATACCACATCATAAAGAACGCCCACCCTATACCACATCATAAAGAACGCCCACCCTATACCACATCATAAAGAACGCCCACCCTATACCACATCATAAAGAACGCCCACCCTATACCACATCATAAAGAACACCCACCCTATACCACCCATAAAGAACGCTCACCCTATACCACCCATAAAGAACGCCCACCCTATACCACATCATAAAGAACGCCCACCCTATACCACATCATAAAGAACGCCCACCCTATACCACATCATAAAGAACGCCCACCCTATACCACATCATAAAGAACGCCCACCCTATACCACATCATAAAGAACACCCACCCTATACCACCCATAAAGAACGCTCACCCTATACCACCCATAAAGAACGCCCACCCTATACCACATCATAAAGAACGCCCACCCTATACCACATCGTAAAGAACGCCCACCCTATACCACATCATAAAGAACGCCCACCCTATACCACCCATAAAGAACGCTCACCCTATACCACCCATGAAGAACGCCCACCCTATACCACCCGTAAAGAACGCCCACCCTATACCACCCATAAATAACGGCCGCCCTATACCACCCATAAAGAACGCCCATCCTATACCACCCATTGAAAACGCCCACCATATACCACCCATAAAGAACGCCCACCCTATACCGCCCATAAATATCACCCACCCCATACCACCCATAAATAACTACCCCGATACCACCCATAAGGAGCTACCATCCTATACCACCCTTGAAGAACGACCCCTACCCCTAATAGCCACCACCCATAAAGAACGCCCACCCTATACCACCCATAAGAAGCTACCATCCTATACCACCCTGGAAGAACGACCACCCTATACCACCCATAAATAACGCCCACCCTATACCACCCATACAGAACACCCACCCTATACCACCCTTAAATAACTCCCACCCTATACCACCCATAAAGAACACCCACCCTATACCACCCATAAAGAACACCAACCCTATACCACCCATAAGAAATAAGAAAATAAGACAAAGCTGTAAAACCCTCCCATCAACAGAGGTTCTGTCTGTTTAAGTTCAACCACACTACAACCACCCTATACCACCCATAAAGAACACCCACCCTATACCACCCATAAAGAACGCCCACCCTATACCACCCAAAATGTACTACAACTCTATACCTCCCACAATTAACTACCACCCTATACCACCCATAAGGAACTAACACACTATACCACCCATAAGGACCAAACACACTATACCAACCATAAGGAAATACCACCCTATACCACCCATAAGGAACTACCAACCTATACCACCCATAAATAACTACCCACCATATACCACACATAACTACCACCCACAAATAATAACCACCCTATACCACACATATGGAACTACCACCCTATACCACCCATAAGGAAAGACCACCCTAAACCCCCATAAGGAACTACCACCCTTCTCAACCCATAAATAACTATCACCCTATACCAGCCATAAGGAACTACCACCCTATACCACCCATAAGGAAAGACCACCCTAAACCCCCATAAGGAACTACCACCCTTCTCAACCCATAAATAACTACCACCCTATACCAGCCATAAGGAACTACCACGCTATACCACCCATAAGGAACTACCACCCATAAAAAACTACCACCCTATACCACCCATAAGGAACTACCACCCTATACCCCCATAAGGAACTACCACCCTTCTCAACCCATAAATAACTACCACCCTATACCACCCATAAGGAACTACCACCCATAAAAAACTACCACCCTATACCACCCATAAGGAACTACCACCCTACACCACCCCTAAAGAACTACTGTAATAGCCGCCAGCTATCTGCCCATTCAGACGTGTTCAACAGCATCCCTCCCAGTCAGGCGAGGCAGGATGAACCCTGTCAGATGTGGACATTACATTTACTGTTCGCCTCTTCTGCATCATGTGCCTACAGACCGCCCTACTCAGCCTCAGCCGTATGGGACCGGGACGGGGAGGGAGGGGCATCCGTGGAGATTACATAACCGTGTTGAAATATACCCCCAATCACATGTTAGACTACACTCAGCCTGGCCCGCCCCAGAAATGCGGGCGGGCGGGCAGACAGACAGCCTGGCAGGCAGGCAGACATAGTTGGGCTGGCAGCGTTCCAGGTGCTAACACACTGTCATTAAACATTCAACTGTGATCTGCTCCATTCTCTTCCTCTCTCCCTCTCTGTCCTCCATCTCTCCCTCTCTGTCCTCCCTCTCTCCCTCTCTGTCCTCCCTCTCTCCCTCTCTCCCTCTCTGTCCTTCCTCTCTCCCTCTCTGTCCTTCCTCTCTCCCTCTCTCCTCCCTCTCTCCCTCTCTGTCCTCCCTCTCTCACCCTCTCTGTCCTCCCTCTCTCCCTCTCACCCTCTCTGTCCTCTCCCTCTCTGTCCTTCCTCTCTCCCTCGCTGTCCTTCCTCTCTCCCTTTCTCCCTCTCTGTCCTCCCTCTCTCCCTCTCACCCTCTCTGTCCTCCCTCTCTCCCCGTCCTCCCTCCCCATGTGAAGCAGGCGTCTGTGGAAAAGAGGGCAGGGAGATTCTGAGAGATGAACACGTGACTTCACCTCTGCCCAGCATTTTTTACTGAGAGAGGGAGAGAGGGAGGAGGAGAAAGAGAGCGTAAAGTAACCAAGCCACACCCTCTGGGTTTCGTGGAATGGTGCTGATGTTTTCTGAGATTTGTAACTTCCAGCACATGGGAGAAAGTGGGGGTGTAACAGAGAACAACACCTGATAAAATGCATTGCAGAGTTTTACAGTCTTTGTCCGCTGTGTGAAGGACAACTGTTGCTACTGTAATTCAGTGGTGAGACGGTGGTGGCCATTTGTCTGAACAGATGTCTATGTGTGGGTGACGATCGTCCTATATTTCCTCCGTCACACAATCTAAAGTCTTGCCGGATTATAATAACCAGACAGTGTTTACAAAACACTCGTTTTTATTGATTATTAAGTGGTTAACACCTTTATTGAGACGTGTGCTGGTATCAATGTAGTATTACGTGGTTACATTTACATTTACATTTACGTCATTTAGCAGACGCTCTTATCCAGAGCGACTTACATTATTATTATTTTTTTTCATACCCCCTGTGGGAATCGAACCCACAACCCTGGCGTTGCAAACGCCATGCTCTATCAACTGAGCTACATCCCTGCCGGCCATTCCCTCCCCTACCCTGGACGACGCTGGGCCAATTGCGCGCCGCCCCATGGGTCTCCCGGTCACGGCCGGCTACGACAGAGCCTGGATTCGAACCAGGATCTCTAGTGGCACAGCTAGCACTGCGATGCAGTGCCTTAGACCACTGTGCCTAACACCATTATTGAGATGTGTGCTGGTATCAATGTAGTAGTATTATGATCTGATGTCTAGATTGAATTTCATGCATTGTGAATGTTAATTGACCATGATGTGGCAGTCACTCATTTGCTGTTGCATTATGGGTAGTGCTCTCATTGGACAGGACAGCGAGCAGGTTGGCCAGCCAGCATGTAAACTGGTTACAGCTGTATTTGAAGCCTGGTTTTTGTTCGAAGCATTCTGTTTTATTCAGTATGTCCTTTTGTTGCAACCACCAATTAGTTATTTTGTTTTTGGTAAATACTTGTAAAGGTCGCCGGCTATCGTCTCGTTTGCTAATAAAAGCCGCACTTTGGGCAAAAAAAAATCCATCTACTTCGTCAGCCTCCTCACTGTTATAATCCAACCGCTGGGTCTGGGTCAACATCACAGTGTAGGTTGGAGTCACATTGAGTTACGCATGACTGGGATTAGTGTGTATGGCACCAGAACCACAGTCCTGTATTGCAGAACCCGTGCCCACACACCCAGACCCACACACCCACACCCACACACCCACACACCCACACCCACACCCACACCCACCTACAAACAATGTGGAGTGAAACTGGTGAATCATACTGTACTGTGAAGAAAGCCCCTCTATTTTTCAAAATGGCAGAGAACATCTGATAGTGTGGCCACATAATATAATAATGATATGCCATTTAGCAGACGCTTTTATCCAAAGCGACTTACAGTCATGTGCGCATACATGTTTGTGTATGGGTGGCCCCGGGGATCGAACCCACTACCCTTGGCGTTACAAGCGCCGTGCTCTACCAGCTGAGCTACAGAGGACCACACACGTCCTGCTATCTATCTGAGTCATCAGAACTGTGTCGCCACCATGCCGAGTTCTTTCTGTGACAAACCAAGACCATGATACCGTCAAAGCTGTTGAATCACACAGATATCCTCCTGACATCCGATTTGTAGACCGCTACATACTCCATTCTGCATCCACTCAGAGGAGAATGATGTCACACTTTCTCAAAGGGCTTTCTTTCAGAGATAGGGGCCTGGGAAATGGATTAAAAAGGATAGATTTCAGAGATAGGGCCTGGGAAATTGATTAAAAAGGGATACATTTCAGAGATAGGGCCTGGGAAATTAATTAAAAAGGGATACATTTCAGAGATAGGGCCTGGGAAATTGATTAAAAAGGGATACATTTCAGAGATAGGGCCGGGGAAATTGATTAAAAAGGGATACATTTCAGAGATAGGGCCTGGGAAATGGATTACAAAGGGATACATTTCAAAGATAGGGCCTGGGAAATTGATTAAAATGGGATACATTTCAAAGATAGGGCCTGGGAAAGGGATTAAAAAGGGATACATTTCAGAGATGGGGCCGGGGAAATTGATTAAAAAGTTATACATTTCAAAGATAGGGCCTGGGAAATGCATTAAAAAGGGATACATTTCAGAGATGGGGCCTGGGAAATGGATTAAAAAGGGATTAATTTGCAAACAAGCAAGATGTATTTCCCCCCAGAATGCACTGTAATGGTATAGCTAACATGATATGACATGCTCAACAAACTCTGCTTCAAGAAAGGCTGAGGAAACGCAAGCCATCGTCTGGTCAGGAGAGACATTGTGCTTTGTCATAGTCTTGTTCTTATGCTATATTGAGCGGTGAGAGCAGACACCAGGGCCTGGGTGGGTGTGTGTGTGTGTGTGTGTGTGTGTGTGTGTGTGTGTGTGTGTGTGTGTGTGTGTGGGTGTGTGTGTGTGTGTGTGGGCTGGTGGAAGTGGCCCGGTGTCTGGGAGGACAGGGAAAGGGGAACTGCTTTTATAGCTAATACTGGAGTATTTGGCTTGTGTCCCAAATGGCACCCTATTCACTAGATAGTGCACTACTTTTGACTAGAGCCCTATGAGCCCTGGTCAAAAGTAGTGCACTACATAGGGGATAGGGTGCCATTTGGGACACAGAGGCCTGGAGTGTTTGTCCTACATGAACACCTCCACTGCCTCAGCAGTCTGTTGCTATATCAACCAGACCTCTTATCTGCTGCCTTGTCTCCACTGCCTCAGCAGTCTGTTGCTATATCAACCAGACCTCTTATCTGCTGCCTTGTCTCCACTGCCTCAGCAGTCTGTTGCTATATCAACCAGACCTCTTATCTGCTGCCTTGTCTCCACTGCCTCAGCAGTCTGTTGCTATATCAACCAGACCTCTTATCTGCTTCCTTGTGTCCACTGCCTCAGCAGTCTGTTGATCTATCAACCAGATCTGCTTCCTTGTCTCCACTGCCTCAGCAGTCTGCTCTATCAACCAGATCTGCTTCCTTGTCTCCACTGCCTCAGCAGTCTGTTGCTATATCAACCAGATCTGCTTCCTTGTGTCCACTGCCTCAGCAGTCTGTTGCTATATCAACCAGACCTCTTATCTGCTGCCTTGTCTCCACTGCCTCAGCAGTCTGTTGCTATATCAACCAGACCTCTGCTTCCTTGTCTCCACTGCCTCAGCAGTCTGTTGCTATATCAACCAGATCTGCTTCCTTGTCTCCACTGCCTCAGCAGTCTGTTGCTATATCAACCAGACCTCTTATCTGCTTCCTTGTCTCCACTGCCTCAGCAGTCTGTTGATCTATCAACCAGATCTGCTTCCTTGTCTCCACTGCCTCAGCAGTCTGTTGATCTATCAACCAGATCTGCTTCCTTGTCTCCACTGCCTCAGCAGTCTGTTGATCTATCAACCAGATCTGCTTCCTTGTCTCCACTGCCTCAGCAGTCTGTTGATCTATCAACCAGATCTGCTTCCCTGTCTCCACTGCCTCAGCAGTCTGTTGATCTATCAACCAGATCTGCTTCCCTGTCTCCACTGCCTCAGCAGTCTGTTGATCTATCAACCAGATCTGCTTCCTTGTGCCCACTGCCTCAGCAGTCTGTTGATCTATCAACCAGATCTGCTTCCCTGTCTCCACTGCCTCAGCAGTCTGCTCTATCAACCAGATATTCTATCTGCTGCCTTGTCTGTGTCTAGTCAGTCTGGATTCTCAAAAATAACATTATGATTTCAAATGCAGGAGCCTGTTCTACGCTATTGTTTAAACTACATTATCTAATCTAATATTGTTGCTCTCAACAAAAATCTATATTTTGCACAAAAAAAGAAAAAAGTCCTGAAGAAACATTGCTTTTTGTGAACACATTTTCTACAGAAAAATGGCTAAATGTATGTTCCAATTTTAGAATATCTTTCCTTTTTTTATTTGACAGTTTATAAGGATTTAGTCTGTGTTGTAATCTGCATGACATAGTTATGTCAATAGTGATGAAGGTCTCAACTGTCAACAGCCATGTTGTAATACCTGTCTTATGACACTGCTATGAAGGCGTTTTGCAACTTACCAAACAGATAGTCTCTCAGCAGGCTACAGTTATTTTATCAAATAGATGTCATAATAAGCCCTTAGTTTTATACAAAAAAATTAGATACAATAGAAATAAAGGGTATTGGTGTCCAACGAAATAATACAATTCAAGTAAAAAATGCCCCTTCTGTAGACCGTTCTGGAGTCAGCTCAAAGTTAATTATCTTATTTTTACTACCGTGAAACTGTTCCGCGTGACCACGTGCTTTTTTATAATTTCCATTTGATCTAAATATGTAAGCTTCTCTCGCCTATCGCCTTACGTCGGGCCTCTATCGCAATGTCTATTTGTCAGATATGGTACCGAAAGCACAAATCGGAGAGCCCAGTTGGTTTCTACCCGCCCTCTCAGACACGTTGCCGTAGGAGAGGCTGCACGGGGTGTACGCTACTACATCACGACGTTCACCGCATCCTACAACGACCCCGGGGGAGTCCAGCCATGAGCCGAGTGTCCTGAAGTCACCGCTCATAGGAGACGAAGGGGAAGCCACTATAGTCACTTCTGGTAAGTTAGTACGCTATGAGACAATTATCTCTCACCGAATGGGAGATGTATGAGCGCACTGGCGCTGACATAGGCTACGGAACCGGACGGATCTGTAAGGACGCACACACGTGCTGTACAGCCCAGTACGAGAGTTGTATGATAACGTAGTAGTTCTATGTTTGATCCATTTGCTTTGGAATATAGAAGCTGTTATTGTACGATTGTTTTTCACATATCTTTATTGGGGAGGTCTGGGAACAAAGGTGCGAGGTAAGAATGTTATTTTGGCATATGATGAGGCGTTCAGGGTTGCGGTCAGAGGAATTGATACATAGTATCGGTTGGGTGGCTACAATTGTTTCATTCATGCTGGTTAGATTGTAGCAATGAGCTTTCGGTGTTTCTAGATTATTCTATCGTGGCAAGTTAGATCAAACCGGGTTGTCTTTGTCTATAAATGTGTAATAGACTATACCGTTTATTAAGTCTGATAATTTTAACTGCTCTAATACAATTCAAATAGAATTAGAATATAATTAGATGTTTCATTTGTGTGTCTGGTCGGTGTCCGGTGTCCGGTGCTTACTGTACATGTGAATTGGCAAGGCAAGGTAAAAACAAGCTCGTGTGTGTGTGTGTGTCTGCCATGTTCAGCTTTTCTTTATTACATAATCTCAGACAATGATCCCTTTCTATAGAGTTCGTAGAGACGCTTTGTACAGATAGGGCACGCTATATGTAAAGACTGTATTCTGTTGTTTGAATGTATTGAGTTGATATCGATTGATTAGCGCTAGCAGTAGCTTAGGCATTTTTTATTTTAAATCTTGATATTCAATCATAACTCCCATGTGTATTCAATTGTAAAATACAGCAGAGGGACAAGTCGAGAAATATCTGTGTTACACAGTGAAGGCATTTCACCTTAGCCATTTGTATTATCATTTTACAGTCAAAGGACTCTAACTTCCGTTGAGGCCTAGGCTTCAATACATTATACACTAGCATTACAAAATCATTAAGCCTTCATAACAATTTTTTATAAAACATGCTTTTATAGAGATTAAGTTGTGCAATATGCTCCAGCCAGTATACTATTCTGTTATCACCGAACAGTATAATTCCCATCGGCTTTGCCTGAAAACCATTATACCCTGGATAACCAGAGTGGTGTAATATCTGTATCCGACTGTTAGAGTGGGGCCCTATACAGTCCAAGGAGAATGGATTCTTAATGTATCTGAGTCTGAAATGTGGGTTTTAGGAGAAATCTAGGAACAAATCTAGCAGGACATGTGTTTTTGTTATCGCAGAGAAAGAACAGAAAACATCTTACATAATAACTTGCTAAAGTGATATAATAAAGTGCCCTTTGTGATTATTGGGGAAAATGTGTGCCCTATAAAGTCCTATAACTAGCCTATTTTGTGTACTGGGTGCCTAACCCTTACTTTAAATTAATGGCATAACGCATGTTATTGACGTGAAAGCTGGTGGTTTCCTGCATGAATCACAGGACCGGGTTTCCAGAGCCAGATTAAGCCTAGTCCTTGGACTAAAATGCACTTTCAATTGAGATTCATCATTGAGAATTAGGGATTAATATTTTCCCGAAAAATCTACCAAGTTTCTATACTGGGAATAATTCATATTTATCCCGAGAGTCCCGGGAAATACCACAAAAAAAAAATCGGAAGTGCCCATTAAAGGATTTAAAACCAAGATATGGTCACTATGCCAGGGGTTCTCCAAAAATGAGATTGTTGCTGCGCCACATTGCCAGCGCCACTATGTAAAGATTTCACAGCAAGTGAAACTGATATTTAGTGACAGAGTAACTTTGATCGCCAATGACATTGTCGTGAATTGCGAAACAGGCCGTTCATAAATTCAGAGCGTTATCATGTTCCTCAATTAATGCTGCGCATTTTAGCAGTAGGCGTTAGGCTGTCACAGGGCACACCCGGGCATGCTATACCGTTGTCGAATCGTACAAACTTTGTAATGGCAGTCAAACAAATGTCAAATGATCAAAGTTGCTAAGCTTGCTAGATAACCTCCAACGAATGACAGAATATCTCCTATTTGGCAAAATCGAGTTCATGATTATACAGATAGGCCTACAGATCAGCCTCACGAATAACGGGAGATTAAGAGAGGAAATTGTTTAAATATCAAGGTATCTTAACCGGGACCAACTATGTAAAAAAACAAAATGTATATCTACCAGCCAGCTACTCTCATACCGTTTGTTGATCACATAATTCTATACCGAAGATCTCATATGGGCACCAAGCAAGACGTACAGCGCAGAGAAGTGGGTGAAATGTTATAGCGGTATTTTGACATGCATAGGCGAGCCGTGCTTTGATAATGCAACCTATGGATTACAGAAATACATTAGGAATTTTCATGCGAGACAGGAGTCAGGATTTTGTGTTTCAGTGGGTTGGGAAGATAGGAAAATAGCATCGGCTCTATATAAGGCTACTACGAGTCAATATATACATAATACTCTTGATTTAGGCTACATCGTTGCATGCTAAATGTTTCTGATCAGGTGATAGATGAGCAAATGAATAAATGCGCTACCACTTACACGTGTCCAGCCAGAGATCAATTAACCAAACATACAGACAGAGATTAAACGAAACAAAATCACATTGATTGATTAACGGACAAGTCGCAGGCTTTTGGTTGGGAGTAGGACAGGCTGAAGAGCAAAAATCCACTTGTATAACATGCTAGCAAAATGTTCCGATCAGCTAATAAAGGAGCAAATTAGACTAAAGATGATCATTAGCACTCACCTCCATTTAGATAACATGTCACCAGCCTAATTGTTACCAGATACCAAAAGGAGATTCAGGTGAAAACAACAATCTGACATTGATTGATTTATCTACAGTCCCCCCACGCTTGTCTCAAAGCAGCGCGATGGCACTGTCCCAATCAAAACGGTGCTGAAATTATAATCTAGGTCAGGGGTTCCCAAACCTTTTCACTCGGCCCCCCTTCCAGCATTCAGGAACATCATCATATTTCAAGAGTAAGTTTAAAGCCAGACTGAGTTCCTTTAAAAAAGTTTAAAAAATATGTATTTGCACCCGCCTAGTTTATTTTTAACCCTTACATGAAACGAATGACAAAGTGTTTCTCTCTTGCCCATAAACAAACTAGGTTTTCTATATTGTGTTGCAGGTAATGATAATAATGTACTGTATATTGTGTTGCAGGTAATGATAATAATGTACTGTATATTGTGTTGCAGGTGCATGATAATAATGTACTGTATATTGTGTTGCAGGTTCATGATAATAATGTACTGTGTATTGTGTTGCAGGTGCATTAAAATAATGTACTGTATATTGTTGCAGGTAATGATAATAATGTATTGTATATTGTGTTGCAGGTTCATGATAATAATGTACTGTATATTGTGTTGCAGGTGTATAATAATAATGTACTGTATATTGTGTTGCAGGTGTGTGATAATAATGTACTGTATATTGTGTTGCAGGTGCATGATAATAATGTACTGTATATTGTGTTGCAGGTTCATGATAATAATGTACTGTATATTGTGTTGCAGGTGTATGATAATAATGTACTGTATATTGTGTTGCAGGTGTGTGATGCTCTCTAGTGGATGAGAGCCTATAGCCCTACTATACGTTGGAGGATGTCTACATCAGACTCTGATTACTCCATTGACTACCTGGCCAGTGACAGCGAGGATAATGACAACGACAGTGGCGTGGGACTGAGCCCCGACGGACACACAGCCGACAGTACCAGGACACCACCTTCATCCTCCTTACCCCCACCCCCATCATCATCATCAAGGGACTCTCCCAGTAACACTGACTGTGATTCCAACCATGAGGACCCCCATAGGCTGAGCAGTGACTCTGGAGATTTCGGAGACTCCGGCCTCAGTAGGGATGGGGACAGTGATCATTCGAACGATGCTGACCCTCGACCGAGCAGGGACAGAGATTCTAGTGATGCCTCCTCTAGTTGTGGTGGCACCCCTCCAGCCACCTACGAGGGGGACCGCTGGCCCGGTGAGACCCAGGGATATAGGCCTACTGTGTATGGCCAGCAGCAGCAGAGACAGAGACGGTCACGGAGCCCGACGTCCTCCTCCCAAGCCTGGGATAGCAGCAGTAGACAGAGACGGTCACGGAGCCCGACGTCCTCCTCCCAAGCCTGGGATAGCAGCAGCGGACAGAGTGGCACTGGGCAGGGCAGGAAGAGGGCACACAGCCATGGGTGGCAGCATGCAGACCAGCATGAAGACTGTAGGAACAGAGACACACCGAAACCTGGGGAGCCTGAGAAGGATCAGCTGTTTGCCCAGAAGGTAAAGGGTCGCCACACAGATCCTATAAATTCTAGATGTCATTCTAGAGGGTCTCCCTACTTACACAACCTGTGTCAAGTACAGTGCATATGTCAAATACCGGCAAATACTTGAGCTGTGCTTGGTGTAGTTTCCCTGGTACAACGGAACCAACCAAGTGAGGGTTACCTTGGAAACCTAGCTCTGGAGCCTTGCTTTGTGATCAGACCAGACCTGGGTAGAAATACTGTACATTTGTTGAAGACTTTTGAAATACTCGAACTGTGCTTGATTTAGTTTTCCCGGTACAACAGAACCAATGGAATAGTCCCATAAGTACAAGCTCAAAGCTAAATCAATCGCACCGTAAATACTTTCAAATATTCTACGTACCGTATGTACTTATTGGACCCGGGTCTGGCTGTAAAACTACTGCGTCTGGCCTGACCATGTGACCTATGTGCTGTAGCAGTAAACAGGCGTGAGAAAATAGAGTTGTCACTCTGTTATGGTTATGATGGTCAGTGACCAATAGACTTCCTCCTCCCACACTATTGTGTGATAACCTCAGTGTGAAGTCATACCGCGGATTGCATCCCCAATGGCACCCTATTCCCTATATAGTGCACTACTTTTGACCAGGGCAGCAGGGTCCATAGGGCTCTGGTCAAAAGTAGCGTCCTATATAGGGAATAGGGCGCCATATGGGATGCAGCCCCTGTATGTAGAATAGGCTGCCATATGGGATGCAGCCCCTGTATGTAGAATAGGCTGCCATATGGGATGCAGCCCCTGTATGTAGAATAGGCTGCCATATGGGATGCAGCCCCTGTATGTAGAATAGGCTGCCATATGGGATGCAGCCCCTGTATGTAGAATAGGCTGCCATATGGGATGCAGCCCCTGTATGTAGAATAGGCTGCCATATGGGATGCAGCCCCTGTATGTAGAATAGGCTGCCATATGGGATGCAGCCCCTGTATGTAGAATAGCCTGCCATATGGGATGCAGCCCCTGTATGTAGAATAGGCTGCCATATGGGATGCAGCCCCTGTATGTAGAATAGGCTGCCATATGGGATGCAGCCCCTGTATGTAGAATAGGCTGCCATATGGGATGCAGCCACTGTATGTAGAATAGGCTGCCATATGGGATGCAGCCCCTGTATGTAGAATAGGCTGCCATATGGGATGCAGCCCCTGTATGTAGAATAGGCTGCCATATGGGATGCAGCCCCTGTATGTAGAATAGGCTGCCATATGGGATGCAGCCACTGTGCCACTGTATGTAGATTACTATTATTTAATATTGAGCTACTAATGAGAGAGTCAGAGTAAATGGCTAGTTGATGGTACAGTATATTGGTACCAGTCTAGTTGGTGGTACAGTATATTGGTACCAGTCTAGTTGGTGGTACAGTATATTGGTACCAGTCTAGTTGGTGGTACAGTATATTGGTACCAGTCTAGTTGGTGGTACAGTATATTGGTACCAGTCTAGTTGGTGGTACAGTATATTGGTACCAGTCTAGTTGGTGGTACAGTATATTGGTACCAGTCTAGTTGGTGGTACAGTATATTGGTACCAGTCTAGTTGGTGGTACAGTATATTGGTACCAGTCTAGTTGATGGTACAGTATATTGGTACCAGTCTAGTTGGTGGTACAGTATATTGGTACCAGTCTAGTTGGTGGTACAGTATATTGGTACCAGTCTAGTTGGTGGTACAGTATATTGGTACCAGTCTAGTTGGTGGTACAGTATATTGGTACCAGTCTAGTTGGTGGTACAGTATATTGGTACCAGTCTAGTTAATATGCCATTTAGCAGACGCTTTTATCCAAAGCGACTTACAGTCGTGCGTGCATACATTTTTGTGTATGGGTGGTCCCGGGGATCGAACCCGCTACCTTGGCGTTACAAGCGCCGTGCTCTACCAGCTGAGCTACAGAGGACCACAGTCAACCAGTCTAGTTGGTGGTACAGTATATTGGTACCAGTCTAGTTGATGGTACAGTATATTGGTACCAGTCTAGTTGGTGGTACAGTATATTGGTACCAGTCTAGTTGGTGGTACAGTATATTGGTACCAGTCTAGTTGGTGGTACAGTATATTGGTACCAGTCTAGTTGGTGGTACAGTATATTGGTACCAGTCTAGTTGGTGGTACAGTATATTGGTACCAGTCTAGTTGGTGGTACAGGATATTGGTACCAGTCTAGTTGGTGGTACAGTATATTGGTACCAGTCTAGTTGGTGGTACAGTATATTGGTACCAGTCTAGTTGGTGGTACAGTATATTGGTACCAGTCTAGTTGGTGGTACAGTATATTGGTACCAGTCTAGTTGGTGGTACAGTATATTGGTACCAGTCTAGTTGGTGGTACAGTATATTGGTACCAGTCTAGTTGGTGGTACAGTATATTGGTACCAGTCTAGTTGGTGGTACAGTATATTGGTACCAGTCTAGTTGGTGGTACAGTATATTGGTACCAGTCTAGTTGGTGGTACAGTATATTGGTACCAGTCTAGTTGGTGGTACAGTATATTGGTACCAGTCTAGTTGGTGGTACAGTATATTGGTACCAGTCTAGTTGGTGGTACAGTATATTGGTACCAGTCTAGTTGGTGGTACAGTATATTGGTACCAGTCTAGTTGGTGGTACAGTATATTGGTACCAGTCTAGTTGGTGGTACAGTATATTGGTACCAGTCTAGTTGGTGGTACAGTATATTGACACCAGTCTAGTTGGTGGTACAGTATATTGGTACCAGTCTAGTTGGTGGTACAGTATATTGGTACCAGTCTAGTTGGTGGTACAGTATATTGGTACCAGTCTAGTTGGTGGTACAGTATATTGGTACCAGTCTAGTTGGTGGTACAGTATATTGGTACCAGTCTAGTTGGTGGTACAGTATATTGGTACCAGTCTAGTTGGTGGTACAGTATATTGGTACCAGTCTAGTTGGTGGTACAGTATATTGGTACCAGTCTAGTTGGTGGTACAGTATATTGGTACCAGTCTAGTTGGTGGTACAGTATATTGGTACCAGTCTAGTTGGTGGTACAGTATATTGGTACCAGTCTAGCAGTATATTGGTACCAGTCTAGTTGATGGTACAGTATATTGGTACCAGTCTAGCAGTATATTGGTACCAGTCTAGTTGGTGGTACAGTATATTGGTACCAGTCTAGTTGGTGGTACAGTATATTGGTACCAGTCTAGTTGGTGGTACAGTATATTGGTACCAGTCTAGTTGGTGGTACAGTATATTGGTACCAGTCTAGTTGGTGGTACAGTATATTGGTACCAGTCTAGTTGGTGGTACAGTATATTGGTACCAGTCTAGTTGGTGGTACAGTATATTGGTACCAGTCTAGTTGGTGGTACAGTATATTGACACCAGTCTAGTTGGTGGTACAGTATATTGGTACCAGTCTAGTTGGTGGTACAGTATATTGGTACCAGTCTAGTTGGTGGTACAGTATATTGGTACCAGTCTAGTTGGTGGTACAGTATATTGGTACCAGTCTAGTTGGTGGTACAGTATATTGGTACCAGTCTAGTTGGTGGTACAGTATATTGGTACCAGTCTAGTTGGTGGTACAGTATATTGGTACCAGTCTAGTTGGTGGTACAGTATATTGGTACCAGTCTAGTTGGTGGTACAGTATATTGGTACCAGTCTAGTTGGTGGTACAGTATATTGGTACCAGTCTAGTTGGTGGTACAGTATATTGGTACCAGTCTAGTTGGTGGTACAGTATATTGGTACCAGTCTAGTTGGTGGTACAGTATATTGGTACCAGTCTAGTTGATGGTACAGTATATTGGTACCAGTCTAGTTGGTGGTACAGTATATTGGTACCAGTCTAGTTGATGGTACAGTATATTGGTACCAGTCTAGTTGATGGTACAGTATATTGGTACCAGTCTAGTTGGTGGTACAGTATATTGGGACCAGTCTAGTTGGTGGTACAGTATATTGGTACCAGTCTAGTTGGTGGTACAGTATATTGGTACCAGTCTTGTTGGTGGTACAGTATATTGGTACCAGTCTTGTTGGTGGTACAGTATATTGGTACCAGTCTAGTTGGTGGTACAGTATATTGGTACCAGTCTAGTTGGTGGTACAGTATATTGGTACCAGTCTAGTTGGTGGTACAGTATATTGGTACCAGTCTAGTTGGTGGTACAGTATATTGGTACCAGTCTAGTTGATGGTACAGTATATAGGTACTAGTCTAGTTGGTGGTACAGTATATTGGTACCAGTCTAGTTGATGGTACAGTATATTGGTACTAGTCTAGTTGGTGGTACAGTATATTGGTATCAGTCTAGTTGATGGTACAGTATATTGGTACCAGTCTAGTTGGTGGTACAGTATATTGGTGCCAGTCTAGTTGGTGGTACAGTATATCAGATGAAAGGAATTCTGAGTGAGGTACATTATTGATTTATAGAAGTTTCCGCGTCCCAAATGTTTCCGCGTCCCAAATGCCACCTTATTCCCTAGATAGTGCACTACACCCTATTGGTCCTGGTCAAAAGGAGTGCACTACACCCTATTGGTCCTGGTCAAAAATTAGTGCACTAGCACCCTACTATGGGCGGTGGTTAAAACAAAGAGCATTGTGAATGGAACAGGGTGCCATTTGGGATGCAGATGATGTGTAGCTTTAAGTAGAAGATATGGCTAGACAATGTGTCATTTATAGGAGAAGATGTGGCTATAACGCTAGTTGTTTAAATCAGAAGATATGGCTATAACGCTAGTTGTTTTAATCAGAAGATATGGCTATAACGCTAGTTGTTTTAAATCAGAAGATATGGCTATAACGCTAGTTGTTTTAATAAGAAGATATGGCTATAACGCTAGTTGTTTTAATAAGAAGATATGGCTATAACGCTAGTTGTTTTAATCAGAAGATATGGCTATTATGCTAGTTGTTTAAATCAGAAGATATGGCTATAACGCTAGTTGTTTTAATCAGAAGATATGGCTATAACGCTAGTTGTTTTAAATCAGAAGATATGGCTATAATGCTAGTTGTTTTAATCAGAAGATATGGCTATAACGCTAGTTGTTGTAATCAGAAGATATGGCTATAACGCTAGTTGTTTAAATCAGAAGATATGGCTATAACGCTAGTTGTTTTAATCAGAAGATATGGCTATAACGCTAGTTGTTTTAATCAGAAGATATGGCTATAACGCTAGTTGTTTTAATCAGAAAATATGGCTATAACGCTAGTTGTTTAAATCAGAAGATATGGCTATAACGCTAGTTGTTTTAATCAGAAGATATGGCTATAACGCTAGTTGTTTTAATCAGAAGATATGGCTATAACGCTAGTTGTTTTAATCAGAAGATATGGCTATAACGCTAGTTGTTTAAATCAGAAGATATGGCTATAACGCTAGTTGTTTTAATCAGAAGATATGGCTATAACGCTAGTTGTTTAAATCAGAAGATATGGCTATAACGCTAGTTGTTTAAATCAGAAGATATGGCTATAACGCTAGTTGTTTTAATCAGAAGATATGGCTATAACGCTAGTTGTTTTAATCAGAAGATATGGCTATAACGCTAGTTGTTTTAATCAGAAGATATGGCTATAACGCTAGTTGTTTTAATCAGAAGATATGGCTATAACGCTAGTTGTTTTAATCAGAAGATATGGCTATAACGCTAGTTGTTTTAATCAGAAGATATGGCTATAACGCTAGTTGTTTTAATAAGAAGATATGGCTATAACGCTAGTTGTTTAAATCAGAAGATATGGCTATAACGCTAGTTTATTAAATCAGAAGATATGGCTATAACGCTAGTTGTTTTAATCAGAAGATATGGCTATAACGCTAGTTGTTTTAATCAGAAGATATGGCTATAACGCTAGTTGTTTAAATAAGAAGATATGGCTATAACGCTAGTTGTTTAAATCAGAAGATATGGCTATAACGCTAGTTTATTAAATCAGAAGATATGGCTATAACGCTAGTTGTTTTAATCAGAAGATATGGCTATAACGCTAGTTGTTTTAATCAGAAGATATGGCTATAACGCTAGTTGTTTAAATCAGAAGATATGGCTATAACGCTAGTTGTTTTAATCAGAAGATATGGCTATAACGCTAGTTGTTTTAATCAGAAGATATGGCTATAACGCTAGTTGTTTGAATCAGAAGATATGGCTATAATGCTAGTTGTTTAAATCAGAAGATATGGCTATAACGCTAGTTGTTTTAATCAGAAGATATGGCTATAACGCTAGTTGTTTTAATCAGAAGATATGGCTATAACGCTAGTTGTTTTAATCAGAAGATATGGCTATAACGCTAGTTGTTTTAATCAGAAGATATGGCTATAACGCTAGTTGTTTAAATCAGAAGATATGGCTATAACGCTAGTTGTTTTAATCAGAAGATATGGCTATAACGCTAGTTGTTTTAATCAGAAGATATGGCTATAACGCTAGTTGTTTTAAATCAGAAGATATGGCTATAACGCTAGTTGTTTTAATCAGAAGATATGGCTATAACGCTAGTTGTTTTAATCAGAAGATATGGCTATAACGCTAGTTGTTTTAATCAGAAGATATGGCTATAACGCTAGTTGTTTTAATCAGAAGATATGGCTATAACGCTAGTTGTTTTAATAAGAAGATATGGCTATAACGCTAGTTGTTTAAATCAGAAGATATGGCTATAACGCTAGTTTATTAAATCAGAAGATATGGCTATAACGCTAGTTGTTTTAATCAGAAGATATGGCTATAACGCTAGTTGTTTTAATCAGAAGATATGGCTATAACGCTAGTTGTTTTAATAAGAAGATATGGCTATAACGCTAGTTGTTTAAATCAGAAGATATGGCTATAACGCTAGTTTATTAAATCAGAAGATATGGCTATAACGCTAGTTGTTTTAATCAGAAGATATGGCTATAACGCTAGTTGTTTTAATCAGAAGATATGGCTATAACGCTAGTTGTTTAAATCAGAAGATATGGCTATAACGCTAGTTGTTTTAATCAGAAGATATGGCTATAACGCTAGTTGTTTTAATCAGAAGATATGGCTATAACGCTAGTTGTTTTAATCAGAAGATATGGCTATAACGCTAGTTGTTTAAATCAGAAGATATGGCTATAACGCTAGTTGTTTTAATCAGAAGATATGGCTATAACGCTAGTTGTTTTAATCAGAAGATATGGCTATAACGCTAGTTGTTTTAATCAGAAGATATGGCTATAACGCTAGTTGTTTTAATCAGAAGATATGGCTATAACGCTAGTTGTTTTAATCAGAAGATATGGCTATAACGCTAGTTGTTTTAATCAGAAGATATGGCTATAACGCTAGTTGTTTTAAATCAGAAGATATGGCTATAACGCTAGTTGTTTTAATCAGAAGATATGGCTATAACGCTAGTTGTTTTAATCAGAAGATATGGCTATAACGCTAGTTGTTTTAATCAGAAGATATGGCTATAACGCTAGTTGTTTTAATCAGAAGATATGGCTATAACGCTAGTTGTTTTAATCAGAAGATATGGCTATAACGCTAGTTGTTTTAATCAGAAGATATGGCTATAACGCTAGTTGTTTTAATCAGAAGATATGGCTATAACGCTAGTTGTTTTAATCAGAAGATATGGCTATAACGCTAGTTGTTTTAATCAGAAGATATGGCTATAACGCTAGTTGTTTTAATCAGAAGATATGGCTATAACGCTAGTTGTTTTAATCAGAAGATATGGCTATAACGCTAGTTGTTTTAATCAGAAGATATGGCTATAACGCTAGTTGTTTTAATCAGAAGATATGGCTATAACGCTAGTTGTTTTAATCAGAAGATATGGCTATAACGCTAGTTGTTTTAAATCAGAAGATATGGCTATAACGCTAGTTGTTTAAATCAGAAGATATGGCTATAACGCTAGTTGTTTTAATCAGAAGATATGGCTATAACGCTAGTTGTTTAAATCAGAAGATATGGCTATAACGCTAGTTGTTTTAATCAGAAGATATGGCTATAACGCTAGTTGTTTAAATCAGAAGATATGGCTATAACGCTAGTTGTTTTAATCAGAAGATATGGCTATAACGCTAGTTGTTTTAATCAGAAGATATGGCTATAACGCTAGTTGTTTTAATCAGAAGATATGGCTATAACGCTAGTTGTTTTAATCAGAAGATATGGCTATAACGCTAGTTGTTTAAATCAGAAGATATGGCTATAACGCTACGCTAGTTGTTTTAATCAGAAGATATGGCTATAACGCTAGTTGTTTTAATCAGAAGATATGGCTATAACGCTAGTTGTTTTAATCAGAAGATATGGCTATAACGCTAGTTGTTTTAATAAGAAGATATGGCTATAACGCTAGTTGTTTTAATCAGAAGATATGGCTATAATGCTTGTTGCTCTAAAGTGGTTTGGCTATAATGCTAGTTGCTAACCCCCCAGTATTCATGTAATATACAGTGAGGGGAAAAAAGTATTTGATCTTGTACGTTTGCCCACTGACAAAGACATGATCAGTCTCTAATTTTAATGGTAGGTTTATTTGAACAGTGAGAGACAGAATAACAACAAAAAAATCCAGAAAAACGCATGTCAAAAATGTTATAAATTGATTTGAATTTTAATGAGGGAAATAAGTATTTGACCCCTCTGCAAAACATGACTTAGTACTTGGTGGCAAAACCCTTGTTGGCAATCACAGAGGTCAGACGTTTCTTGTAGTTGGCCACCAGGTTTGCACACATCTCAGGAGGGATTTTGTCCCACTCCTCTTTGCAGATCTTCTCCAAGTCATTAAGGTTTCGAGGCTGACGTTTGGCAACTCGAACCTTCAGCTCCCTCCACAGATTTTCTATGGGATTAAGGTCTGGAGACTGGCTAGGCCGCTCCAGGACCTTAATGTGCTTCTTCTTGAGCCACTCCTTTGTTGCCTTGGCTGTGTGTTTTGGGTCATTGTCATGCTGGAATACCCATCCACGACCCATTTTCAATGCCCTGGCTGAGGGAAGGAGGTTCTCACCCAAGATTTGACGGTACATGGCCCCGTCCATCATCCCTTTAATGCGGTGAAGTTGTCCTGTCCCCTTAGTAGAAAAACACCCCCAAAGCATAATGTTTCCACCTCCATGTTTGACGGTGGGCATGGTGTTCTTGGGGTCATAGGCATCGTTCCTCCTCCTCCGTTCTCATGATCATTGCAACTCCACGAGGTGAGATCTTGCATGGAGTCCCAGGCCGAGGAGATTGACAGTTCTTTTGTGTTTCTTCCATTTGCGAATAATCGCACCAACTGTTGTCACCTTCTCACCAAGCTGCTTGGCGATGGTCTTGTAGCCCATTCTAGCCTTGTGTAGGTCTACAATCTTGTCCCTGACATCCTTGGAGAGCTCTTTGGTCTTGGCCATGGTGGAGAGTTTGGAATCTGATTGATTGATTGCTTCTGTGGACAGGTGTCTTTTACACAGGTAACAAACTGAGATTAGGAGCACTCCCTTTAAGAGTGTGCTCCTAATCTCAGCTCGTTACCTGTATAAAAGACATCTGGGAGCCAGAAATCTTTCTGATTGAGAGGGGGTCAAATACTTATTTCCCTCATTAAAATGCAAATCAATTTATAAAATTTTTGACATGCGATTTTCTGGATTTTTGTTGTTGTTATTCTGTCGCTCACTGTTCAAATAAACCTACCATTAAAATTATAGACTGATCATTTCTTTGTCAGTGGGCAAACGTACAAAATCAGCAGGGGATCAAATACTTTTTCCCCCTCACTGTAGCTAGAGAATACTAGTTGCTAATGCTAACCCATCACTGTGTATGTTATTCCTCAGTGCATGGAGCTCCAGCGCTACCTCCATCCCCTGTCTTCCATCCTGAGAGGCCTGCGCTCTGGGAGGTACTCAGAACGTGAGTGAGTCATCTAATCTCCAAGAACTCCTTTAACCCCTCAATCCTCTCAAGCCTTCCCGTACTATACCCCCCCCCACCCCCCCCACCCCACACACACACACACACACACACACAAACTTGCTCGCCTACACACACATGCTCGCAGACACACACACACACACACACACACATCTTTTCTGAATGGTGTGTGTGGTGCGTCACTACAGATCACTACTACAGATAGGTGAAGGGTCATCAGTCATGCTGACTAGGCTGCTGCCACGGAGACTGAACTGAAACATCTTGTTGTCAAGCGCTCACGTGTCACTCACACAAGTCACGTTGTTTCTATTTCTCTATAGGCTAAGAGACACGTTACATTCTTGGTAACATGACATCATCACATTACAGCCATGTTGCTTCAAGATAACATCCTTCATTTAGGTACAATTGAGTAAAGATATTCTGTCCCTAAAATGTGCCCGTTTTACAGGAGTACAGTGGCTTGCGAAAGTATTCACCCCCCCCCCCCCTTGGCATTTTTCCTATTTTGTTGCCTTACAACCTGGAATTAAAATGGATTTTTTGGGGGGGTTTGTATCATTTGATCTACACAACACGCCTACCACTTTGAAGATGCCAAATATTTCCAAGACATTTAAATGTTTCCCCTTAAACCACTCAATTGTTGCTTTAGCAGTATGCTTAGGGTCATTGTCCTGCTGGAAGGTGAACCTCCGTCCCAGTCTCAAATCTCTGGAAGACTGAAACAGGTTTCCCTCAAGAATTTCCCTGTATTTAGCGCCATCCATCATTCCTTCAATTCTGACCAGTTTCCCAGTCCCTGCCGATGAAAAACATCCCCACAGCATGATGCTGCCACCACCATGCTTCACTGTGGGGATGGTGTTCTCGGGGTGATGAGAGGTGTTGGGTTTGCGCCAGACATAGCGTTTTCCTTAATGGCCAAAAAGCTCAATTTTAGTCTCATCTGACCAGAGTACCTTCTTCCATATGTTTGAGGAGTCTCCCACATGCCTTTTGGCGAACACTAAACATCTTCGCTTATTTTTTTCTTTAAGCTATGGCTTTTTTCTGGCCTCTCTTCCGTAAAGCCCAGCTCTGTGGAGTGTACGGCTTAAAGGGGTCCTATGGACAGATACTCCAATCTCCACTGTGGAGCTTTGCAGCTCCTTCAGGGTTATCTTTGGTCTCTTTGTTGCCTCTCTGATTAATGCCCTCCTTGCCTGGTCCGTGAGTTTTGGTGGGCGGCCCTCTCTTGGCAGGTTTGTTATGGTGCCATATTCTTTCCATTTTTTAATAATGGATTTAATGGTGCTCCGTGGGATGTTCAAAGTTTCTGATATTTTTTTATAACCCAACCCTGATCTGTACTTCTCCACAACTTTGTTCCTGACCTGTTTGGAGAGCTCCTTGGTCTTCATGGTGCCGCTTGCTTGGTGGTGCCCCTTGCTTAGTGGTGTTGCAGACTCTGGGGCCTTTCAGAACAGGTGTATATATACTGAGATCATGTGACACTTAGATTGCACACAGGTGGACTTTATTTAACTAATTATGTGACTTCTGAAGGTAATTGGTTGCACCAGATCATATTTAGGGGCTTCATAGCAAAGGGGGTGAATACACATGCACGCACCACTTTTCAGTTTTTTTCTTTAAAAAAAGTTATATTTTTCATTTCACTTCACCAATTTGGACTATTTTGTGTATGTCCATTACATGAAATTCAAATAAAAATCCATTTAAATTTCAGGTTGTAATGCAACAAAATAGGAAAAACACCAAGAGGAATGAATACTTTAGCAAGGCACTGTCTATCCGTATAAGGAAGGAATGAAATGTAGTTTAAAGGTCGCTAGTTCTACATCTCCCTAAAGGTACACAACACCAATGTTAAACTACAAGAGGGTAGCAGGAGCACCGGAAGCCTAAGGAGCAAGAATCAAAGTACAGAACAGTGATCTGATCTGATCTCCAATCCTTTTAACCAGAGAGGGAGAGAGAGAGAGAGAGAGAGAGAGAGAGAGAGAGAGAGAGAGAGAGAGAGAGAGAGAGAGAGAGAGAGAGAGAGAGAGAGAGAAAGAGAGAGAGACTGGTTCAGAGAGATAAAAGGCTTGATCAAACACAGGAAGACATCTGTTGCCACCCACTATTACACAGATATGCTGTACCTAGTGGCTTCAAAGTATCTGCTGTAGTGTTGCGTGGGCCAGGTTCGTTAGTTATTGCAGAGATACAGAGGACTAGGGGTTAGTGGATCGGATGAGGAGGTGGCATCACAGTCCTACCAGGGTTTCTCGACCTCTTTTGTACCAGGGACTGACATTTTAAATAGGTAGCTTAAAAAACCAGCTCTTAAGAACTGACTTGGAACATTTTACATTTGCATTTTACATTTTAGTTATTTAGCAGACGCTCTTATCCTGAGCGACTCACAGTTAGTGATTGCATACATTTTTCATACTTCCCCCCCCCCCCGTGGGAATCGAATCCACAACCCTGGCGTTGCAAGCGCCATGCTCTACCAACTGGGGCAGCAGGTAGCTTAGTGGTTAAGAGCGTTGTGCCAGTAAACGAAAGGTCGCTGGTTCTAATCCCCGAGCCGACTAGATGAAAAATCTGTTGATGTGGCCTTGAGCAAGGCACTTAACCCTAATTGCTCCTGTAAGTCGCTCTGGATAAGAGCGTCTGCTAAAAAATAAAAAAACACTGAGCTACACGGGACTAGACTCGCCATAGACTTTTTATATAGCTTACTTCTAAGAACTGACACAGTTCTTTCAAACTCATATATTCTCTCCCTTATGGCCTTGCTCATGATATCTTTCGTCCGTCTGTCTGTCTGTCTCCCAGGTCTTAGCAGTTTCCAGGAGAGCGTTGCTATGGACCGGATCCAGAGAATAATGGGAGTCCTCCAGAACCCAAACATGAGGTAAATATCCTCTCTTCCGGTCTCTGTCTCCAACTCTCACCACATGGAACAATAACTATAGCCTGAGGTTACAGCCAGACTACATTTGTTCTGTTCTACTGTCTGTTCTCCTCTAACTCTCTACAGTAGTTCATGTCTGTTCTCCTCTAACTCTCTACAGTAGTTCATGTCTGTTCTCCTCTAACTCTCTACAGTAGTTCATGTCTGTTCTCTAACTCTCTACAGTAGTTCATGTCTGTTCTCTAACTCTCTACAGTAGTTCATGTCTGTTCTCCTCTAACTCTCTACAGTAGTTCATGTCTGTTCTCCTCTAACTCTCTACAGTAGTTCATGTCTGTTCTCCTCTAACTCTCTACAGTAGTTCATGTCTGTTCTCCTCTAACTCTCTACAGTAGTTCATGTCTGTTCTCCTCTAACTCTCTACAGTAGTTCATGTCTGTTCTCTAACTCTCTACAGTAGTTCATGTCTGTTCTCTAACTCTCTACAGTAGTTCATGTCTGTTCTCTAACTCTCTACAGTAGTTCATGTCTGTTCTCCTCTAACTCTCTACTGTAGTTCATGTCTGTTCTCTAACTCTCTACAGTAGTTCATGTCTGTTCTCCTCTAACTCTCTACAGTAGTTCATGTCTGTTCTCCTCTAACTCTCTACAGTAGTTCATGTCTGTTCTCCTCTAACTCTCTACAGTAGTTCATGTCTGTTCTCCTCTAACTCTCTACAGTAGTTCATGTCTGTTCTCCTCTAACTCTCTACAGTAGTTCATGTCTGTTCTCCTCTAACTCTCTACAGTAGTTCATGTCTGTTCTCTAACTCTCTACAGTAGTTCATGTCTGTTCTCCTCTAACTCTCTACAGTAGTTCATGTCTGTTCTCTAACTCTCTACAGTAGTTCATGTCTGTTCTCTAACTCTCTACAGTAGTTCATGTCTGTTCTCCTCTAACTCTCTACAGTAGTTCATGTCTGTTCTCCTCTAACTCTCTACAGTAGTTCATGTCTGTTCTCCTCTAACTCTCTACAGTAGTTCATGTCTGTTCTCTAACTCTCTACAGTAGTTCATGTCTGTTCTCCTCTAACTCTCTACAGTAGTTCATGTCTGTTCTCCTCTAACTCTCTACAGTAGTTCATGTCTGTTCTCTAACTCTCTACAGTAGTTCATGTCTGTTCTCCTCTAACTCTCTACAGTAGTTCATGTCTGTTCTCTAACTCTCTACAGTAGTTCATGTCTGTTCTCCTCTAACTCTCTACAGTAGTTCATGTCTGTTCTCCTCTAACTCTCTACAGTAGTTCATGTCTGTTCTCTAACTCTCTACAGTAGTTCATGTCTGTTCTCTAACTCTCTACAGTAGTTCATGTCTGTTCTCTAACTCTCTACAGTAGTTCATGTCTGTTCTCCTCTAACTCTCTACAGTAGTTCATGTCTGTTCTCCTCTAACTCTCTACAGTAGTTCATGTCTGTTCTCCTCTAACTCTCTGCAGTAGTTCATGTCTGTTCTCTAACTCTCTACAGTAGTTCATGTCTGTTCTCTAACTCTCTACAGTAGTTCATGTCTGTTCTCTAACTCTCTACAGTAGTTCATGTCTGTTCTCCTCTAACTCTCTACAGTAGTTCATGTCTGTTCTCTAACTCTCTACAGTAGTTCATGTCTGTTCTCTAACTCTCTACAGTAGTTCATGTCTGTTCTCTAACTCTCTACAGTAGTTCATGTCTGTTCTCCTCTAACTCTCTACAGTAGTTCATGTCTGTTCTCTAACTCTCTACAGTAGTTCATGTCTGTTCTCTAACTCTCTACAGTAGTTCATGTCTGTTCTCCTCTAACTCTCTACAGTAGTTCATGTCTGTTCTCTAACTCTCTACAGTAGTTCATGTCTGTTCTCCTCTAACTCTCTACAGTAGTTCATGTCTGTTCTCTAACTCTCTACAGTAGTTCATGTCTGTTCTCTAACTCTCTACAGTAGTTCATGTCTGTTCTCCTCTAACTCTCTACTGTAGTTCATGTCTGTTCTCTAACTCTCTACAGTAGTTCATGTCTGTTCTCCTCTAACTCTCTACAGTAGTTCATGTCTGTTCTCCTCTAACTCTCTACAGTAGTTCATGTCTGTTCTCTAACTCTCTACAGTAGTTCATGTCTGTTCTCTAACTCTCTACAGTAGTTCATGTCTCTACCACCTGATGCTCCCCTTCGCCTTTGACTCTTTGTTCCTGTAGAAAGGGTACAGACAGACAGACAGTTAGTTAGTTAATTAGTTCGTTAGTGACTGGGAAACAGCAGGCGGTTAGTTAGTTAGTTAGTTAGTTAGTTAGTGACTGGGAAACAGCAGGCGGATAGTTAGTTAGTTAGTTAGTTAGTGACTGGGAAACAGCAGGCGGTTAGTTAGTTAGTTAGTTAGTTAGTTAGTGACTGGGAAACAGCAGGCGGATAGTTAGTTAGTTAGTTAGTGACTGGGAAACAGCAGGCGGTTAGTTAGTTAGTTAGTGACTGGGAAACAGCAGGCGGTTAGTTAGTTAGTTAGTTAGTGACTGGGAAACAGCAGGCGGATAGTTAGTTAGTTAGTTAGTGACTGGGAAACAGCAGGCGGTTAGTTAGTTAGTTAGTGACTGGGAAACAGCAGGCGGTTAGTTAGTTAGTTAGTTAGTTACTGGGAAACAGCAGGCGGTTAGTTAGTTAGTTAGTGAGTGGGAAACAGCAGGTGGTTAGTTAGTTAGTTAGTGACTGGGAAACAGCAGGCGGTTAGTTAGTTTGTTAGTTAGTGACTGGGAAACAGCAGGTGGTTAGTTAGTTAATTAGTTAGTTAGTGACTGGGAAACAGCAGGTGGTTAGTTAGTTAGTTAGTTAGTTAGTTAGTGACTGGGAAACAGCAGGTGGTTAGTTAGTGACTGGGAAACAGCAGGTGGTTAGTTAGTTAGTTAGTTAGTTAGTTAGTTAGTTAGTTAGTTAGTGACTGGGAAACAGCAGGCGGTTAGTTAGTTAGTGACTGGGAAACAGCAGGCGGTTAGTTAGTTAGTTAGTTAGTTAGTGACTGGGAAACAGCAGGCGGTTAGTTAGTTAGTTAGTTAGTGACTGGGAAACAGCAGGCGGTTAGTTAGTTAGTGACTGGGAAACAGCAGGTGGTTAGTTAGTTAGTTAGTTAGTGACTGGGAAACAGCAGGCAGTTAGTTAGTTAGTTAGTTAGTTAGTTAGTTAGTTAGTTAGTTAGTTAGTGACTGGGAAACAGCAGGCGGTTAGTTAGTTAGTTAGTGACTGGGAAACAGCAGGCGGTTAGTTAGTTAGTTAGTTAGTTAGTGACTGGGAAACAGCAGGCGGTTAGTTAGTTAGTTATCTGTATTTACATTTTACATTTAAGTCATTTAGCAGACGCTCTTATCCAGAGCGACTTACAGGAGCAATTAGGGTTAAGTGCCTTGCTCAAGGGCACATCGACAGATTTTTCACCTAGTCGGCTCGGGGATTAGAACCAGCGACCTTTCGGTTACTGGCACTACGCTCTTAACCACTAAGCTTCCTGCCGCCCTAGTTGTGTGTTATAGTGACTGGGAAACAGCAGGCGGTTAGTTAGTTAGTTAGTTATCTGTATGTGTGTTATAGTGACTGGGAAACAGCAGGCGGTTAGTTAGTTAGTTATCTTTATGTGTGTTATAGTGACTGGGAAACAGCAGATGGTTAGTTAGTTAGTTAGTTAGTGACTGGGAAACAGCAGGCAGTTAGTTAGTTAGTTAGTTAGTGACTGGGAAACAGCAGGCGGTTAGTTAGTTAGTTAGTGACTGGGAAACAGCAGGCGGTTAGTTAGTTAGTTAGTTAGTGACTGGGAAACAGCAGGCGGTTAGTTAGTTAGTTATCTGTATGTGTGTTATAGTGACTGGGAAACAGCAGGCGGTTAGTTAGTTAGTTAGTTATCTGTATGTGTGTTATAGTGACTGGGAAACAGCAGGCGGTTAGTTAGTTAGTTATCTTTATGTGTGTTATAGTGACTGGGAAACAGCAGGTGGTTAGTTAGTTAGTTATCTGTATGTGTGTTATAGTGACTGGGAAACAGCAGGTGGTTAGTTAGTTAGTTATCTGTATGTGTGTTATAGTGACTGGGAAACAGCAGGTGGTTAGTTAGTTAGTTAGTTATCTTTATGTGTGTTATAGTGACTGGGAAACAGCAGGTGGTTATAGTTAGTTTCATGTGTGTTATAGTGACTGGGAAACAGCAGGTAGTTATAGTTAGTTAGTTTTATGTGTGTTATCTGTTCCGTGGAAACCGCAGGTGTTGGCACCTCAGAGTTGGTTTGGCTGGATAACACTTGATTGTCTGTTACCAGAGGAAGGGCTGGGTGTGAAAGCCATAAGGACTGTACATTCTGTAGGAGTATAGAAACTCCAGCATTCGTCAGAACACCACCGGCCATCCAGAAGGTATTGGGATGAGAAATTACAACTACTATCATAGGAGACTGCAAATTCTATCAACTGTATTTTATAAAGCCCTTTTTTTTACATTGTAACAAAGTGCTTTACAGATAGATACCCAGCCTAAAAGCCCAAAGAGAAGACAATGCAGAAGCAGGAGCACAGTGGCCCGGGAAAACCAGAAACCCACAGGAACCAGCTACAGACACAGTCTCAGTTTTAGTCAGCTGGCTGGTACCTGTGGCGGAGTCACCATGCACTATTAACATGCATGGGCCTAACCAACTTTATCCCTCGGTTATGTGGGCAGGGGTGTAATCTGTATGCGAGGCTAACGGGACTTTAACCCACTGTTACAGTGCATTCGGAAAGTTTTCAGACCCCTTGACTTTTTCCACATTTTGTTACGTTACAGCCTTATTCTAAAATTGATTAAATTGTTTTTTTCCCCCTCATCAATCTACACACAATACCCCTTAATGACAAAGCAAAAACAGGTTTTTAGAAATTATTGCAAAAAATAAAATTATATATATATAAAAACACATTTACATAAGTATTCAGACCCTTTACTCAGTACTTTATTGAAGCACCTTTGGCAGCGATTACAGCCTCGAGTCTTCTTGGGTATGACGCTACAAGCTTGGCACACCTGTATTTGGGGACTTTCTCCCATTCCTCTCTGCAGATCCTCTCAAGCTCTGTCAGGTTGGATGGGGAGCGTCGCTGCATAGCTATTTTCAGGTCTCTCCAGAGATGTTAGATCGGGTTTAAGTCCGGGCTCTGGCTGGGCCACTCAAGGACATTCAGAGACTTGTCTCGAAGCCACTCCTGCATTGTCTTCGCTGTGTGCTTAGGGTCGTTGTCCTGTTGGAAGGTGAACCTTTGCCCCAGTCTGAGATCCTGAGCGCTCTGGAGCAGGTTTTCATGAAGGATCTCTCTGTACTTTGTTCCGTTCATCTTTGCCTCGATCCCGACTAGTCTCCCAGTCCCTGCCGCTGAAAAACATCCCCACAGCAAGATGCTGCCACCACCATGCTTCACCGTAGGGATGATGCCAGGTTTCCTCCAGACTTGATGCTTGGCATTCAGGTCAAAGAGTTCAATCTTGGTTTCATCAGATCAGAGAATATTGTCAGAGTCCTTTAGGTGCCTTTTGGCAAACTCCAAGCGAGCTGTCATGTGCATTTTACTGAGGAATTGCTTCCGTCTGGCCACTCTACCATAAAGGCCTGATTGGTGGAGTGCTGCAGAGAAGGTTGTCCTTCTGGAAGGTTCTCCCATCTCCACAAAGGAACTCTAGAGCTCTGTCAGAGTGACCATCGGGTTCTTGGTCACCTCCCTGACCAAGGCCCTTCTCCTGAGATTGCTCAGTTTGGCTGGGCGGCCAGCTCT
>CM062504.1:4342601-4392601 GCA_031479575.1 Coregonus ussuriensis | reverse complement strand
CGAGAGATATATTATAGTCCTGCAGTAAGACACCGAGACAGACATGGACGAGAGGATATATATTATAGTCCTGCAACCTAAAACAGCTTCTGAGGACAGACATACTAACCTGTTTTGTTTGTTATTCTGAGACAGACAGACTAACCTTGGCTTGTTATCTTGAGGACAGACAGACTAACCTTGGTTTTGTTTGATATCCTGAGGACAGACAGACTAACCTTGGTTTTGTTTGATATCCTGAGGACAGACAGACTAACCTTGGTTTTGTTTGATATCCTGAGGACAGACAGACTAACCTTGGTTTTGTTTGATATCCTGAGGACAGACAGACTAACCTTGGTTTTGTTTGATATCCTGAGGACAGACAGACTAACCTTGGTTTTGTTTGATATCCTGAGGACAGACAGACTAACCTTGGTTTTGTTTGATATCCTGAGGACAGACAGACTAACCTTGGTTTTGTTTGATATCCTGAGGACAGACAGACTAACCTTGGTTTTGTTTGATATCCTGAGGACAGACAGACTAACCTTGGTTTTGTTTGATATCCTGAGGACAGACAGACTAACCTGTTTCCTGAGGACAGACAGACTAACCTTGGTTTTGTTTGATATCCTGAGGACAGACAGACTAACCTTGGTTTTGTTTGATATCCTGAGGACAGACAGACTAACCTTGGTTTTGTTTGATATCCTGAGGACAGACAGACTAACCTTGGTTTTGTTTGATATCCTGAGGACAGACAGACTAACCTTGGTTTTGTTTGATATCCTGAGGACAGACAGACTAACCTTGGTTTTGTTTGATATCCTGAGGACAGACAGACTAACCTTGGTTTTGTTTGATATCCTGAGGACAGACAGACTAACCTTGTTTTTGTTTGATATCCTGAGGACAGACAGACTAACCTTGGTTTTGTTTGATATCCTGAGGACAGACAGACTAACCTTGGTTTTGTTTGACATCCTGAGGACAGACAGACTAACCTTGGTTTTGTTTGATATCCTGAGGACAGACAGACTAACCTTGGTTTTGTTTGATATCCTGAGGACAGACAGACAGGGAGGAGTAAAACAGGAAGTGTGTTGGAGAAAGGGAGGGAGGAGTAAAACAGGAAGTGTGTTGAGGAAAGGGAGGGAGGAGTAAAACAGGAAGTGTGTTGGGGAAAGGGAGGGAGGAGTAAAACAGGAAGTGTGTTGGGGAAAGGGAGAGAGGAGTAAAACAGGAAGTGTGTTGGGGAAAGGGAGGGAGGAGTAAAACAGGAAGTGTGTTGGGGAAAGGGAGGGAGGAGTAAAACAGGAAGTGTGTTGGGGAAAGGGAGGGAGGAGTAAAACAGGAAGTGTGTTGGGGAAAGGGAGGGAGGAGTAAAACAGGAAGTGTGTTGGGGAAAGGGAGAGAGGAGTAAAACAGGAAGTGTGTTGGGGAAAGGGAGGGAAACACCAGTCTCCATCAGTACACTACATGCAGTAGCCTAGCCTACATGGACCCTTTGGTTGACATTTCTTGAGTTGGACTTATCTGGACTTAGGAAGTCAGTGTGATCAGATTGATAAATGGTTGGACTGGATAGCCTGTCTGGGAACAACAAGGGTCTTAAAAGCAGGAATAATAAGGAGAATACTGGGATATGGGATCAGATTGATAAATGGTTGGACTGGATAGCCTGTCTGGGAACAACAAGGGTCTTAAAAGCAGGATTAATAAGGAGAATACTGGGATATGGGATCTTGTTATTCCGACACCTCAGAGAACGTGATTACGTCCCAAATGGCACCCGATATCCATCATGGTAGAGAGTAGTATCATGTTGAAAGCAGCATTTTGTTTGGGTAACTAACCACTCACACAGCTCTGAGACTTGGACTCTTCCTTCATTCGACTGTTACTCCTTCAATCCACTAATTTGTCTTAGTTGATACAATACCTCTACCTCATGTTGACAACACCATGTCAAGGTTAGACCATATATATAGGATCAACAACAACAACAAGTAAACCTGATGTGAGCCGTTCCACATATCAGCTTGTCCCTGACGCAACTCCCTGCTCCTCCTGTGTGACACGCCAACGGTCACTGTGGAGACCTTCAACCACACAAAGATAAGATTCCTCCAGTTACCGGCAGACAGACCTTGACAGTGCCTGTCAAGCATTTCAATTGGGCTGTAACGTGGTGAACTGAGAGAAAGAGAGAGATAAAGAAAGAGGCAGAGAGAGTGATGGAGAGAGAGAGAGAGAGCGACAGATAGAGAGAGAGAGCGATAGAGAGAGAGCGATAGATAGATAGAAAGAGAGAGCGAGAGAGAGCGATAGATAGATAGAAAGAGAGAGAGAGAGAGAGAGCGAGAGAGAGCGAGAGAGAGAGCGATAGATAGAAAGAGAGAGAGAGAGAGAGAGAGAGCGATAGATAGAAAGAGAGAGAGAGTGATAGATAGATAGAAAGAGAGAGAGAGAGCGAGGAGACAGACTATGAAGAGAGAGAGAGAGAGAGAGAGAGAGAGAGAGGAGACAGACTATGAAGAGAGAGAGAGAGAGAGAGAGAGAGAGAGAGAGAGAGAGAGCGATAGATAGAAAGAGAGAGAGACAGAGTGATAGATAGATAGAAAGAGAGAGAGCGAGGAGACAGACTATGAAGAGAGAGAGAGAGAGAGAGAGAGAGAGAGAGAGAGAGGAGACAGACTATGAAGAGAGAGAGAGAGAGAGAGAGAGAGAGAGAGAGAGAGCGAGGAGACAGACTATGAAGAGAGAGAGAGAGCGAGAGAGAGAGAGAGAGAGAGAGAGGAGACAGACTATGAAGAGAGAGAGAGAGAGAGAGCGAGAGAGAGAGGGAAAGAGAGAGAGGGAGAGAGAGAGAGAGAGAGAGAGAGAGAGAGAGAGAGAGAGAGAGAGAGAGAGAGAGAGAGAGAGAGAGAGAGAGTCTTCCATAGAGCGCTATAGCTACAGTGAGAGGGCCAATACAACAACAGACCCAGTCCCTCCGACCAGTCATTTCCTGTTCTATCCAGTTAACCATTAACTCTGCCAACACCATTCTTCTACACACCAGATAATGGCTCTGTCCCAAATGGCTTTTGACCAGGGCCCATGTCTCTGGTCAAAAGTAGTGCACTATTTAGGAAATGGGGTGCCATTTGGGACGTAGCCAATGTGTGAACAATATCTGACACCAGATACTAGATAACATGTGATGTAAACAACAGTATCTGATTTCACACCAGATACTAGATAACATGTGATGTAAACAACAGTATCTGATTTCACACCAGATACTAGATAACATGTGATGGAAACAACAATATCTGATT
The DNA here is from genome assembly GCA_031479575.1 of Coregonus ussuriensis. Lineage (NCBI taxonomy): Eukaryota > Metazoa > Chordata > Actinopteri > Salmoniformes > Salmonidae > Coregonus > Coregonus ussuriensis. The sequence continues at coordinate 4,389,296 of CM062504.1, read as the reverse complement.
TCACACCAGATACTAGATAACATGTGATGGAAACAACAATATCTGATTTCACACCAGATACTAGATAACATGTGATGTAAACAACAATATCTGATTTCACACCAGATACTAGATAACATGTGATGTAAACAACAATATCTGATTTCACACCAGATACTAGATAACATGTGATGTAAACAACAATATCTGATTTCACACCAGATACTAGATAACATGTGATGGAAACAACAATATCTGATTCTAAACTAGTTCATGTATGAACAACATACAGTGTTGAACAATGTCTTCTGACTCAAACGACGGGAAGGAGTTTTCCTTTGTGTAAATATTTTTGGACAATGTTCAAGGTTTATTTACTTTACCTCCCTAAAAAGGTGGCCTTTTGTGACATTTTATACCTAATAAAAAGAAATGTGATGATATTTGTTTTCTGCGAAACAAAGTGTTCTCCATAATGTTTTGTATGATCATTTTAGTATTCTTGTTTCATGTTGGTTTAACGGTTTGGAGTTTCTAATCGACCGCTTCCAAAGACCCCACTACAGATTACAGAACAAACTAACAATTCTGTTCTGAAGCATTTATTGAGTTTTTTTTTTTCTGCTTTAGGAAACTCGGCATAGGCAATTTAAAAATTAAACGAAAAATAAATATGGATATTTATGTAAAACATTTTCCTAATGAAACATTATACACAATGTACAATATTCAATTTTTTTCTTCACTTGGGGTGAATGAATACTCTATACACATTTTCCCAAAGCCAAAATAGACATACCTCCATGCAACAAAAAAATTATATTGAGCAATGAAAAAAGAACCAATATGAATAATACTCAATGCACTGCTCCTGTTTTTTAATTGCAAAAAAAGAAACAAAATGCTAATAAACCACAAGGTGAAAAATAAAAAACATTGAATCAATCCATCCATTATGTCTTCTGTGTTGAGAGTCGTAGAGCACATGGAATAGGATGATGATGTGTTAAAAAGTGGCCCGTCCTTCCATTACAGGTCAATGAATGCCTCGGTGTTGTTGCTCTGTGAGATCCTATTGTACGTTGGTAATTGTGACGAAGAGGCCGCACCTTCCTTCTGGGTTTCTGCTGTGTGACGCTCTGTGAGAGGAGAGGACAGTCTGTACTCCATCCAGGCCCCCAGTCTTCCCGGGTCTTGGTGAGTGTGTGTGTGTGTGTGTGTGTGTGTGACGCTCTGTGAAAGTGTATGATGGTGCGTCTGGTCTGGTCAGACTGTGGTTGGTCAGTAGTCGGTGTCCGAGCCCTCAGCGTTGTCTACGTTGCGTGACAGCATGTAGTTGTCCATGTCGATGGAGCGACAGTTGTTGATGGCGTAGCGGAGTCTCTCTGCCATCACCGTCTGGCTGGAGTAAGGAGGTAGGCGCAGCTGGAAGAAACACGTCTGGGAGGTCGGAAGGCTGTCATACGGCTGTATGGGGAGGGAGAGAGAGAGAGAGAGAGAGAGAGAGAGAGAGAGAGAGAGAGAGAGAGAGAGAGAGAGAGAGGGAGAGAGCGAAAGAGAGAGAGAGAGAGAGAGAGAGAGAGAGAGAGAGAGAGAGAGAGAGAGAGAGAGAGAGGGAGAGAGCGAAAGAGAGAGAGAGAGAGAGAGAGAGAGAGAGAGAGAGAGAGAGAGAGAGAGAGAGAGAGCGAAAGAGAGAGAGAGCGAGAGAGAAATAAGGTGGAACAGAGCGAGAGCGAGAGAGAGAGAGAGAGCAAGAGAGAGAGAGAGAGGGAGAGAGAGAGAGAGAGAGAGGGTCAGTATATAGATATAGGTATAGGTGTGGCTGGGTCAGTATAAAGATATAGGTATAGGTGTGGCTGGGTCAGTAGATAGATATAGGTATAGGTGTGGCTGGGTCAGTATATAGATATAGGTATAGGTGTGGCTGGGTCAGTATATAGATATAGGTATAGGTGTGGCTGGGTCAGTATAAAGATATAGGTATAGGTGTGGCTGGGTCAGTATATAGATATAGGTATAGGTGTGGCTGGGTCAGTATATAGATATAGGTATAGGTGTGGCTGGGTCAGTATAAAGATATAGGTATAGGTGTGGCTGGGTCAGTATATAGATATAGGTATAGGTGTGGCTGGGTCAGTATAAAGATATAGGTATAGGTGTGGCTGGGTCAGTATAAAGATATAGGTATAGGTGTGGCTGGGTCAGTATATAGATATAGGTATAGGTGTGGCTGGGTCAGTATAAAGATATAGGTATAGGTGTGGCTGGGTCAGTATATAGATATAGGTATAGGTGTGGCTGGGTCAGTATATAGATATAGGTATAGGTGTGGCTGGGTCAGTATAAAGATATAGGTATAGGTGTGGCTGGGTCAGTATATAGATATAGGTATAGGTGTGGCTGGGTCAGTATATAGATATAGGTATAGGTGTGGCTGGGTCAGTATATAGATATAGGTATAGGAGTGGCTGGGTCAGTATAAAGATATAGGTATAGGAGTGGCTGGGTCAGTATATAGATATAGGTGTGGCTGGGTCAGTATAAAGATATAGGTATAGGAGTGGCTGGGTCAGTATATAGATATAGGTATAGGTGTGGCTGGGTCAGTATATAGATATAGGTATAGGTGTGGCTGGGTCAGTATATAGATATAGGTATAGGTGTGGCTGGGTCAGTATAAAGATATAGGTATAGGTGTGGCTGGGTCAGTATATAGATATAGGTATAGGTGTGGCTGGGTCAGTATATAGATATAGGTATAGGTGTGGCTGGGTCAGTATATAGATATAGGTATAGGTGTGGCTGGGTCAGTATAAAGATATAGGTATAGGTGTGGCTGGGTCAGTATATAGATATAGGTATAGGTGTGGCTGGGTCAGTATATAGATATAGGTATAGGTGTGGCTGGGTCAGTATAAAGATATAGGTATAGGTGTGGCTGGGTCAGTATATAGATATAGGTATAGGTGTGGCTGGGTCAGTATAAAGATATAGGTATAGGTGTGGCTGGGTCAGTATATAGATATAGGTATAGGTGTGGCTGGGTCAGTATAAAGATATAGGTATAGGTGTGGCTGGGTCAGTATAAAGATATAGGTATAGGTGTGGCTGGGTCAGTATATAGATATAGGTATAGGTGTGGCTGGGTCAGTATAAAGATATAGGTATAGGTGTGGCTGGGTCAGTATATAGATATAGGTATAGGTGTGGCTGGGTCAGTATAAAGATATAGGTATAGGTGTGGCTGGGTCAGTATATAGATATAGGTATAGGTGTGGCTGGGTCAGTATATAGATATAGGTATAGGTGTGGCTGGGTCAGTATATAGATATAGGTATAGGTGTGGCTGGGTCAGTATATAGATATAGGTATAGGTGTGGCTGGGTCAGTATAAAGATATAGGTATAGGTGTGGCTGGGTCAGTATATAGATATAGGTATAGGTGTGGCTGGGTCAGTATAAAGATATAGGTATAGGTGTGGCTGGGTCAGTATATAGATATAGGTATAGGTGTGGCTGGGTCAGTATAAAGATATAGGTATAGGTGTGGCTGGGTCAGTATATAGATATAGGTATAGGTGTGGCTGGGTCAGTATAAAGATATAGGTATAGGTGTGGCTGGGTCAGTATATAGATATAGGTATAGGTGTGGCTGGGTCAGTATAAAGATATAGGTATAGGTGTGGCTGGGTCAGTATATAGATATAGGTATAGGTGTGGCTGGGTCAGTATATAGATATAGGTATAGGTGTGGCTGGGTCAGTATAAAGATATAGGTATAGGTGTGGCTGGGTCAGTATATAGATATAGGTATAGGTGTGGCTGGGTCAGTATAAAGATATAGGTATAGGTGTGGCTGGGTCAGTATAAAGATATAGGTATAGGTGTGGCTGGGTCAGTATAAAGATATAGGTATAGGTGTGGCTGGGTCAGTATAAAGATATAGGTATAGGTGTGGCTGGGTCAGTATAAAGATATAGGTATAGGTGTGGCTGGGTCAGTATAAGATATAGGTATAGGTGTGGCTGGGTCAGTATATAGATATAGGTATAGGTGTGGCTGGGTCAGTATAAAGATATAGGTATAGGTGTGGCTGGGTCAGTATATAGATATAGGTATAGGTGTGGCTGGGTCAGTATAAAGATATAGGTATAGGTGTGGCTGGGTCAGTATATAGATATAGGTATAGGTGTGGCTGGGTCAGTATAAAGATATAGGTATAGGTGTGGCTGGGTCAGTATATAGATATAGGTATAGGTGTGGCTGGGTCAGTATATAGATATAGGTATAGGTGTGGCTGGGTCAGTATATAGATATAGGTATAGGTGTGGCTGGGTCAGTATATAGATATAGGTATAGGTGTGGCTGGGTCAGTATAAAGATATAGGTATAGGTGTGGCTGGGTCAGTATATAGATATAGGTATAGGTGTGGCTGGGTCAGTATATAGATATAGGTATAGGTGTGGCTGGGTCAGTATATAGATATAGGTATAGGTGTGGCTGGGTCAGTATATAGATATAGGTATAGGTGTGGCTGGGTCAGTATAAAGATATAGGTATAGGTGTGGCTGGGTCAGTATATAGATATAGGTATAGGTGTGGCTGGGTCAGTATATAGATATAGGTATAGGTGTGGCTGGGTCAGTATATAGATATAGGTATAGGTGTGGCTGGGTCAGTATATAGATATAGGTATAGGTGTGGCTGGGTCAGTATATAGATATAGGTATAGGTGTGGCTGGGTCAGTATATAGATATAGGTATAGGTGTGGCTGGGTCAGTATATAGATATAGGTATAGGTGTGGCTGGGTCAGTATATAGATATAGGTATAGGTGTGGCTGGGTCAGTATATAGATATAGGTATAGGTGTGGCTGGGTCAGTATAAAGATATAGGTATAGGTGTGGCTGGGTCAGTATATAGATATAGGTATAGGTGTGGCTGGGTCAGTATAAAGATATAGGTATAGGTGTGGCTGGGTCAGTATATAGATATAGGTATAGGTGTGGCTGGGTCAGTATAAAGATATAGGTATAGGTGTGGCTGGGTCAGTATATAGATATAGGTATAGGTGTGGCTGGGTCAGTATAAAGATATAGGTATAGGTGTGGCTGGGTCAGTATATAGATATAGGTATAGGTGTGGCTGGGTCAGTATAAAGATATAGGTATAGGTGTGGCTGGGTCAGTATAAAGATATAGGTATAGGTGTGGCTGGGTCAGTATAAAGATATAGGTATAGGTGTGGCTGGGTCAGTATATAGATATAGGTATAGGTGTGGCTGGGTCAGTATATAGATATAGGTATAGGTGTGGCTGGGTCAGTATATAGATATAGGTATAGGTGTGGCTGGGGTCAGTATATAGATATAGGTATAGGTGTGGCTGGGTCAGTATAAAGATATAGGTATAGGTGTGGCTGGGGGGTCAGTATAAAGTTTAGGTATAGGTGTGGGGGGCCTGGGGTAATATAGATATAGGTATAGGTGTGTGGCTGGGTCAGTATATAGTATAGGTGTGGCTGGGGTAAATAGGTATAGGTGTGAAGGGACTGGAGAAAAGTAAGGAGATAGTCCCAGCTGGAAGAAACACGTCTGGGAGGTCAGCAGGCTGTCACACACCCCTTACAAACCAAGAGGAAAACCCACCCTCAGCAGGCTGTCACACACCCCTTACAAACCAAGAGGAAAAACCCACCTCAGCAGGCTGTCACACACCCCTTACAACCAAGAGGAAAACCCACCCTCAGCAGGCTTTTTGTCCCATACCCCTTACAAACCAAGAGGGAAAACCCACCCTCAGCAGGCTGTCACACACCCCTTACAACCAAGAGGAAAACCCACCCTCAGCAGGGCTGTCCACATAACCCCTTACAAACCAAGAGGAAAACCCACCCTCAGCAGGCTGTCACACACCCCTTACAAACCAAGAGGAAAACCCACCCTCAGCAGGCTGTCACATACCCGATCCAACCCGATCCTTGACTTCGGCGATGTAATTTACAAAATAGCCTCCAACACTCTACTCAGCAAATTGGATGTAGTCTATCACAGTGCCATCCGTTTTGTCTCCAAAGCCCCATACACTACCCACCACTGTGACCTGTACGCTCTTGTTGGCTGGTCCTCACTACATGTTCGTCGTCAAACCCACTGGCTCCAGGCCATCTATAAATCACTGCTAGGCAAATCCCCGCCTTATCTTAGCTCATTGGTCACCATAGCAGCACCCACCCGTAGTCTGCGCTCCAGCAGGTATATCTCACTGGTCATTCCCAAAGCCAACACCTCCTTTGGCCGCCATTCCTTCCAGTTCTCTGCTGCCAATGACTGGAACGAATTGCAAAAATCTCTGAAGCTGGAGACTCTTATCTCCCTCAATAACTTTAAGCATCAGTTGTCAGAGCACCTTACCGATCACTGCACCTGTACACAGCCCATCTGAAATTAGCCCACCCAACTACCTCATCCCTATATTGTTATTTATTTTGCTCTTTTGCACCCCAGTATCTCTATTTGCACATAATCTCTTGCACATCTAGCATTCCAGTGTTAATACTATTGTAATTATTCTGCACTATAGCCTATTTATTGCCTTACCTCCATAACTTGCTACATTTGCACACACTGTATATATATTTTCTGTTGTATTTCTGACTTTATGTTTTTTACCCCATATGTAACTCTGTGTTGTTGTTTTTATTGCACTACTTTGCTTTATCTTGGCCAGGTCGCAGTTGTAAATGAGAACTTGTTCTCAACTGGCTTACCTGGTTAAATAAAGGTGAAATAAATAAAATAAAAAAATAAAAATAAATATCCCTTACAAACCAAGAGGAAAACCCACCCTCAGCAGGCTGTCACATACCCCTTACAAACCAAGAGGAAAACCCACCCTCAGCAGGCTGTCACATACCCCTTACAAACCAAGAGGAAAACCCACCCTCAGCAGGCTGTCACATACCCCTTACAAACCAAGAGGAAAACCCACCCTCAGCAGGCTGTCCCATACCCCTTACAAACCAAGAGGAAAACCCACCCTCAGCAGGCTGTCACATACCCCTTACAAACCAAGAGGAAAACCCACCCACTTCTTTTCACCTTTTCTTTATTTCTGAAAGGTGTTGCCGGTATCAAAGCCTAAACTTCTATTTCACCGACCAACCTAGTCGTGATTCTGGTAAAATTCTGCCTACAGCTTACTATAAATGTAGTCGTAATGATGTTAATTAAATCATGAACATTCTATTGTTGCTTGTAATGCACGTAGTTCTGTCCTTGAGCAGTTCTTCTATTGTCAGAGAAATGCTTTGGCATTTAGCCTAGCGGAATGCACACCGTCATTTCAGCTTTTTTTATTTAGCTAATACATGACGGGTTAATATGATTACGTTTCTAACTTAAACTACAAATCGTTAGTGGGCTATTGGTCTTCAGCCAAAAAATTACTGGTGGGAAGTTTCAAAGCAGAGAAAAGTCACGTGATGGTGTGATCACATCCCATGTGGATCAAAAAGGCATTTTCTCAAACCATCCTACAGATGTTCATCCAGGTCAGAGTTCAATTTGTAAGTGGCTCTGGATAAGAGCGTCTGCTAAATGATGTAAATGTAAATGATCGGAAAGAGCAGAATCTAATGCTTGTATGGGCCAAAACATTTGGACATGGGCTCTGTTTCAAAATACTACTTTTTAATTATATGACACTCAAGTTGTGGGAAAAATATTATTTTAGGCAACATACTATTAAGTGTGTCTGTAAAGGGTAATACAGTCATACAGACAGGATTAGACAAACACTGCAAAACTCTACTTCATAGGTTCTCAACACTACCTCATAGGTTCTCAACACTACCTCATAGGTTCTCAACACTACCTCATAGGTTCCCAACACTACCTCATAGGTTCCCAACACTACCTCATAGGTTCTCAACACTACCTCATAGGTTCTCAACACTACCTCATAGGTTCCCAACACTACCTCATAGGTTCTCAACACTACCTCATAGGTTCTCAACACTACCTCATAGGTTCCCAACACTACCTCATAGGTTCCCAACACTACCTCATAGGTTCTCAACACTACCTAATAGGTTCTCAACACTACCTCATAGGTTCCCAACACTACCTCATAGGTTCCCAACACTACCTCATAGGTTCTCAACACTACCTCATAGGTTCCCAACACTACCTCATAGGTTCCCAACACTACCTCATAGGTTCTCAACACTACCTCATAGGTTCTCAACACTACCTCATAGGTTCTCAACACTACCTCATAGGTTCCCAACACTACCTCATAGGTTCCCAACACTACCTCATAGGTTCTCAACACTACCTCATAGGTTCTCAACACTACCTCATAGGTTCTCAACTCTACTTCATAGGTTCTCAACTCTACTTCATAGGTTCTCAACACTACCTCATAGGTTCTCAACACTACCTCATAGGTTCTCAACACTACCTCATAGGTTCTCAACACTACCTCATAGGTTCTCAACACTACCTCATAGGTTCTCAACACTACCTCATAGGTTCTCAACTCTACTTCATAGGTTCCCAACACTACCTCATAGGTTCTCAACACTACCTCATAGGTTCTCAACTCTACCTCATAGGTTCTCAACACTACCTCATAGGTTCTCAACACTACCTCATAGGTTCTCAACACTACCTCATAGGTTCTCAACACTACCTCATAGGTTCTCAACACTACTTCATAGGTTCCCAACACTACCTCATAGGTTCTCAACACTACCTCATAGGTTCTCAACTCTACTTCATAGGTTCTTAACACTACTTCATAGGTTCTCAACTCTACTTCATAGGTTCTCAACTCTACTTCATAGGTTCTCAACTCTACTTCATAGGTTCCCAACACTACTTCATAGGTTCTCAACACTACTTCATAGGTTCTCAACACTACTTCATAGGTTCTCAACTCTACTTCATAGGTTCTCAACACTACTTCATAGGTTCTCAACTCTACTTCATAGGTTCTCAACTCTACTTCATAGGTTCTCAACACTACCTCATAGGTTCTCAACACTACTTCATAGGTTCTCAACTCTACTTCATAGGTTCTCAACACTACCTCATAGGTTCTCAACACTACCTCATAGGTTCTCAACACTACTCCATAGGTTCTCAACACTACCTCATAGGTTCTCAACACTACCTCATAGGTTCTCAACACTACTCCATAGGTTCTCAACACTACTCCATAGGTTCTCAACACTACCTCATAGGTTCTCAACACTACTTCATAGGTTCTCAACACTACCTCATAGGTTCTCAACACTACCTCATAGGTTCTCAACACTACCTCATAGGTTCTCAACACTACTTCATAGGTTCTCAACACTACCTCATAGGTTCTCAACACTACTTCATAGGTTCTCAACACTACCTCATAGGTTCTCAACACTACCTCATAGGTTCTCAACACTACTTCATAGGTTCTCAACACTACTCCATAGGTTCTCAACACTACCTCATAGGTTCTCAACACTACCTCATAGGTTCTCAACACTACCTCATAGGTTCTCAACACTACTTCATAGGTTCTCAACACTACCTCATAGGTTCTCAACACTACTCCATAGGTTCTCAACACTACCTCATAGGTTCTCAACACTACCTCATAGGTTCTCAACTCTACTTCATAGGTTCTCAACTCTACTTCATAGGTTCTCAACACTACCTCATAGGTTCTCAACACTACTCCATAGGTTCTCAACACTACCCTCATAGGTTCTCAACACTACCTCATAGGTTCTCAACACTACCTCATAGGTTCTCAACACTACTTCATAGGTTCTCAACACTACCTCATAGGTTCTCAACACTACTTCATAGGTTCTCAACACTACTCCATAGGTTCTCAACACTACCTCATAGGTTCTCAACTCTACTTCATAGGTTCTCAACACTACCTCATAGGTTCTCAACACTACCTCATAGGTTCTCAACACTACTCCATAGGTTCTCAACACTACCTCATAGGTTCTCAACTCTACTTCATAGGTTCTCAACTCTACCTCATAGGTTCTCAACACTACCTCATAGGTTCTCAACACTACTCCATAGGTTCTCAACACTACCTCATAGGTTCTCAACACTACCTCATAGGTTCTCAACACTACTCCATAGGTTCTCAACACTACTCCATAGGTTCTCAACACTACCTCATAGGTTCTCAACACTACTTCATAGGTTCTCAACACTACTCCATAGGTTCTCAACACTACTCCATAGGTTCTCAACACTACCTCATAGGTTCTCAACACTACTTCATAGGTTCTCAACACTACCTCATAGGTTCTCAACACTACCTCATAGGTTCTCAACACTACCTCATAGGTTCTCAACACTACTTCATAGGTTCTCAACACTACTTCATAGGTTCTCAACACTACCTCATAGGTTCTCAACACTACCTCATAGGTTCTCAACACTACTTCATAGGTTCTCAACACTACCTCATAGGTTCTCAACACTACCTCATAGGTTCTCAACACTACCTCATAGGTTCTCAACACTACCTCATAGGTTCTCAACACTACCTCATAGGTTCTCAACTCTACTTCATAGGTTCTCAACTCTACTTCATAGGTTCTCAACACTACTTCATAGGTTCTCAACACTACTCCATAGGTTCTCAACACTACCTCATAGGTTCTCAACACTACTTCATAGGTTCTCAACACTACTTCATAGGTTCTCAACACTACCTCATAGGTTCTCAACACTACTTCATAGGTTCTCAACACTACTCCATAGGTTCTCAACACTACCTCATAGGTTCTCAACTCTACTTCATAGGTTCTCAACACTACCTCATAGGTTCTCAACACTACTCATAGGTTCTCAACACTACCTCATAGGTTCTCAACACTACTTCATAGGTTCTCAACACTACTTCATAGGTTCTCAACACTACCTCATAGGTTCTCAACACTACCTTCATAGGTTCTCAACACTACCTCATAGGTTCTCAACACTACCTCATAGGTTCTCAACACTACTCATAGGTTCTCAACACTACCTCATAGGTTCTCAACACTACCTCATAGGTTCTCAACACTACCTCATAGGTTCTCAACACTACCTCATAGGTTCTCAACACTACCTCATAGGTTCTCAACACTACCTCATAGGTTCTCAACACTACCTCATAGGTTCTCAACACTACCTCATAGGTTCTCAACACTACCTCATAGGTTCTCAACACTACCTCATAGGTTCTCAACACTACCTCATAGGTTCTCAACACTACCTCATAGGTTCTCAACACTACCTCATAGGTTCTCAACACTACCTCATAGGTTCTCAACACTACCTCATAGGTTCTCAACACTACCTCATAGGTTCTCAACACTACCTCATAGGTTCTCAACACTACCTCATAGGTTCTCAACACTACCTCATAGGTTCTCAACACTACCTCATAGGTTCTCAACACTACCTTCATAGGTTCTCAACACTACCTCATAGGTTCTCAACACTACCTCATAGGTTCTCAACACTACCTCATAGGTTCTCAACACTACCTCATAGGTTCTCAACACTACCTCATAGGTTCTCAACACTACCTCATAGGTTCTCAACACTACCTCATAGGTTCTCAACACTACCTCATAGGTTCTCAACACTACCTCATAGGTTCTCAACACTACTTCATAGGTTCTCAACACTACCTCATAGGTTCTCAACACTACCTCATAGGTTCTCAACACTACCTCATAGGTTCTCAACACTACCTCATAGGTTCTCAACACTACTTCATAGGTTCTCAACACTACCTCATAGGTTCTCAACACTACCTCATAGGTTCTCAACACTACTCATAGGTTCTCAACACTACCTCATAGGTTCTCAACACTACCTCATAGGTTCTCAACACTACTCATAGGTTCTCAACACTACTCATAGGTTCTCAACACTACCTCATAGGTTCTCAACACTACTTCATAGGTTCTCAACACTACTCATAGGTTCTCAACACTACTTCATAGGTTCTCAACACTACTTCATAGGTTCTCAACACTACTTCATAGGTTCTCAACACTACCTCATAGGTTCTCAACACTACTTCATAGGTTCTCAACACTACCTCATAGGTTCTCAACACTACTTCATAGGTTCTCAACACTACCTCATAGGTTCTCAACACTACTTCATAGGTTCTCAACACTACCTCATAGGTTCTCAACACTACCTCATAGGTTCTCAACACTACCTCATAGGTTCTCAACACTACTCCATAGGTTCTCAACACTACCTCATAGGTTCTCAACACTACCTCATAGGTTCTCAACACTACCTCATAGGTTCTCAACACTACTTCATAGGTTCTCAACACTACTTCATAGGTTCTCAACACTACCTCATAGGTTCTCAACACTACCTCATAGGTTCTCAACACTACTCCATAGGTTCTCAACACTACCTCATAGGTTCTCAACTCTACTTCATAGGTTCTCAACACTACCTCATAGGTTCTCAACACTACCTCATAGGTTCTCAACACTACCTCATAGGTTCTCAACACTACTCCATAGGTTCTCAACACTACCTCATAGGTTCTCAACACTACCTCATAGGTTCTCAACACTACCTTCATAGGTTCTCAACACTACCTCATAGGTTCTCAACACTACCTCATAGGTTCTCAACTCTACTTCATAGGTTCTCAACACTACCTCATAGGTTCTCAACACTACTTCATAGGTTCTCAACACTACCTCATAGGTTCTCAACTCTACTTCATAGGTTCTCAACACTACCTCATAGGTTCTCAACACTACTCCATAGGTTCTTAACCAGGACACTAAAATAGAAACAATGTCAACATAAAGCCCTGATCATCTGAACCAAGCTCAGCCCTACCACGTCTAGTCTGGCTAACAGCTGATGTCGGTCAGTGTGGATGGCCTTTCTCACTCACCCCTTTCATGATCTGGAACCTCTGGGAGACGTGTGTGTGTGTGTGTGTGTGTGTGTGTGTGTGTGTGTGTGTGTGTGTGTGTGTGTTGGCAGCAGTGTTTGTCTCACCCTGTCCACCTTCATGATCTGGAACCTCTGGGAGATGTCAGCTGTGTTAGCGGGGAGCCTGGACCGTCCTGAGACGAAGCGCATGAACAGAACCCTCTCCTCGTTGGAGAAGTCCTCTAGGGTCTGCCAGAACCACTGGACCTGAGTATGATGCTCTTCTACCTCACGGTACCGTACTACCTGCAATTAATACAGCAATTACCTCACGGTACCGCACTACCTGCAATTAATACAGCCATTACCTCACGGTACCGTACTACCTGCAATTAATACAGCCATTACCTCACGGTACCGCATTACCTGCAATTAATACAGCCATTACCTCACGGTACCGTACTACCTGCAATTAATACAGCAATTAATACAGCCATTACCTCACGGTACCGCATTACCTGCAATTAATACAGCAATTAATACAGCCATTAATACAGCCATTACCTCACGGTACCGCATTACCTGCAATTAATACAGCCATTACCTCACGGTACCGTACTACCTGCAATTAATACAGCAATTAATACAGCCATTACCTCACGGTACCGCATTACCTGCAATTAATACAGCAATTAATACAGCCATTAATACAGCCATTACCTCACGGTACCGCATTACCTGCAATTAATACAGCAATTAATACAGCAATTACCTCACGGTACCGCACTACCTGCAATTAATACACCAATTAATACAGCCATTACCTCACGGTACCGCATTACCTGCAATTAATACAGCCATTACCTCACGGTACCGCACTACTTGTAATTAATACAGCAATTAATACAGCCATTACCTCACAGTACCGCATTACCTGCAATTAATACAGCAATTAATACAGCCATTAATACAGCCATTACCTCACGGTACCACACTACTTGTAATTAATACAGCAATTAATACAGCCATTACCTCACAGTACCGCATTACCTGCAATTAATACAGCAATTAATACAGCCATTACCTCACAGTACCGCATTACCTGCAATTAATACAGCAATTAATACAGCAATTACCTCACGGTACCGCACTACCTGCAATTAATACAGCAATTAATACAGCCATTACCTCACGGTACCGCACTACCTTCAATTAATACAGCAATTAATACAGCCATTACCTCACAGTACCGCACTACCTGCAATTAATACAGCAATTAATACAGCTATCAATACAACAACCAATCAGTCAGTCTTTATGTAAAGTGCATATGGAAATGAAAGAGAAAGACTAAAGTTAAAGAATAAAGGACTACCTTCTTGAGCACGTCCACACTGATCTCTGGCATCCCACACACCATCTGTTCCAGCTGTTTGGCTGTGAGGAGAGAGAGGAGAGGGACCGGAACAATCCAGGACATACCCTCACGCACCACCGCCACCTGGGAGAGAGAGGGTGGGGAGGAGGAGGGAGGGAGAGAGAGAGAGAGAGAGAGAGAGAGAGAGAGAGAGAGAGAGAGAGAGAGGGAGAAGGGGGGGCGAGAGAGAGGGGAGGGAGAGAGAGAGAGAGAGAGAGGAGAGAAAGAGGGGGAGGGAAAGCGAGAGGGAGAGAGAGAGAGAGGAAGAGAGAGAGAGAGAGGGAGGGAGGGGGGGGGAAAGAGTGGGGAGGGAAAGCGAGAGGGAGAGAGGAGAGGGAGAGAGAGGGAGGAGAGAGAGAGAGAGGGTGGAGAGAGAGAGAGAGAGAGAGGGAGAGGGAGGGAGGAGAGGGGAGGGAAAGAGAGAGGGGTAGGGGGGAGAGAGAGGGGTAGGGGGGGAGAGAGAGAGGGGTGGGGGGGATGAGAGGGGAGGGAGAGAGGGGAGGGAGAGAGGGGGAGGGGGAGGAGGCGGAGAGAGAGAGGGGAGAGATGGGACAAGAGGTTCCAGTTGAGAGTTAAACACACACACACACACATAGATGTGAGCTAACAGATACATGTACTCTCCTCTCACACCTTAAGAGTCCAGAGGCCTGAAAACACATAACAGTTACAGCCGTGTACCTACAGACACAAACACATGGTTTTAGATGAACGAACTCTACTAAATTATCACTATTATATTATATACAGTTATATACTGAACCATGACATTTCTACAGTTATAAATATAGTCTAGTTATATACTGAACCATGACGTTTCTACAGTTATAAATATAGTCTAGTTATATACTGAACCATGACGTTTCTACAGTTATAAATATAGTCTAGTTATATACTGAACCATGACGTTTCTACAGTTATAAATATAGTCTAGTTATATACTGAACCATGACGTTTCTACAGTTATATAGTCTAGTTATATACTGAACCATGACGTTTCTACAGTTATAAATATAGTCTAGTTATATACTGAACCATGACGTTTCTACAGTTATAAATATAGTCTAGTTATATACTGAACCATGACGTTTCTACAGTTATAAATATAGTCTAGTTATATACTGAACCATGACGTTTCTACAGTTATATAGTCTAGTTATATACTGAACCATGACGTTTCTACAGTTATAAATATAGTCTAGTTCTATACTGAACCATGACGTTTCTACAGTTATAAATATAGTCTAGTTATATACTGAACCATGACGTTTCTACAGTTATAAATATAGTCTAGTTATATACTGAACCATGACGTTTCTACAGTTATAAATATAGTCTAGTTATATACTGAACCCTGACGTTTCTACAGTTATAAATATAGTCTAGTTATATACTGAACCATGACGTTTCTACAGTTATAAATATAGTCTAGTTATATACTGAACCATGACGTTTCTACAGTTATATAGTCTAGTTATATACTGAACCATGACGTTTCTACAGTTATAAATATAGTCTAGTTATATACTGAACCATGACGTTTCTACAGTTATATAGTCTAGTTATATACTGAACCATGACGTTTCTACAGTTATAATATAGTCTAGTTATATACTGAACCCTGACGTTTCTACAGTTATATAGTCTAGTTATATACTGAACCATGACGTTTCTACAGTTATATAGTCTAGTTATATACTGAACCATGACGTTTCTACAGTTATAAATATAGTCTAGTTATATACTGAACCATGACGTTTCTACAGTTATAAATATAATCTAGTTATATACTGAACCATGACGTTTCTACAGTTATAAATATAGTCTAGTTATATACTGAACCATGACGTTTCTACAGTTATATAGTCTAGTTATATACTGAACCATGACGTTTCTACAGTTATAAATATAGTCTAGTTATATACTGAACCATGACGTTTCTACAGTTATAAATATAGTCTAGTTATATACTGAACCATGACGTTTCTACAGTTATATAGTCTAGTTATATACTGAACCATGACGTTTCTACAGTTATAAATATAGTCTAGTTATATACTGAACCATGACGTTTCTACAGTTATAAATATAGTCTAGTTATATACTGAACCATGACGTTTCTACAGTTATATAGTCTAGTTATATACTGAACCATGACGTTTCTACAGTTATAAATATAGTCTAGTTATATACTGAACCATGACGTTTCTACAGTTATATAGTCTAGTTATATACTGAACCATGACGTTTCTACAGTTATAAATATAGTTATTCCCATGCCAACCAAGCTGGGTGTTAAGATTACTTAAAAAAAATTCCAGGCATGATTCTTCATCTTAAAATCAATTCAGTATTGAGTTTCTATTATAAAAGGGTGCAAGTGCCTCTTGTCTTAATCCAATAATTCAATATATATATCAAGTTTCAGAGTGGAGGAGTGGTCAGGTGAGTTGGGTTTCTCTTAAATGAAAAGCTGCAGGACATAGCCTAAGTGTAATGCAGAGAGCCTGATAATGTCTTGTAGAGAAGACATCACAAAGATGAACGGCTAAAAGCAGCAGGTGGACAACGGTGTGTTAGTCCTCACCTGCTGGAGGTTAAGGAGCAGCGCTAAACGTGTGGAACCGACAGGAAATGACAAAACAAATGAACGACCACCAGCTGTCAGTTGCTCTGGTGGCGTGTTGCCTCTCTCGTACCCGTCTGTCTAAATAGTGCAGGCGGTACTCGATGGGGTTGTCTGTGTGTGTCGTACCTGTCTGTCTAACTAGTGCAGGCGGTACTCGATGGGGTTGTCTGTGTGTGTCGTACCTGTCTGTCTAACTAGTGCAGGCGGTACTCGATGGGGTTGTCTGTGTGTGTCGTACCTGTCTGTCTAACTAGTGCAGGCGGTACTCGATGGGGTTGTCTGTGTGTGTCGTACCTGTCTGTCTATCTCGTGCAGGCGGTACTCGATGGGGTTGTCTGTGTGTGTCGTACCTGTCTGTCTAAATAGTGCAGGCGGTACTCGATGGGGTTGTCTGTGTGTGTCGTACCTGTCTGTCTAACTAGTGCAGGCGGTACTCGATGGGGTTGTCTGTGTGTGTCGTACCTGTCTGTCTAACTAGTGCAGGCGGTACTCGATGGGGTTGTCTGTGTGTGTCGTACCTGTCTGTCTAACTAGTGCAGGCGGTACTCGATGGGGTTGTCTGTGTGTGTCGTACCTGTCTGTCTAACTAGTGCAGGCGGTACTCGATGGGGTTGTCTGTGTGTGTCGTACCTGTCTGTCTAACTAGTGCAGGCGGTACTCGATGGGGTTGTCTGTGTGTGTCGTACCTGTCTGTCTATCTCGTGCAGGCGGTACTCGATGGGGTTGTCTGTGTGTGTCGTACCTGTCTGTCTAAATAGTGCAGGCGGTACTCGATGGGGTTGTCTGTGTGTGTCGTACCTGTCTGTCTAACTAGTGCAGGCGGTACTCGATGGGGTTGTCTGTGTGTGTCGTACCTGTCTGTCTAACTAGTGCAGGCGGTACTCGATGGGGTTGTCTGTGTGTGTCGTACCTGTCTGTCTAACTAGTGCAGGCGGTACTCGATGGGGTTGTCTGTGTGTGTCGTACCTGTCTGTCTAACTAGTGCAGGCGGTACTCGATGGGGTTGTCTGTGTGTGTCGTACCTGTCTGTCTATCTCGTGCAGGCGGTACTCGATGGGGTTGTCTGTGTGTGTCGTACCTGTCTGTCTAACTAGTGCAGGCGGTACTCGATGGGGTTGTCTGTGTGTGTCGTACCTGTCTGTCTAAATAGTGCAGGCGGTACTCGATGGGGTTGTCTGTGTGTGTCGTACCTGTCTGTCTAACTAGTGCAGGCGGTACTCGATGGGGTTGTCTATGTGTGTCGTACCTGTCTGTCTAACTAGTGCAGGCGGTACTCGATGGGGTTGTCTATGTGTGTCGTACCTGTCTGTCTAACTAGTGCAGGCGGTACTCGATGGGGTTGTCTGTGTGTGTCGTACCGGTCTGTCTAACTAGTGCAGGCGGTACTCGATGGGGTTGTCTGTGTGTGTCGTACCTGTCTGTCTATCTCGTGCAGGCGGTACTCGATGGGGTTGTCTATGTGTGTCGTACCTGTCTGTCTAACTAGTGCAGGCGGTACTCGATGGGGTTGTCTATGTGTGTCGTACCTGTCTGTCTAACTAGTGCAGGCGGTACTCGATGGGGTTGTCTGTGTGTGTCGTACCTGTCTGTCTATCTCGTGCAGGCGGTACTCGATGGGGTTGTCTGTGTGTGTCGTACCTGTCTGTCTAACTAGTGCAGGCGGTACTCGATGGGGTTGTCTGTGTGTGTCGTACCTGTCTGTCTAACTAGTGCAGGCGGTACTCGATGGGGTTGTCTGTGTGTGTCGTACCTGTCTGTCTATCTCGTGCAGGCGGTACTCGATGGCCCGGGCTACATACTCCTTCCTGTTGGAGAAGGTCAGAGGGATGCTGTTTCCACCGGGGACGATAGGAACCATCTTACCGTCTGCACTCTGACCCACGAACGAATCCAGAGGAATCATCTAGAAGGGGGAAACACAACAGTAAAACACCATATCATCTGAATTCAAGTTGGGGTCAATTCCTTTTCTAGAGAGTTCATTCAGAATCATGTCAGATCAGGAGATACAGTCCCTTCCTCTTTATTCCATCTCTCTCTCCATCTCTCTCTCCCTCTCCTCCCTCTCCATCTCTCTCTCCCTCTCTCCATCTCTCTCTCCCTCTCCTCCCTCTCCATCTCTCTCTCCATCTCTCACTCTCTCTCCTCCCTCTCCATCTCTCTCTCTCTCCCCCCTCTCTTGGCTAGGAGACTGTGGGCCTGAGAGGCTCTCTCTCTCTCTCCCCCTCCTCTCCTCCTTCCCCCCCTCTCTTTCCCCTGGCTGTGGTCCTTCCTTCACAAGGCTGGGAGGCTGTCTCCCTCTCTCCCCCCCCCCCATCTCCCCCTCTCTGGACTCCCTCTATCTATCCTGGCTGTGGTCCTTCCTGGAAGGCAGGCCAATTGGCCAATCCCCAGACAGGATGTGCTGCATCAACAGGACCCTTGCATTCCAGTGAGTGAGTGAGTGAGTGAGTGTGAGGGTGAGAGTGAAAGAAAGAGAGAGAGAGAGAGAGAGAGAGAGAGAGAGAGAGAGAGAGAGCGCCCGGTCCAGCCCAGTGTAGTCACAGTGCAGGGGTTGTGTGAGGAGAGGGCTTTTGGACTAACTGGGTTCCCTGACTGACTGTGTAAGCCTATCTGACCACCAGCCAGTGTGTGTGTGTGTGTGTGTGTGTGTGTGTGTGTGTGTGTGTGTGTGTGTGTGTGTGTGTGTGTGTGTGTGTGTGTGTGTGTGTGTCGGGGGGAACGGAGGTAGGTCATTGTATCAATAAGAAACAGAGGCAGAGGGGTGAGGAGGGGTGAGGAGGGGGGTGAGGAGGGGGGTGAGGAGGGGTGAGGAGGGGGGTGAGGAGGGGTGAGGAGGGGAGTGAGGAGGGGTGAGGAGGGGGGTGAGGTTGGGGGTGAGGAGGGGGTGAGGAGGGGGGTGAGGAGGGGGTGAGGAGGGGTGAGGAGGGGGGTGAGGGGGGGTGAGGAGGGGTGAGGAGGGGTGAGGAGGGGGGTGAGGAGGGGTGAGGAGGGGGGTGAGGAGGGGTGAGGAGGGGGGTGAGGAGGGGTGAGGTTGGGGGTGAGGAGGGGTGAGGTTGGGGGTGAGGAGGGGTGAGGTGGGGTGAGGTTGGGGGTGAGAGAGAGAGAGAAACACACTGTACCAGTTAGGGCTGGGAGATACCAGTTACCAGTTACCAGTTACCTCACCATACCATATTATCACCATACTTTGGTGCCAATTCTATATGTATTGCAATTCTATATTTTGATTCGATGTTCCAAACATATTGCTCACCATATGTCTGCTGCAGAGAGACGAGAGAGCGCCATGAGTTTTAAATCAGTCGTGGAAATAAAAGTGCTGAAAACAAATTGGCTCCCTATTTAAAAAGAAGATGGAGAACAAGTTTCTTTTGGTGCTGGTGCAGCCAACTAGCGCAAAAATAATATTGCGATATTGTCAAAACTATACAATATGATACATCATCAAAAATAATATCCCGATGTGTAACTATCGATTTTTCCTCCATCACCAGTACCAGTGGTGCTGGAGTCACGTCCAAACCGAAAACCATCTCAGCTTTTAGTGCATACAAGTCAAACTGGACAAACCGGAAAAACACCTCCATTTCTAGGCTAATTTCCAAGTCAAACTGGAAAAACACCTCCATTTCCTAGGCTAATTTCCAAGTCAAACTGGAAAAACACCTCCATTTCCTAGGCTAATTACCAAGTCAAACTGGAAAAACACCTCCATTTCCTAGGCTAATTTCCAAGTCAAATTAGAAAAACACTTCCATTTCCTAGGCTAATTTCCAAGTCAAACTGGAAAAACACCTCCATTTCCTAGGCTAATTTCCAAGTCAAACTGGAAAAACACCTCCATTTCCTAGGCTAATTTCCAAGTCAAACTGGAAAAACACCTCCATTTCCTAGGCTAATTTCCAAGTCAAATTAGAAAAACACTTCCATTTCCTAGGCTAATTTCCAAGTCAAACTGGAAAAACACCTCCATTTCCTAGGCTAATTTCCAAGTCAAACCGGAAAAACACCTCCATTTCCTAGGCTAATTTCCAAGTCAAACTGGAAAAACACCTCCATTTCCTAGGCTAATTTCCAAGTCAAACTGGAAAAACACCTCCATTTCCTAGGCTAATTTCCAAGTCAAACTGGAAAAACACCTCCATTTCCTAGGCACATTTCCAAGTCAAATCTCCCCATCCATGTGAACCATCAGTCTCCTCCAAGCTTCTCTGTCTCTCTTTCTGTCTCTTTCCCTCTCCTCATCATACCAACATCGTAGCTCCTGCACTTCAGTAGAAGAAGAAAGACCGAAAAATAAATCTATCACCTCGTGGAAATTGTCCTCTGTGATGCCGCTGTCTTCAATGTGAAGAATGCTGTTGAGTGTCTGAACGTAAAGCAGGTCCACCTCCTCCAGATCCTCCAGGACCAGAGGAATACAACACAGCTGCTTCCACACCAAGGGGGCAAGGTGCAGGTCCAGGGGCTTCTTGGTCCGGATAGCCACCCCCATCAGGATGCCCAGGAACTTAAACTGGAGGAGCTGCTCATTCAGACAGGCTGACGGGCTCAGCAGGAACCTGGGGGGAGGAGGGAGGTTTAGAGTTGACCTGAGTGTAGTGTCCCTTAACACAGACTCATGTAGACTGGTAATGAGACAGCATGTCAGTAACGTGGTACTGTCTCTATATGGTGACTGGTAATGAGACAGCGTGTCAGTAACGTGGTACTGTCTCTATATGGTGACTGGTAATGAGACAGCGTGTCAGTAACGTGGTACTGTCTCTATATGGCTATATGGTGACTGGTAATGAGACAGCGTGTCAGTAACGTGGTACTGTCTCTATATGGTGACTGGTAATGAGACAGCGTGTCAGTAACGCGGTACTGTCTCTATATGGTGACTGGTAATGAGACAGCGTGTCAGTAACGTGGTACTGTCTCTATATGGTGACTGGTAATGAGACAGCGTGTCAGTAACGTGGTACTGTCTCTATATGGTGACTGGTAATGAGACAGCATGTCAGTTCAGTAACGTGGTACTGTCTCTATATGGTGACTGGTAATGAGACAGCGTGTCAGTACTGTGGTACTGTCTCTACATGGTGACTGGTAATGAGACAGCGTGTCAGTAATGTGGTACTGTCTCTACATGGTGACTGGTAATGAGACAGCATGTCACTAATGTGGTACTGTCTCTATATGGTGACTGGTAATGAGACAGCATGTCACTAATGTGGTACTGTCTCTATATGGTGACTGGTAATGAGACAGCGTGTCACTAATGTGGTACTGTCTCTATATGGTGACTGGTAATGAGACAGCATGTCAGTAACGTGGTACTGTCTCTATATGGTGACTGGTAATGAGACAGCATGTCAGTAACGTGGTACTGTCTCTATATGGTGACTGGTAATGAGACAGCGTGTCAGTAACGCGGAACTGTCTCTATATGGTGACTGGTAATGAGACAGCGTGTCAGTAACGTGGTACTGTCTCTATATGGTGACTGGTAATGAGACAGCGTGTCAGTAACGTGGTACTGTCTCTATATGGTGACTGGTAATGAGACAGCATGTCAGTACTGTGGTACTGTCTCTACATGGTGACTGGTAATGAGACAGCGTGTCAGTAATGTGGTACTGTCTCTATATGGTGACTGGTAATGAGACAGCGTGTCAGTAATGTGGTACTGTCTCTATATGGTGACTGGTAATGAGACAGCGTGTCAGTAACGTGGTACTGTCTCTATATGGTGACTGGTAATGAGACAGCGTGTCAGTAACGTGGTACTGTCTCTATATGGTGACTGGTAATGAGACAGCGTGTCAGTAACGTGGTACTGTCTCTATATGGTGACTGGTAATGAGCGTGTCAGTAACGTGGTACTGTCTCTATATGGTGACTGGTAATGAGACAGCGTGTCAGTAACGTGGTACTGTCTCTATATGGTGACTGGTAATGAGACAGCGTGTCAGTAAAGTAACGTGGTACTGTCTCTATATGGTGACTGGTAATGAGACAGCGTGTCAGTAACGTGGTACTGTCTCTATATGGTGACTGGTAATGAGACAGCGTGTCAGTAACGTGGTACTGTCTCTATATGGTGACTGGTAATGAGCGTGTCAGTAACGTGGTACTGTCTCTATATGGTGACTGGTAATGAGACAGCGTGTCAGTAACGTGGTACTGTCTCTAAATGGTGACTGGTAATGAGACAGCGTGTCAGTAACGTGGTACTGTCTCTATATGGTGACTGGTAATGAGACAGCGTGTCAGTAACGTGGTACTGTCTCTATATGGTGACTGGTAATGAGCGTGTCAGTAACGTGGTACTGTCTCTATATGGTGACTGGTAATGAGACAGCGTGTCAGTAACGTGGTACTGCTCTATATGGTGACTGGTAATGAGACAGCGTGTCAGTAACGTGGTACTGTCTCTATATGGTGACTGGTAATGAGACAGCGTGTCAGTACAGTAATGTGGTACTGTCTCTATATGGTGACTGGTAATGAGACAGCATGTCAGTAATGTGGTACTGTCTCTATATGGTGACAGGTAATGAGACAGCATGTCAGTAACGTGGTACTGTCTCTATATGGTGACTGGTAATGAGACAGCGTGTCAGTAACGTGGTACTGTCTCTATATGGTGACTGGTAATGAGACAGCATGTCAGTAACGTGGGTACTGTCTCTATATGGTGACTGGTAATGAGACAGCATGTCAGTAACGTGGTACTGTCTCTATATGGTGACTGGTAATGAGACAGCGTGTCAGTAACGTGGTACTGTCTCTATATGGTGACTGGTAATGAGACAGCGTGTCAGTAACGTGGTACTGTCTCTATATGGTGACTGGTAATGAGACAGCGTGTCAGTAACGTGGTACTGTCTCTATATGGTGACTGGTAATGAGACAGCGTGTCAGTAACGTGGTACTGTCTCTATATGGTTGGTGACTGGTAATGAGACAGCATGTCAGTAACGTGGTACTGTCTCTATATGGTGACTGGTAATGAGACAGCATGTCAGTAACGTGGGTACTGTCTCTATATGGTGACTGGTAATGAGACAGCATGTCAGTAACGTGGTACTGTCTCTATATGGTGACTGGTAATGAGACAGCGTGTCAGTAACGTGGTACTGTCTCTATGGTGACTGGTAATGAGACAGCGTGTCAGTAACGTGGTACTGTCTCTATATATGGTGACTGGTAATGAGACAGCGTGTCAGTAACGTGGTACTGTCTCTATATGGTGACTGGTAATGAGACAGCGTGTCAGTAACGTGGTACTGTCTCTATATGGTGACTGGTAATGAGACAGCATGTCAGTAACGTGGTACTGTCTCTATATGGTGACTGGTAATGAGACAGCATGTCAGTAACGTGGTACTGTCTCTATATGGTGACTGGTAATGAGACAGCACAGCATGTCAGTAACGTGGTACTGTCTCTATATATGGTGACTGGTAATGAGACAGCGTGTCAGTAACGTGGTACTGTCTCTATATGGTGACTGGTAATGAGACAGCGTGTCAGTAACGTGGTACTGTCTCTATATGGTGACTGGTAATGAGACAGCATGTCAGTAACGTGGTACTGTCTCTATATATGGTGACTGGTAATGAGACAGCGTGTCAGTAACGTGGTACTGTCTCTATATGGTGACTGGTAATGAGACAGCGTGTCAGTAACGTGGTACTGTCTCTATATGGTGACTGGTAATGAGACAGCATGTCAGTAACGTGGTACTGTCTCTATATGGTGACTGGTAATGAGACAGCGTGTCAGTAACGTGGGTACTGTCTCTATATGGTGACTGGTAATGAGACAGCGTGTCAGTAACGTGGTACTGTCTATATGGTGACTGGTAATGAGACAGCGTGTCAGTAACGTGGTACTTACTGTCTCTATATGGTGACTGGTAATGAGACAGCGTGTCAGTAACGTGGGTACTGTCTCTATATGGTGACTGGTAATGAGACAGCATGTCAGTAACGTGGTACTGTCTCTATATGGTGACTGGTAATGAGACAGCATGTCAGTAATGTGGTACTGTCTCTATATGGTGACTGGTAATGAGACAGCGTGTCAGTAACGTGGTACTGTCTCTATATGGTGACTGGTAATGAGACAGCGTGTCAGTAACGTGGGTACTGTCTCTATATGGTGACTGGTAATGAGACAGCGTGTCAGTAATGTGGTACTGTCTCTATATGGTGACTGGTAATGAGACAGCGTGTCAGTAACGTGGTACTGTCTCTATATGGTGACTGGTAATGAGACAGCATGTCAGTAACGTGGTACTGTCTCTATATGGTGACTGGTAATGAGACAGCATGTCAGTAACGTGGTACTGTCTTGTCTCTATATGGTGACTGGTAATGAGACAGCGTGTCAGTAACGTGGTAATGTCATAATATATGGTGACTGGTAATGAGACAGCGTGTCAGTAACGTGGTACTGTCTCTATATGGTGACTGGTAATGAGACAGCGTGTCAGTAACGTGGTACTGTCTCTATATGGTGACTGGTAATGAGACAGCATGTCAGTAACGTGGTACTGTCTCTATATGGTGACTGGTAATGAGACAGCATGTCAGTAACGTGGGTACTGTCTCTATATGGTGACTGGTAATGAGACAGCATGTCAGTAACGTGGTACTGTCTCTATATATGGTGACTGGTAATGAGACAGCGTGTCAGTAACGTGGTACTGTCTCTATATGGTGACTGGTAATGAGACAGCGTGTCAGTAATGTGGTACTGTCTCTATATGGTGACTGGTAATGAGACAGCATGTCAGTAACGTGGTACTGTCTCTATATATGGTGACTGGTAATGAGACAGCACAGCGTGTCAGTAACGTGGTACTGTCTCTATATGGTGACTGGTAATGAGACAGCGTGTCAGTAACGTGGTACTGTCTCTATATGGTGACTGGTAATGAGACAGCGTGTCAGTAACGTGGTACTGTCTCTATATGGTGACTGGTAATGAGACAGCGTGTCAGTAACGTGGTACTGTCTCTATATATGGTGACTGGTAATGAGACAGCATGTCAGTAACGTGGTACTGTCTCTATATGGTGATTGGTAATGAGACAGCGTGTCAGTAACGTGGTACTGTCTCTATATGGTGACTGGTAATGAGACAGCGTGTCAGTAACGTGGTACTGTCTCTATATGGTGACTGGTAATGAGACAGCGTGTCAGTAACGTGGTACTGTCTCTATATGGCTATATGGTGACTGGTAATGAGACAGCGTGTCAGTAACGTGGTACTGTCTCTATATGGTGACTGGTAATGAGACAGCGTGTCAGTAACGCGGTACTGTCTCTATATGGTGACTGGTAATGAGACAGCGTGTCAGTAACGTGGTACTGTCTCTATATGGTGACTGGTAATGAGACAGCGTGTCAGTAACGTGGTACTGTCTCTATATGGTGACTGGTAATGAGACAGCATGTCAGTAACGTGGTACTGTCTCTATATGGTGACTGGTAATGAGACAGCGTGTCAGTACTGTGGTACTGTCTCTACATGGTGACTGGTAATGAGACAGCGTGTCAGTAATGTGGTACTGTCTCTATATGGTGACTGGTAATGAGACAGCATGTCACTAATGTGGTACTGTCTCTATATGGTGACTGGTAATGAGACAGCATGTCAGTAACGTGGTACTGTCTCTATATGGTGACTGGTAATGAGACAGCGTGTCAGTAACGCGGGTACTGTCTCTATATGGTGACTGGTAATGAGACAGCGTGTCAGTAACGTGGTACTGTCTCTATATGGTGACTGGTAATGAGACAGCGTGTCAGTAACGTGGTACTGTCTCTATATGGTGGTGACTGGTAATGAGACAGCATGTCAGTAACGTGGTACTGTCTCTATATGGTGACTGGTAATGAGACAGCGTGTCAGTACTGTGGTACTGTCTCTACATGGTGACTGGTAATGAGACAGCGTGTCAGTAATGTGGTACTGTCTCTATATGGTGACTGGTAATGAGACAGCGTGTCACTAATGTGGTACTGTCTCTATATGGTGACTGGTAATGAGACAGCGTGTCACTAATGTGGTACTGTCTCTATATGGTGACTGGTAATGAGACAGCATGTCACTAATGTGGTACTGTCTCTATATGGTGACTGGTAATGAGACAGCGTGTCAGTAATGTGGTACTGTCTCTATATGGTGACTGGTAATGAGACAGCGTGTCACTAATGTGGTACTGTCTCTATATGGTGACTGGTGATGAGACAGCATGTCACTAATGTGGTACTGTCTCTATATGGTGACTGGTAATGAGACAGCGTGTCAGTAACGTGGTACTGTCTCTATATTGACTGGTAATAAGACAGCATGTCAGTAACGTGGTACTGTCTCTTTATGGTGACTGGTAATGAGACAGCGTGTCAGTAACGTGGTACTGTCTCTATATGGTGACTGGTAATGAGACAGCATGTCAGTAACGTGGTACTGTCTCTATATGGTGACTGGTAATGAGACAGCGTGTCAGTAACGTGGTACTGTCTCTATATGGTGACTGGTAATGAGACAGCGTGTCAGTAATGTGGTACTGTCTCTATATGGTGACTGGTAATGAGACAGCGTGTCAGTAACGTGGTACTGTCTCTATATGGTGACTGGTAATGAGACAGCGTGTCAGTAACGTGGTACTGTCTCTATATGGTGACTGGTAATGAGACAGCGTGTCAGTAACGTGGTACTGTCTCTATATGGTGACTGGTAATGAGCGTGTCAGTAACGTGGTACTGTCTCTATATGGTGACTGGTAATGAGACAGCATGTCAGTAACGTGGTACTGTCTCTATATATGGTGTGACTGGTAATGAGACAGCGTGTCAGTAACGTGGTACTGTCTCTATATGGTGACTGGTAATGAGACAGCGTGTCAGTAACGTGGTACTGTCTCTATATGGTGACTGGTAATGAGACAGCGTGTCAGTAACGTGGTACTGTCTCTATATGGTGACTGGTAATGAGACAGCGTGTCAGTAACGTGGTACTGTCTCTATATGGTGACTGGTAATGAGCGTGTCAGTAACGTGGTACTGTCTCTATATGGTGACTGGTAATGAGACAGCATGTCAGTAACGTGGTACTGTCTCTATATGGTGACTGGTAATGAGACAGCATGTCAGTAACGTGGTACTGTCTCTATATGGTGACTGGTAATGAGACAGCATGTCAGTAACGTGGTACTGTCTCTATATGGTGACTGGTAATGAGACAGCATGTCAGTAACGTGGTACTGTCTCTATATATGGTGACTGGTAATGAGACAGCGTGTCAGTAACGTGGTACTGTCTCTATATGGTGGACTGGTAATGAGACAGCGTGTCAGTAACGTGGTACTGTCTCTATATGGTGACTGGTAATGAGACAGCATGTCAGTAACGTGGTACTGTCTCTATATATGGTGACTGGTAATGAGACAGCGTGTCAGTAACGTGGGTACTGTCTCTATATGGTGACTGGTAATGAGACAGCGTGTCAGTAACGTGGTACTGTCTCTATATGGTGACTGGTAATGAGACAGCATGTCAGTAACGTGGTACTGTCTCTATATGGTGACTGGTAATGAGACAGCGTGTCAGTAACGTGGTACTGTCTCTATATGGTGACTGGTAATGAGACAGCGTGTCAGTAACGTGGGTACTGTCTCTATATGGTGACTGGTAATGAGACAGCGTGTCAGTAACGTGGTACTGTCTCTATATGGTGACTGGTAATGAGACAGCGTGTCAGTAACGTGGTACTGTCTCTATATGGTGACTGGTAATGAGACAGCATGTCAGTAACGTGGTACTGTCTCTATATGGTGACTGGTAATGAGACAGCATGTCAGTAATGTGGTACTGTCTCTATATGGTGACTGGTAATGAGACAGCATGTCAGTAATGTGGTACTGTCTCTATATGGTGACTGGTAATGAGACAGCGTGTCAGTAACGTGGTACTGTCTCTATATGGTGACTGGTAATGAGACAGCGTGTCAGTAACGTGGTACTGTCTCTATATGGTGACTGGTAATGAGATAGCGTGTCAGTAACGTGGGTACTGTCTCTATATATGGTGACTGGTAATGAGACAGCGTGTCAGTAACGTGGGTACTGTCTCTATATGGTGATTGGTAATGAGACAGCGTGTCAGTAACGTGGTACTGTCTCTATATGGTGACTGGTAATGAGACAGCGTGTCAGTAACGTGGTACTGTCTCTATATGGTGACTGGTAATGAGACAGCGTGTCAGTAACGTGGTACTGTCTCTATATGGCTATATGGTGACTGGTAATGAGACAGCGTGTCAGTAACGTGGTTGTCTCTATATGGTGACTGGTAATGAGACAGCATGTCAGTAACGTGGTACTGTCTCTATATGGTGACTGGTAATGAGACAGCGTGTCAGTACTGTGGTACTGTCTCTACATGGTGACTGGTAATGAGACAGCGTGTCAGTAATGTGGTACTGTCTCTATATGGTGACTGGTAATGAGACAGCATGTCACTAATGTGGTACTGTCTCTATATGGTGACTGGTAATGAGACAGCATGTCAGTAACGTGGTACTGTCTCTATATGGTGACTGGTAATGAGACAGCGTGTCAGTAACGCGGTACTGTCTCTATATGGTGACTGGTAATGAGACAGCGTGTCAGTAACGTGGTACTGTCTCTATATGGTGACTGGTAATGAGACAGCGTGTCAGTAACGTGGTACTGTCTCTATATGGTGACTGGTAATGAGACAGCATGTCAGTAACGTGGTACTGTCTCTATATGGTGACTGGTAATGAGACAGCGTGTCAGTACTGTGGTAACTGTCTCTACATGGTGACTGGTAATGAGACAGCGTGTCAGTAATGTGGTACTGTCTCTATATGGTGACTGGTAATGAGACAGCGTGTCACTAATGTGGTACTGTCTCTATATGGTGACTGGTAATGAGACAGCGTGTCACTAATGTGGTACTGTCTCTATATGGTGACTGGTAATGAGACAGCATGTCACTAATGTGGTACTGTCTCTATATGGTGACTGGTAATGAGACAGCGTGTCAGTAATGTGGTACTGTCTCTATATGGTGACTGGTAATGAGACAGCGTGTCACTAATGTGGTACTGTCTCTATATGGTGACTGGTGATGAGACAGCATGTCACTAATGTGGTACTGTCTCTATATGGTGACTGGTAATGAGACAGCGTGTCAGTAACGTGGTACTGTCTCTATATGGTGACTGGTAATAAGACAGCATGTCAGTAACGTGGTACTGTCTCTTTATGGTGACTGGTAATGAGACAGCGTGTCAGTAACGTGGTACTGTCTCTATATGGTGACTGGTAATGAGACAGCATGTCAGTAACGTGGTACTGTCTCTATATGGTGACTGGTAATGAGACAGCGTGTCAGTAACGTGGTACTGTCTCTATATGGTGACTGGTAATGAGACAGCGTGTCAGTAATGTGGTACTGTCTCTATATGGTGACTGGTAATGAGACAGCGTGTCAGTAACGTGGTACTGTCTCTATATGGTGACTGGTAATGAGACAGCGTGTCAGTAACGTGGTACTGTCTCTATATGGTGACTGGTAATGAGACAGCGTGTCAGTAACGTGGTACTGTCTCTATATGGTGACTGGTAATGAGCGTGTCAGTAACGTGGTACTGTCTCTATATGGTGACTGGTAATGAGACAGCATGTCAGTAACGTGGTACTGTCTCTATATATGGTGACTGGTAATGAGACAGCGTGTCAGTAACGTGGTACTGTCTCTATATGGTGACTGGTAATGAGACAGCGTGTCAGTAACGTGGTACTGTCTCTATATGGTGACTGGTAATGAGACAGCGTGTCAGTAACGTGGTACTGTCTCTATATGGTGACTGGTAATGAGACAGCGTGTCAGTAACGTGGTACTGTCTCTATATGGTGACTGGTAATGAGCGTGTCAGTAACGTGGTACTGTCTCTATATGGTGACTGGTAATGAGACAGCATGTCAGTAACGTGGTACTGTCTCTATATGGTGACTGGTAATGAGACAGCATGTCAGTAACGTGGTACTGTCTCTATATGGTGACTGGTAATGAGACAGCATGTCAGTAACGTGGTACTGTCTCTATATGGTGACTGGTAATGAGACAGCATGTCAGTAACGTGGTACTGTCTCTATATATGGTGACTGGTAATGAGACAGCGTGTCAGTAACGTGGTACTGTCTCTATATGGTGACTGGTAATGAGACAGCGTGTCAGTAACGTGGTACTGTCTCTATATGGTGACTGGTAATGAGACAGCATGTCAGTAACGTGGTACTTTTCTCTATATATGGTGACTGGTAATGAGACAGCGTGTCAGTAACGTGGTACTGTCTCTATATGGTGACTGGTAATGAGACAGCGTGTCAGTAACGTGGTACTGTCTCTATATGGTGACTGGTAATGAGACAGCATATCAGTAACGTGGTACTGTCTCTATATGGTGACTGGTAATGAGACAGTGTGTCAGTAACGTGGTACTGTCTCTATATGGTGACTGGTAATGAGACAGCGTGTCAGTAACGTGGTACTGTCTCTATATGGTGACTGGTAATGAGACAGCGTGTCAGTAACGTGGTACTGTCTCTATATGGTGACTGGTAATGAGACAGCGTGTCAGTAACGTGGTACTGTCTCTATATGGTGACTGGTAATGAGACAGCATGTCAGTAACGTGGTACTGTCTCTATATGGTGACTGGTAATGAGACAGCATGTCAGTAATGTGGTACTGTCTCTATATGGTGACTGGTAATGAGACAGCATGTCAGTAATGTGGTACTGTCTCTATATGGTGACTGGTAATGAGACAGCGTGTCAGTAACGTGGTACTGTCTCTATATGGTGACTGGTAATGAGACAGCGTGTCAGTAACGTGGTACTGTCTCTATATGGTGACTGGTAATGAGATAGCGTGTCAGTAACGTGGTACTGTCTCTATATATGGTGACTGGTAATGAGACAGCGTGTCAGTAACGTGGTACTGTCTCTATATGGTGATTGGTAATGAGACAGCGTGTCAGTAACGTGGTACTGTCTCTATATGGTGACTGGTAATGAGACAGCGTGTCAGTAACGTGGTACTGTCTCTATATGGTGACTGGTAATGAGACAGCGTGTCAGTAACGTGGTACTGTCTCTATATGGCTATATGGTGACTGGTAATGAGACAGCGTGTCAGTAACGTGGTACTGTCTCTATATGGTGACTGGTAATGAGACAGCGTGTCAGTAACGCGGGTACTGTCTCTATATGGTGACTGGTAATGAGACAGCGTGTCTCAGTAACGTGGTACTGTCTCTATATGGTGACTGGTAATGAGACAGCGTGTCAGTAACGTGGTACTGTCTCTATATGGTGACTGGTAATGAGACAGCATGTCAGTAACGTGGTACTGTCTCTATATGGTGACTGGTAATGAGACAGCGTGTCAGTACTGTGGTACTGTCTCTACATGGTGACTGGTAATGAGACAGCGTGTCAGTAATGTGGTACTGTCTCTATATGGTGACTGGTAATGAGACAGCGTGTCACTAATGTGGTACTGTCTCTATATGGTGACTGGTAATGAGACAGCGTGTCACTAATGTGGTACTGTCTCTATATGGTGACTGGTAATGAGACAGCATGTCAGTAACGTGGTACTGTCTCTATATGGTGACTGGTAATGAGACAGCGTGTCAGTAACGCGGTACTGTCTCTATATGGTGACTGGTAATGAGACAGCGTGTCAGTAACGTGGTACTGTCTCTATATGGTGACTGGTAATGAGACAGCGTGTCAGTAACGTGGTACTGTCTCTATATGGTGACTGGTAATGAGACAGCGTGTCAGTAACGTGGTACTGTCTCTATATGGTGACTGGTAATGAGACAGCGTGTCAGTACTGTGGTACTGTCTCTACATGGTGACTGGTAATGAGACAGCGTGTCAGTAATGTGGTACTGTCTCTATATGGTGACTGGTAATGAGACAGCGTGTCACTAATGTGGTACTGTCTCTATATGGTGACTGGTAATGAGACAGCGTGTCACTAATGTGGTACTGTCTCTATATGGTGACTGGTAATGAGACAGCATGTCACTAATGTGGTACTGTCTCTATATGGTGACTGGTAATGAGACAGCGTGTCAGTAATGTGGTACTGTCTCTATATGGTGACTGGTAATGAGACAGCGTGTCACTAATGTGGTACTGTCTCTATATGGTGACTGGTAATGAGACAGCATGTCACTAATGTGGTACTGTCTCTATATGGTGACTGGTAATGAGACAGCGTGTCAGTAACGTGGTACTGTCTCTATATGGTGACTGGTAATAAGACAGCGTGTCAGTAACGTGGTACTGTCTCTTTATGGTGACTGGTAATGAGACAGCGTGTCAGTAACGTGGTACTGTCTCTATATGGTGACTGGTAATGAGACAGCGTGTCAGTAACGTGGTACTGTCTCTATATGGTGACTGGTAATGAGACAGCGTGTCAGTAACGTGGTACTGTCTCTATATGGTGACTGGTAATGAGACAGCGTGTCAGTAATGTGGTACTGTCTCTATATGGTGACTGGTAATGAGACAGCGTGTCAGTAACGTGGGTACTGTCTCTATATGGTGACTGGTAATGAGACAGCGTGTCAGTAACGTGGTACTGTCTCTATATGGTGACTGGTAATGAGACAGCGTGTCAGTAACGTGGTACTGTCTCTATATGGTGACTGGTAATGAGCGTGTCAGTAACGTGGTACTGTCTCTATATGGTGACTGGTAATGAGACAGCGTGTCGTAACGTGGTACTGTCTCTATATGGTGACTGGTAATGAGACAGCGTGTCAGTAACGTGGTACTGTCTCTATATGGTGACTGGTAATGAGACAGCGTGTCAGTAACGTGGTACTGTCTCTATATGGTGACTGGTAATGAGACAGCGTGTCAGTAACGTGGTACTGTCTCTATATGGTAACTGGTAATGAGACAGCGTGTCAGTAACGTGGTACTGTCTCTATATGGTGACTGGTAATAAGACAGCGTGTCAGTAACGTGGTACTGTCTCTATATGGTGACTGGTAATGAGACAGCGTGTCAGTAACGTGGTACTGTCTCTATATGGTGACTGGTAATGAGACAGCGTGTCAGTAATGTGGTACTGTCTCTATATGGTGACTGGTAATGAGACAGCGTGTCAGTAACGTGGTACTGTCTCTATATGGTGACTGGTAATGAGACAGCGTGTCAGTAACGTGGTACTGTCTCTATATGGTGACTGGTAATGAGACAGCATGTCAAGTAACGTGGTACTGTCTCTATATGGTGACTGGTAATGAGACAGCGTGTCAGTAACGTGGTACTGTCTCTATATGGTGACTGGTAATGAGACAGCGTGTCAGTAACGTGGTACTGTCTCTATATGGTGACTGGTAATGAGACAGCGTGTCAGTAACGTGGTACTGTCTCTATATGGTGACTGGTAATGAGACAGCGTGTCAGTAACGTGGTACTGTCTCTATATGGTGACTGGTAATGAGACAGCGTGTCAGTAACGTGGTACTGTCTCTATATGGTGACTGGTAATGAGACAGCATGTCAGTAACGTGGTACTGTCTCTATATGGTGACTGGTAATGAGACAGCGTGTCAGTAACGTGGTACTGTCTCTATATATGGTGACTGGTAATGAGACAGCGTGTCAGTAACGTGGTACTGTCTCTATATGGTGACTGGTAATGAGACAGCGTGTCAGTAACGTGGTACTTTCTCTATATGGTGACTGGTAATGAGACAGCGTGTCAGTAACGTGGTACTGTCTCTATATACAGTGGGGGAAAAAAGTATTTAGTCAGCCACCAATTGTGCAAGTTCTCCCACTTAAAAAGATGAGAGAGGCCTGTAATTTTCATGATAGGTACACGTCAACTATGACAGACAAAATGAGAAATAAAAATCCAGAAAATCACATTGTAGGATTTTTTATGAATTT
Source organism: Coregonus ussuriensis (assembly GCA_031479575.1). Classification (NCBI taxonomy): domain Eukaryota; kingdom Metazoa; phylum Chordata; class Actinopteri; order Salmoniformes; family Salmonidae; genus Coregonus; species Coregonus ussuriensis. The sequence continues at coordinate 4,354,316 of CM062504.1, read as the reverse complement.
ATTTGCAAATTATGGTGGAAAATAAGTATTTGGTCAATAACAAAAGTTTCTCAATACTTTGTTATATACCCTTTGTTGGCAATGACACAGGTCAAACGTTTTCTGTAAGTCTTCACAAGGTTTTCACACACTGTTGCTGGTATTTTGGCCCATTCCTCCATGCAGATCTCCTCTAGAGCAGTGATGTTTTGGGGCTGTCGCTGGGCAACACGGACTTTCAACTCCCTCCAAAGATTTTCTATGGGGTTGAGATCTGGAGACTGGCTAGGCCACTCCAGGACCTTGAAATGCTTCTTACGAAGTCACTCCCCTTCGTTGCCCGGGCGGTGTGTTTGGGATCATTGTCATGCTGAAAGACCCAGCCACGTTTCATCTTCAATGCCCTTGCTGATGGAAGGAGGTTTTCACTCAAAATCTCACGATACATGGCCCCATTCATTCTTTCCTTTACACGGATCAGTTGTCCTGGTCCCTTTGCAGAAAAACAGTCCCAAAGCATGAAGTTTCCACCCCCATGCTTCACAGTAGGTATGGTGTTCTTTGGACGCAACTCAGCATTCTTTGTCCTCCAAACACGATGAGTTGAGTTTTTACCAAAAAGTTATATTTTGGTTTCATCTGACCATATGACATTCTCCCAATCCTCTTCTGGATCATCCAAATGCACTCTAGCAAACTTCAGACGGGCCTGGACATGTACTGGCTTAAGCAGGGGGACACGTCTGGCAATGCAGGATTTGAGTCCCTGGCGGCGTAGTGTGTTACTGATGGTAAGCTTTGTTACTTTGGTCCCAGCTCTCTGCAGGTCATCACTAGGTCCCCCCGTGTGGTTCTGGGATTTTTGCACACCGTTCTTGTGATCATTTTGACCTCACGGGGTGAGATCTTGCGTGGAGCCCCAGATCGAGGGAGATTATCAGTGGTCTTGTATGTCTTCCATTTCCTAATAATTGCTCCCACAGTTGATTTCTTCAAACCAAGCTGCTTACCTATTGCAGATTCAGTCTTCCCAGCCTGGTGCAGGTCTACAATTTTGTTTCTGGTGTCCCTTGACAGCTCTATGGTCTTGACCATAGTGGAGTTTGGAGTGTGACTGTTTGAGGTTGTGGACAGGTGTCTTTTATACTGATAACAAGTTCAAACAGGTGCCATTAATACAGGTAACGAGTGGAGGACAGAGGAGCCTCTTAAAGAAGAAGTTACAGGTCTGTGAGAGCCAGAATTCTTGCTTGTTTGTAGGTGACCAAATACTTATTTTCCACCATAATTTGCAAATAAATTCATTAAAAATCCTACAATGTGATTTTCTGGATTTTTTTTTCTCAATTTGTCTGTCATAGTTGACGTGTACCTATGATGAAAATGACAGGCCTCTCTCATCTTTTTAAGTGGGAGAACTTGCACAATTGGTGGCTGACTAAATACTTTTTTTCCCCACTGTATGGTGACTGGTAATGAGACAGCGTGTCAGTAACGTGGTACTGTCTCTATATGGTGACTGGTAATGAGACAGCGTGTCAGTAACGTGGTACTGTCTCTATATGGTGACTGGTAATGAGACAGCGTGTCAGTAACGTGGTACTGTCTCTATATGGTGACTGGTAATGAGACAGCGTGTCAGTAACGTGGTACTGTCTCTATATGGTGACTGGTAATGAGACAGCGTGTCAGTAACGTGGTACTGTCTCTATATGGTGACTGGTAATGAGACAGCGTGTCAGTAACGTGGTACTGTCTCTATATGGTGACTGGTAATGAGACAGCGTGTCAGTAACGTGGTACTGTCTCTATATGGTGACTGGTAATGAGACAGCATGTCAGTAACGTGGTACTGTCTCTATATGGTGACTGGTAATGAGACAGCATGTCAGTAATGTGGTACTGTCTCTATATGGTGACTGGTAATGAGACAGCGTGTCAGTATTGTGGTACTGTCTCTATATGGTGACTGGTAATGAGACAGCGTGTCAGTAACGTGGTACTGTCTCTATATGGTGACTGGTAATGAGACAGCGTGTCAGTAACGTGGTACTGTCTCTATATGGTGACTGGTAATGAGACAGCGTGTCAGTAATGTGGTACTGTCTCTATATGGTGACTGGTAATGAGACAGCGTGTCAGTAACGTGGTACTGTCTCTATATGGTGACTGGTAATGAGACAGCATGTCAGTAACGTGGTACTGTCTCTATATGGTGACTGGTAATGAGACAGCATGTCAGTAACGTGGTACTGTCTCTATATGGTGACTGGTAATGAGACAGCGTGTCAGTAACGTGGTACTGTCTCTATATATGGTGACTGGTAATACAGCGTGTCAGTAACGTGGTACTGTCTCTATATGGTGACTGGTAATGAGACAGCGTGTCAGTAACGTGGTACTGTCTCTATATGGTGACTGGTAATGAGACAGCGTGTCAGTAACGTGGTACTGTCTCTATATGGTGACTGGTAATGAGACAGCGTGTCAGTAACGTGGTACTGTCTCTATATGGTGACTGGTAATGAGCGTGTCAGTAACGTGGGTACTGTCTCTATATGGTGACTGGTAATGAGACAGCATGTCAGTAACGTGGTACTGTCTCTATATATGGTGACTGGTAATGAGACAGCGTGTCAGTAACGTGGTACTGTCTCTATATGGTGACTGGTAATGAGACAGCGTGTCAGTAACGTGGTACTGTCTCTATATGGTGACTGGTAATGAGACAGCATGTCAGTAACGTGGTACTGTCTCTATATGGTGACTGGTAATGAGACAGCATGTCAGTAACGTGGTACTGTCTCTATATGGTGACTGGTAATGAGAAGCATGTCAGTAACGTGGTACTGTCTCTATATATGGTGACTGGTAATGAGACAGCGTGTCAGTAACGTGGTACTGTCTCTATATGGTGACTGGTAATGAGACAGCGTGTCAGTAATGTGGTACTGTCTCTATATGGTGACTGGTAATGAGACAGCGTGTCAGTAACGTGGTACTGTCTCTATATGGTGACTGGTAATGAGACAGCGTGTCAGTAACGTGGTACTGTCTCTATATGGTGACTGGTAATGAGACAGCGTGTCAGTAATGTGGTACTGTCTCTATATGGTGACTGGTAATGAGACAGCGTGTCAGTAACGTGGTACTGTCTCTATATGGTGACTGGTAATGAGACAGCATGTCAGTAACGTGGTACTGTCTCTATATGGTGACTGGTAATGAGACAGCATGTCAGTAACGTGGTACTGTCTCTATATGGTGACTGGTAATGAGACAGCGTGTCAGTAACGTGGTAATGTCATAATATATGGTGACTGGTAATGAGACAGCGTGTCAGTAACGTGGTACTGTCTCTATATGGTGACTGGTAATGAGACAGCGTGTCAGTAACGTGGTACTGTCTCTATATGGTGACTGGTAATGAGACAGCATGTCAGTAACGTGGTACTGTCTCTATATGGTGACTGGTAATGAGACAGCATGTCAGTAACGTGGTACTGTCTCTATATGGTGACTGGTAATGAGACAGCATGTCAGTAACGTGGTACTGTCTCTATATATGGTGACTGGTAATGAGACAGCGTGTCAGTAACGTGGTACTGTCTCTATATGGTGACTGGTAATGAGACAGCGTGTCAGTAATGTGGTACTGTCTCTATATGGTGACTGGTAATGAGACAGCATGTCAGTAACGTGGTATTGTCTCTATATATGGTGACTGGTAATGAGACAGCGTGTCAGTAACGTGGTACTGTCTCTATATGGTGACTGGTAATGAGACAGCGTGTCAGTAACGTGGTACTGTCTCTATATGGTGACTGGTAATGAGACAGCGTGTCAGTAACGTGGTACTGTCTCTATATGGTGACTGGTAATGAGATAGCGTGTCAGTAACGTGGTACTGTCTCTATATGGTGACTGGTAATGAGACAGCATGTCAGTAACGTGGTACTGTCTCTATATGGTGATTGGTAATGAGACAGCGTGTCAGTAACGTGGTACTGTCTCTATATGGTGACTGGTAATGAGACAGCGTGTCAGTAACGTGGTACTGTCTCTATATGGTGACTGGTAATGAGACAGCGTGTCAGTAACGTGGTACTGTCTCTATATGGCTATATGGTGACTGGTAATGAGACAGCGTGTCAGTAACGTGGGTACTGTCTCTATATGGTGACTGGTAATGAGACAGCGTGTCAGTAACGCGGGTACTGTCTCTATATGGTGACTGGTAATGAGACAGCGTGTCAGTAACGTGGTACTGTCTCTATATGGTGACTGGTAATGAGACAGCGTGTCAGTAACGTGGTACTGTCTCTATATATGGTGACTGGTAATGAGACAGCATGTCAGTAACGTGGTACTGTCTCTATATGGTGACTGGTAATGAGACAGCGTGTCAGTACTGTGGTACTGTCTCTACATGGTGACTGGTAATGAGACAGCGTGTCAGTAATGTGGTACTGTCTCTATATGGTGACTGGTAATGAGACAGCATGTCACTAATGTGGTACTGTCTCTATATGGTGACTGGTAATGAGACAGCGTGTCACTAATGTGGTACTGTCTCTATATGGTGACTGGTAATGAGACAGCATGTCAGTAACGTGGTACTGTCTCTATATGGTGACTGGTAATGAGACAGCGTGTCAGTAACGCGGGTACTGTCTCTATATGGTGACTGGTAATGAGACAGCGTGTCAGTAACGTGGTACTGTCTCTATATGGTGACTGGTAATGAGACAGCGTGTCAGTAACGTGGTACTGTCTCTATATGGTGACTGGTAATGAGACAGCATGTCAGTAACGTGGTACTGTCTCTAATATGGTGACTGGTAATGAGACAGCGTGTCAGTACTGTGGTACTGTCTCTACATGGTGACTGGTAATGAGACAGCGTGTCAGTAATGTGGTACTGTCTCTATATGGTGACTGGTAATGAGACAGCGTGTCACTAATGTGGTACTGTCTCTATATGGTGACTGGTAATGAGACAGCGTGTCACTAATGTGGTACTGTCTCTATATGGTGACTGGTAATGAGACAGCATGTCACTAATGTGGTACTGTCTCTATATGGTGACTGGTAATGAGACAGCGTGTCAGTAATGTGGTACTGTCTCTATATGGTGACTGGTAATGAGACAGCGTGTCACTAATGTGGTACTGTCTCTATATGGTGACTGGTGATGAGACAGCATGTCACTAATGTGGTACTGTCTCTATATGGTGACTGGTAATGAGACAGCGTGTCAGTAACGTGGGTACTGTCTCTATATGGTGACTGGTAATAAGACAGCATGTCAGTAACGTGGTACTGTCTCTTTATGGTGACTGGTAATGAGACAGCGTGTCAGTAACGTGGTACTGTCTCTATATGGTGACTGGTAATGAGACAGCGTGTCAGTAACGTGGTACTGTCTCTATATGGTGACTGGTAATGAGACAGCGTGTCAGTAATGTGGTACTGTCTCTATATGGTGACTGGTAATGAGACAGCGTGTCAGTAACGTGGTACTGTCTCTATATGGTGACTGGTAATGAGACAGCGTGTCAGTAACGTGGTACTGTCTCTATATGGTGACTGGTAATGAGACAGCGTGTCAGTAACGTGGTACTGTCTCTATATGGTGACTGGTAATGAGCGTGTCAGTAACGTGGTACTGTCTCTATATGGTGACTGGTAATGAGACAGCATGTCAGTAACGTGGTACTGTCTCTATATATGGTGACTGGTAATGAGACAGCGTGTCAGTAACGTGGTACTGTCTCTATATGGTGACTGGTAATGAGACAGCGTGTCAGTAACGTGGTACTGTCTCTACTATATGGTGACTGGTAATGAGACAGCGATGTCAGTAACGTGGTACTGTCTCTATATGGTGACTGGTAATGAGACAGCATGTCAGTAACGTGGTACTGTCTCTATATGGTGACTGGTAATGAGACAGCGTGTCAGTAACGTGGTACTGTCTCTATATATGGTGACTGGTAATGAGACAGCGTGTCAGTAACGTGGTACTGTCTCTATATGGTGACTGGTAATGAGACAGCGTGTCAGTAACGTGGTACTGTCTCTATATGGTGACTGGTAATGAGACAGCATGTCAGTAACGTGGTACTGTCTCTATATGGTGACTGGTAATGAGACAGCGTGTCAGTAACGTGGTACTGTCTCTATATGGTGACTGGTAATGAGACAGCGTGTCAGTAACGTGGTACTGTCTCTATATGGTGACTGGTAATGAGACAGCATGTCAGTAACGTGGTACTGTCTCTATATGGTGACTGGTAATGAGACAGCGTGTCAGTAACGTGGTACTGGTCTCTATATGGTGACTGGTAATGAGACAGCGTGTCAGTAACGTGGTACTGTCTCTATATGGTGACTGGTAATGAGACAGCGTGTCAGTAACGTGGTACTGTCTCTATATGGTGACTGGTAATGAGACAGCGTGGTCAGTAACGTGGTACTGTCTCTATATGGTGACTGGTAATGAGACAGCGTGTCCAGTAACGTGGTACTGTCTCTATATGGTGACTGGTAATGAGACAGCGTGTCAGTAACGTGGGTACTGTCTCTATATGGCTATATGGTGACTGGTAATGAGACAGCGTGTCAGTAACGTGGTACTGTCTCTATATGGTGACTGGTAATGAGACAGCGTGTCAGTAACGCGGTACTGTCTCTATATGGTTGACTGGTAATGAGACAGCGTGTCAGTAACGTGGTACTGTCTCTATATGGTGACTGGTAATGAGACAGCGTGTCAGTAACGTGGTACTGTCTCTATATGGTGACTGGTAATGAGACAGCATGTCAGCGTGGTACTGTCTCTATATGGTGACTGGTAATGAGACAGCGTGTCAGTACTGTGGTACTGTCTCTACATGGTGACTGGTAATGAGACAGCGTGTCAGTAATGTGGTACTGTCTCTATATGGTGACTGGTAATGAGACAGCATGTCACTAATGTGGTACTGTCTCTATATGGTGACTGGTAATGAGACAGCGTGTCACTAATGTGGTACTGTCTCTATATGGTGACTGGTAATGAGACAGCATGTCAGTAACGTGGTACTGTCTCTATATGGTGACTGGTAATGAGACAGCGTGTCAGTAACGCGGTACTGTCTCTATATGGTGACTGGTAATGAGACAGCGTGTCAGTAACGTGGTACTGTCTCTATATGGTGACTGGTAATGAGACAGCGTGTCAGTAACGTGGTACTGTCTCTATATGGTGACTGGTAATGAGACAGCATGTCAGTAACGTGGTACTGTCTCTATATGGTGACTGGTAATGAGACAGCGTGTCAGTACTGTGGTACTGTCTCTACATGGTGACTGGTAATGAGACAGCGTGTCAGTAATGTGGTACTGTCTCTATATGGTGACTGGTAATGAGACAGCGTGTCACTAATGTGGTACTGTCTCTATATGGTGACTGGTAATGAGACAGCGTGTCACTAATGTGGTACTGTCTCTATATGGTGACTGGTAATGAGACAGCATGTCACTAATGTGGTACTGTCTCTATATGGTGACTGGTAATGAGACAGCGTGTCAGTAATGTGGTACTGTCTCTATATGGTGACTGGTAATGAGACAGCGTGTCACTAATGTGGTACTGTCTCTATATGGTGACTGGTAATGAGACAGCATGTCACTAATGTGGTACTGTCTCTATATGGTGACTGGTAATGAGACAGCGTGTCAGTAACGTGGTACTGTCTCTATATGGTGACTGGTAATAAGACAGCATGTCAGTAACGTGGTACTGTCTCTATATGGTGACTGGTAATGAGACAGCGTGTCAGTAAACGTGGTACTGTCTCTATATGGTGACTGGTAATGAGACAGCATGTCAGTAACGTGGTACTGTCTCTATATGGTGACTGGTAATGAGACAGCGTGTCAGTAACGTGGTACTGTCTCTATATGGTGACTGGTAATGAGACAGCGTGTCAGTAATGTGGTACTGTCTCTATATGGTGACTGGTAATGAGACAGCGTGTCAGTAACGTGGTACTGTCTCTATATGGTGACTGGTAATGAGACAGCGTGTCAGTAACGTGGTACTGTCTCTATATGGTGACTGGTAATGAGACAGCGTGTCAGTAACGTGGTACTGTCTCTATATGGTGACTGGTAATGAGCGTGTCAGTAACGTGGTACTGTCTCTATATGGTGACTGGTAATGAGACAGCGTGTCAGTAACGTGGTACTGTCTCTATATGGTGACTGGTAATGAGACAGCGTGTCAGTAACGTGGTACTGTCTCTATATGGTGACTGGTAATGAGACAGCGTGTCAGTAACGCGTGGTACTGTCTCTATATGGTGACTGGTAATGAGACAGCGTGTCAGTAACGTGGTACTGTCTCTATATGGTGACTGGTAATGAGACAGCGTGTCAGTAACGTGGTACTGTCTCTATATGGTGACTGGTAATAAGACAGCGTGTCAGTAACGTGGTACTGTCTCTATATGGTGACTGGTAATGAGACAGCGTGTCAGTAACGTGGTACTGTCTCTATATGGTGACTGGTAATGAGACAGCGTGTCAGTAATGTGGTACTGTCTCTATATGGTGACTGGTAATGAGACAGCATGTCAGTAATGTGGTACTGTCTCTATATGGTGACAGGTAATGAGACAGCGTGTCAGTAACGTGGTACTGTCTCTATATGGTGACTGGTAATGAGACAGCGTGTCAGTAACGTGGTACTGTCTCTATATGGTGACTGGTAATGAGACAGCATGTCAGTAACGTGGTACTGTCTCTATATGGTGACTGGTAATGAGACAGCGTGTCAGTAATAACGTGGTACTGTCTCTATATGGTGACTGGTAATGAGACAGCGTGTCAGTAACGTGGTACTGTCTCTATATGGTGACTGGTAATGAGACAGCGTGTCAGTAACGTGGTACTGTCTCTATATGGTGACTGGTAATGAGACAGCGTGTCAGTAACGTGGTACTGTCTCTATATGGTGACTGGTAATGAGACAGCATGTCAGTAACGTGGTACTGTCTCTATATGGTGACTGGTAATGAGACAGCATGTCAGTAACGTGGTACTGTCTCTATATGGTGACTGGTAATGAGACAGCGTGTCAGTAACGTGGTACTGTCTCTATATATGGTGACTGGTAATGAGACAGCGTGTCAGTAACGTGGTACTGTCTCTATATGGTGACTGGTAATGAGACAGCGTGTCAGTAACGTGTGGTACTTTCTCTATATGGTGACTGGTAATGAGACAGCGTGTCAGTAACGTGGTACTGTCTCTATATATGGTGACTGGTAATGAGACAGCGGTCAGTAACGTGGTACTGTCTCTATATGGTGACTGGTAATGAGACAGCGTGTCAGTAACGTGGGTACTGTCTCTATATGGTGACTGGTAATGAGACAGCATGTCAGTAACGTGGTACTGTCTCTATATGGTGACTGGTAATGAGACAGCGTGTCAGTAACGTGGTACTGTCTCTATATGGTGACTGGTAATGAGACAGCGTGTCAGTAACGTGGTACTGTCTCTATATGGTGACTGGTAATGAGACAGCGTGTCAGTAACGTGGTACTGTCTCTATATGGTGACTGGTAATGAGACAGCGTGTCAGTAACGTGGTACTGTCTCTATATGGTGACTGGTAATGAGACAGCGTGTCAGTAACGTGGTACTGTCTCTATATGGTGACTGGTAATGAGACAGCGTGTCAGTAATGTGGTACTGTCTCTATATGGTGACTGGTAATGAGACAGCGTGTCAGTATCGTGGTACTGTCTCTATATGGTGACTGGTAATGAGACAGCGGTCAGTAACGTGGTACTGTCTCTATATGGTGACTGGTAATGAGACAGCGTGTCAGTAACGTGGTACTGTCTCTATATGGTGACTGGTAATGAGACAGCGTGTCAGTAATGTGGTACTGTCTCTATATGGTGACTGGTAATGAGACAGCGTGTCAGTAACGTGGTACTGTCTCTATATGGTGACTGGTAATGAGACAGCATGTCAGTAACGTGGTACTGTCTCTATATGGTGATGGTAATGAGACAGCATGTCAGTAACGTGGTACTGTCTCTATATGGTGACTGGTAATGAGACAGCGTGTCAGTAACGTGGTACTGTCTCTATAATGGTGACTGGTAATGAGACAGCGTGTCAGTAACGTGGTACTGTCTCTATATGGTGACTGGTAATGAGACAGCGTGTCAGTAACGTGGTACTGTCTCTATATGGTGACTGGTAATGAGACAGCATGTCAGTAACGTGGTACTGTCTCTATATGGTGACTGGTAATGAGACAGCATAGCATGTCAGTAACGTGGGTACTGTCTCTATATGGTGACTGGTAATGAGACAGCATGTCAGTAACGTGGTACTGTCTCTATATATGGTGACTGGTAATGAGGACAGCGTGTCAGTAACGTGGTACTGTCTCTATATGGTGATGGTAATGAGACAGCGTGTCAGTAATGTGGTTAACAGGTCTCTATATGGTGACTGGTAATGAGACAGCATGTCAGTAACGTGGTACTGTCCTCTATATATGGTGACTGGTAATGAGACAGCGTGTCAGAAACGTGGTACTGTCTCTATATGGTGACTTGGTAATGAGACAGCGTGTCAGTAACGTGGTACTGTCTCTATATGGGTGACTGGTAATGAGACAGCGTGTGTCAGTAACGTGGTACTGTCTCTATATGGTGACTGGTAATGAGATAGCGTGGTCAGTAACGTGTGGTACTGTCTCTATATATGGTGACTGGTAATGAGACAGCGTGTCAGTAACGTGGTACTGTCTCTATATGAGACAGCGTGTCAGTAACGTGGTACTGTCTCTATATGGTGACTGTAATGAGGACAGCGTGTCAGTAACGTGGTACTGTCTCTACATGGTGATGGTAATGAGACAGCGTGTCAGTAATGTGGTACTGTCTCTAATTGGTGAATGGGTAATGTGACAGCGTGTCAGTAACGTGGTACTGTCTCTTAGGTGACTGGTAATGAGACAGCGTGTCAGTAACGTGGTACTGTCTCTATATGGTGACTGGTAACTGAGACAGCGTGTCAGTAAGTGGTACTGTCTCTATATGGTGACTGGTAATGAGACAGCGTGTCAGTATCGTGGTACTGTCTCTATATGGTGACTGGTAATGAGACAGGTGTCAGTAACGTGGTACTGTCTCTATATGGTGACTGGTAATGAGACAGCGGTGTCAGTAACGTGGTACTGTCTCTATATGGTGACTGGTAATGGAGACAGCGTGTCAGTAACGTGGGTACTGTCTCTAATGGTGACTGGTCTGGTAATGAGACAGCGTGTCAGTACGTGGTACTGTCTCTATATGGTGACTGGTAATGAGACAGCAGTGTCAGTAACGTGGTACTGTCTCTATATGGTGACTGGTAATGAGACAGCGTGTCAGTAATGTGGTACTGTCTCTATATGGTGACTGGTAATGAGACAGCGTGTCAGTAACGTGGGTAACTGTCTCTATATGGTGACTGGTAATGAGACAGCATGTCAGTAACGGTGTACTGTCTCTATATGGTGACTGGTAATGAGACAGCGTGTCCAGTAACGTGGTACTGTCTCTATATGGTGACTGGTAATGAGACAGCGTGTCAGTAATATGGTACTGTCTCTATATGGTGACTGGTAATGAGACAGCGTGTCAGTAACGTGGGTACTGTCTCTATATGGTGACTGGTAAT